>CAWUQJ010000004.1:235341-591400 GCA_963924515.1 Vespertilio murinus | reverse complement strand
GTGCTTCCCGTTGCCTTTTATACCTGTGTTTGTCCTTTCCATCCCTGGCAAACTGATGCTGTAAAACCGAATGCATTTATTAATAAAAGGTAAAAATGATTTTGACGACGTGGTTTATTTCTAAATTGACATAAAACTCTGCAGAAGCCCCCCTGTCCACCACTGTCTCTGCTTTCCCCGTTGTTGGAAACTGTCCTTCAATACATGTAGCAGTGAACGTGTGTGGTGTGAGGCAGGGCTTTAGCTTCCCGGTGGTTTGGTGTGTGTGTGTGTGTGTGTGTGTGTGTGTGTGTGTGTGTGTGGAGGGGGGAATGGGACCACACTGTCGGGGTGAGGGCCGCCTGGGTGAGGGGAAGCCTGGGTGAGTTTGAGGGCCCCGCCTTGCTTGGCTGTGGGCCCCGCAAGTAGAACACAGGTGCTGGGCCCAGGCCCTTTTGGGAGATGCGGACTCCGAGGCCTAGAGAGGGGGGTGGCCGCCGGGGGGGCGGGGGGGGGGGGGGGGACAGGTGCCGGGGCGGCGGGGCTGCTGCGCCAGGTGCCCTGAGCTCACGCACAAGCGCTGTCTTCCCTCCCGCTCCCTCCTACCCCTCCGCCCTCAGGCCCGAAGTCCACACCCGCTCACAGGTGTGTGGCCCGGGCCTGGTGGGCCGGGAGACCAGGCCAGGAGGACCTAGTGCTGCCCAGGGTCACCCGTGTGGTCCAGGGCCTGCCCTCTCCTTCCCCCGGAGTCCGCCTCAGCCCCGTGTGACACACGCCGGCCAACACGATGCAGCGCCTCCCTTCTCCCCATGCTCGCCCCGAGACCGCCGGGCCTCTGGGAGCACCGGGACCCTCTCAAGCAGACCCCCTTCCCGGTTCCTGGGTGTCCAAGCCCTGCCCCGCCTTGCTCTTTGCGCCTTCCCCTTAGCCCACGCCAACCCAACCCGGGGGCAACTCTGGGATCTGGGGGCGGGGCGGGGCGGAGGGAGAGGGTTAGGCCTGCCTTTCTTCCCTGAGCCTCCTCACTCCAGGGGCGCGGGTGTGTGCTCAGAGCCTCTCCCCTCTCACACTCGCTCCCCGTCCCCTCTCTCCCTCCCTCCCTAGGTGTGGCGCAAGAACCGCAGGGCCAAAGCGCGCAGGCTGCAGAAAGCAGCGGAACGGCAGGAAAGCCTTGTAGCCCACGCTGCGCCCCAAGAACCGGGAGCCCGCGCCCCTCATCCTGCGCTGGCTCCCGCGGCCCCAGCCTTCCAGGCGGGCCCCGTGCTCCCTCCGCACAACCCCTGCCAAGTCTTCGCAGCACCAGATGCCAGCGCCTGCAGCTACAGCCAGGAGCGGTGGCACCGCGCGCAGTGCGTCCAGGACATGGTCCCCGCTGCACCTGCGCCTGCACCTGCACCTGCACCTGCACCTGCACCTGCTGCCGCTCCCTCTCCACACGCGGCTACAGCCGCCGAGGAGGTCCCCGAGGAGGTCTCGCCTCAGGTCCCCGAGGAGGACGCGGCCGCCAAAGCCCAACCCGAAGCGGAAGCCGCCTGGAATACCTTCCCAGAGCTCAGTTTCACGGAGCTGCTGCTCTCAGACCTGGAGGGCTTGGAGGAGCCCTTCTTCTCCTCCCCCAGGCCCTCGGATGACTTTGTGGGTGACAGCGACGCGGACCTCTTCCAGTTACTGGATCTCTAAGAGATCCCGTGCCCGCCAAGTCCTGCAGATGCCACGGCACCCCCCCCCCAGGCGACCAGGCTGTGCGCCCACGCGGGCGGGCGGGCGGGCGGGCGGGCGCAAGAACAGCGCCGGGCAGCGAGTCTGGGCCGCCTTTTGCTCTAAGCGGCCACCTGGCCCCCACTGCGCATGCGCGTGACGCCGGAGGAGGAACCGGGAGTGCTGAGGGCTGCACTTCCCTGCCCCAGGCTGCCCGCCCCCGTTCCGTAGGAACTGCTGCCCAGAACTTTCCAAGAGACGCTGCCCAGAACGTTCGTTCGTTCCAAGAGACCCGGCCCAGCCCCCGCGCTCCTCCTGGCAGCGCGCGCGCGGGGGCAGGCACCCGGAGGGAGGCCTGGGACGGCTTCTCCCGCCCGCGCATCTGTGACTCGCGGCTGCCGGGCGCTCTGCCCGTGGCATTCGTTCCCTGCCCTGCGCCCGCACCATCGACCCCCTTCTCGCGGCAGAGTTGGACACCGGGAGGACTCACCGCGTGTTAGGGCTTTTATTGTCATGATGAGATGCCTGTAGGGCTGCTTTTTCTTCATTCATTGCAATCCCTTCTATTTCCTGGCAATGGAGTGTTACAAACATTGGTCCCACCTGCATTTTTTTTTTTTTAAATCGGTAGAATGTCTGCATTTTAATGACTATTTCAGTGCTTCCCATTGCCTTTTATACCTGCCTGTGTTTGTCCTTTCCATCCCTGGCAAACTGATGCTGTAAAACCGAATGCATTTATTAATAAAAGGTAAAAATGATTTTGACGACGTGGTTTATTTCTAAATTGACATAAAACTCTGCAGAAGCCCCCCTGTCCACCACTGTCTCTGCTTTCCCCGTTGTTGGAAACTGTCCTTCAATACATGTAGCAGTGAACGTGTGTGGTGTGAGGCAGGGCTTTAGCTTCCCGGTGGTTTGGTGTGTGTGTGTGTGTGTGTGTGTGTGTGTGTGTGTGTGGAGGGGGGAATGGGACCACACTGTCGGGGTGAGGGCCGCCTGGGTGAGGGGAAGCCTGGGTGAGTTTGAGGGCCCCGCCTTGCTTGGCTGTGGGCCCCGCAAGTAGAACACAGGTGCTGGGCCCAGGCCCTTTTGGGAGATGCGGACTCCGAGGCCTAGAGAGGGGGGTGGCCGCCGGGGGGGCGGGGGGGGGGGGGGGACAGGTGCCGGGGCGGCGGGGCTGCTGCGCCAGGTGCCCTGAGCTCACGCACAAGCGCTGTCTTCCCTCCCGCTCCCTCCTACCCCTCCGCCCTCAGGCCCGAAGTCCACACCCGCTCACAGGTGTGTGGCCCGGGCCTGGTGGGCCGGGAGACCAGGCCAGGAGGACCTAGTGCTGCCCAGGGTCACCCGTGTGGTCCAGGGCCTGCCCTCTCCTTCCCCCGGAGTCCGCCTCAGCCCCGTGTGACACACGCCGGCCAACACGATGCAGCGCCTCCCTTCTCCCCATGCTCGCCCCGAGACCGCCGGGCCTCTGGGAGCACCGGGACCCTCTCAAGCAGACCCCCTTCCCGGTTCCTGGGTGTCCAAGCCCTGCCCCGCCTTGCTCTTTGCGCCTTCCCCTTAGCCCACGCCAACCCAACCCGGGGGCAACTCTGGGATCTGGGGGCGGGGCGGGGCGGAGGGAGAGGGTTAGGCCTGCCTTTCTTCCCTGAGCCTCCTCACTCCAGGGGCGCGGGTGTGTGCGCAGAGCCTCTCCCCTCTCACACTCGCTCCCCGTCCCCTCTCTCCCTCCCTCCCTAGGTGTGGCGCAAGAACCGCAGGGCCAAAGCGCGCAGGCTGCAGAAAGCAGCGGAACGGCAGGAAAGCCTTGTAGCCCACGCTGCGCCCCAAGAACCGGGAGCCCGCGCCCCTCATCCTGCGCTGGCTCCCGCGGCCCCAGCCTTCCAGGCGGGCCCCGTGCTCCCTCCGCACAACCCCTGCCAAGTCTTCGCAGCACCAGATGCCAGCGCCTGCAGCTACAGCCAGGAGCGGTGGCACCGCGCGCAGTGCGTCCAGGACATGGTCCCCGCTGCACCTGCGCCTGCACCTGCACCTGCACCTGCACCTGCACCTGCTGCCGCTCCCTCTCCACACGCGGCTACAGCCGCCGAGGAGGTCCCCGAGGAGGTCTCGCCTCAGGTCCCCGAGGAGGACGCGGCCGCCAAAGCCCAACCCGAAGCGGAAGCCGCCTGGAATACCTTCCCAGAGCTCAGTTTCACGGAGCTGCTGCTCTCAGACCTGGAGGGCTTGGAGGAGCCCTTCTTCTCCTCCCCCAGGCCCTCGGATGACTTTGTGGGTGACAGCGACGCGGACCTCTTCCAGTTACTGGATCTCTAAGAGATCCCGTGCCCGCCAAGTCCTGCAGATGCCACGGCACCCCCCCCCCCAGGCGACCAGGCTGTGCGCCCACGCGGGCGGGCGGGCGGGCGGGCGGGCGCAAGAAGAGCGCCGGGCAGTGAGTCTGGGCCGCCTTTTGCTCTAAGCGGCCACCTGGCCCCCACTGCGCACGCGCGTGGCGCCGGAGGGAGGAACCGGGAGTGCTGAGGGCTGCACTTCCCTGCCCCAGGCTGCCCGCCCCCGTTCCGTAGGAACTGCTGCCCAGAACTTTCCAAGAGACGCTGCCCAGAACGTTCGTTCGTTCGTTCGTTCCAAGAGACCCGGCCCAGCCCCCGCGCTCCTCCTGGCAGCGCGCGCGCGGGGGCAGGCACCCGGAGGGAGGCCTGGGACGGCTTCTCCCGCCCGCGCATCTGTGACTCGCGGCTGCCGGGCGCTCTGCCCGTGGCATTCGTTCCCTGCCCTGCGCCCGCACCATCGACCCCCTTCTCGCGGCAGAGTTGGACACCGGGAGGACTCACCGCGTGTTAGGGCTTTTATTGTCATGATGAGATGCCTGTAGGGCTGCTTTTTCTTCATTCATTGCAATCCCTTCTATTTCCTGGCAATGGAGTGTTACAAACATTGGTCCCACCTGCATTTTTTTTTTTTAAATCGGTAGAATGTCTGCATTTTAATGACTATTTCAGTGCTTCCCATTGCCTTTTATACCTGCCTGTGTTTGTCCTTTCCATCCCTGGCAAACTGATGCTGTAAAACCGAATGCATTTATTAATAAAAGGTAAAAATGATTTTGACGACGTGGTTTATTTCTAAATTGACATAAAACTCTGCAGAAGCCCCCCTGTCCACCACTGTCTCTGCTTTCCCCGTTGTTGGAAACTGTCCTTCAATACATGTAGCAGTGAACGTGTGTGGTGTGAGGCAGGGCTTTAGCTTCCCGGTGGTTTGGTGTGTGTGTGTGTGTGTGTGTGTGTGTGTGTGTGTGTGTGTGGAGGGGGGAATGGGACCACACTGTCGGGGTGAGGGCCGCCTGGGTGAGGGGAAGCCTGGGTGAGTTTGAGGGCCCCGCCTTGCTTGGCTGTGGGCCCCGCAAGTAGAACACAGGTGCTGGGCCCAGGCCCTTTTGGGAGATGCGGACTCCGAGGCCTAGAGAGGGGGGTGGCCGCCGGGGGGGCGGGGGGGGGGGGGACAGGTGCCGGGGCGGCGGGGCTGCTGCGCCAGGTGCCCTGAGCTCACGCACAAGCGCTGTCTTCCCTCCCGCTCCCTCCTACCCCTCCGCCCTCAGGCCGGAAGTCCACACCCGCTCACAGGTGTGTGGCCCGGGCCTGGTGGGCCGGGAGACCAGGCCAGGAGGACCTAGTGCTGCCCAGGGTCACCCGTGTGGTCCAGGGCCTGCCCTCTCCTTCCCCCGGAGTCCGCCTCAGCCCCGTGTGACACACGCCGGCCAACACGATGCAGCGCCTCCCTTCTCCCCATGCTCGCCCCGAGACCGCCGGGCCTCTGGGAGCACCGGGACCCTCTCAAGCAGACCCCCTTCCCGGTTCCTGGGTGTCCAAGCCCTGCCCCGCCTTGCTCTTTGCGCCTTCCCCTTAGCCCACGCCAACCCAACCCGGGGGCAACTCTGGGATCTGGGGGCGGGGCGGGGCGGAGGGAGAGGGTTAGGCCTGCCTTTCTTCCCTGAGCCTCCTCACTCCAGGGGCGCGGGTGTGTGCGCAGAGCCTCTCCCCTCTCACACTCGCTCCCCGTCCCCTCTCTCCCTCCCTCCCTAGGTGTGGCTCAAGAACCGCAGGGCCAAAGCGCGCAGGCTGCAGAAAGCAGCGGAACGGCAGGAAAGCCTTGTAGCCCACGCTGCGCCCCAAGAACCGGGAGCCCGCGCCCCTCATCCTGCGCTGGCTCCCGCGGCCCCAGCCTTCCAGGCGGGCCCCGTGCTCCCTCCGCACAACCCCTGCCAAGTCTTCGCAGCACCAGATGCCAGCGCCTGCAGCTACAGCCAGGAGCGGTGGCACCGCGCGCAGTGCGTCCAGGACATGGTCCCCGCTGCACCTGCGCCTGCACCTGCACCTGCACCTGCACCTGCACCTGCTGCCGCTCCCTCTCCACACGCGGCTACAGCCGCCGAGGAGGTCCCCGAGGAGGTCTCGCCTCAGGTCCCCGAGGAGGACGCGGCCGCCAAAGCCCAACCCGAAGCGGAAGCCGCCTGGAATACCTTCCCAGAGCTCAGTTTCACGGAGCTGCTGCTCTCAGACCTGGAGGGCTTGGAGGAGCCCTTCTTCTCCTCCCCCAGGCCCTCGGATGACTTTGTGGGTGACAGCGACGCGGACCTCTTCCAGTTACTGGATCTCTAAGAGATCCCGTGCCCGCCAAGTCCTGCAGATGCCACGGCACCCCCCCCCCAGGCGACCAGGCTGTGCGCCCACGCGGGCGGGCGGGCGGGCGGGCGCAAGAACAGCGCTGGGCAGCGAGTCTGGGCCGCCTTTTGCTCCAAGCAGCCACCTGGCCCCCACTGCGCATGCGCGTGACGCCGGAGGGAGGAACCGGGAGTGCTGAGGGCTGCACTTCCCTGCCCCAGGCTGCCCGCCCCCATTCCGTAGGAACTGCTGCCCAGAACTTTCCAAGAGAAGCTGCCCAGAACGTTCCTTCCTTCGTTCCAAGAGACCCGGCCCAGCCCCCGCGCTCCTCCTGGCAGCGCGCGCGCGGGGGCACCCGGAGGGAGGCCTGGGACGGCTTCTCCCGCCCGCACATCTGTGACTCGCGGCTGCCCTGTGCTCTGCCCATGGCATTCGGTCCCTGTGCCCGCACCATCGACCCCCTTCTCGCGGCAGAGTTGGACACCGGGAGAACTCACCGCGTGTTAGGGCTTTTATTGTCATGATGAGATGCCTGTAGGGCTGCTTTTTCTTCATTCATTGCAATCCCTTCTATTTCCTGGCAATGGAGTGTTACAAACATTGGTCCCACCTGCATTTTTTTTTTTTTTAAATCGGTAGAATGTCTGCATTTTAATGACTATTTCAGTGCTTCCCGTTGCCTTTTATACCTGTGTTTGTCCTTTCCATCCCTGGCAAACTGATGCTGTAAAACCGAATGCATTTATTAATAAAAGGTAAAAATGATTTTGACGACGTGGTTTATTTCTAAATTGACATAAAACTCTGCAGAAGCCCCCGTGTCCACCACTGTCTCTGCTTTCCCCGTTGTTGGAAACTGTCCTTCAATACATGTAGCAGTGAACGTGTGTGGTGTGAGGCAGGGCTTTAGCTTCCCGGTGGTTTGGTGTGTGTGTGTGTGTGTGTGTGTGTGTGTGTGTGTGGAGGGGGGAATGGGACCACACTGTCGGGGTGAGGGCCGCCTGGGTGAGGGGAAGCCTGGGTGAGTTTGAGGGCCCCGCCTTGCTTGGCTGTGGGCCCCGCAAGTAGAACACAGGTGCTGGGCCCAGGCCCTTTTGGGAGATGCGGACTCCGAGGCCTAGAGAGGGGGGTGGCCGCCGGGGGGGCGGGGGGGGGGGGGACGACAGGTGCCGGGGCGGTGGGGCTGCTGCGCCAGGTGCCCTGAGCTCACGCACAAGCGCTGTCTTCCCTCCCGCTCCCTCCTACCCCTCCGCCCTCAGGCCCGAAGTCCACACCCGCTCACAGGTGTGTGGCCCGGGCCTGGTGGGCCGGGAGACCAGGCCAGGAGGACCTAGTGCTGCCCAGGGTCACCCGTGTGGTCCAGGGCCTGCCCTCTCCTTCCCCCGGAGTCCGCCTCAGCCCCGTGTGACACACGCCGGCCAACACGATGCAGCGCCTCCCTTCTCCCCATGCTCGCCCCGAGACCGCCGGGCCTCTGGGAGCACCGGGACCCTCTCAAGCAGACCCCCTTCCCGGTTCCTGGGTGTCCAAGCCCTGCCCCGCCTTGCTCTTTGCGCCTTCCCCTGAGCCCACGCCAACCCAACCCAACCCGGGGGCAACTCTGGGATCTGGGGGCTGGGCGGGGCGGAGGGAGAGGGTTAGGCCTGCCTTTCTTCCCTGAGCCTCCTCACCCCAGGGGCGCGGGTGTGTGCGCAGAGCCTCTCCCCTCTCACACTCGCTCCCCGTCCCCTCTCTCCCTCCCTCCCTAGGTGTGGCTCAAGAACCGCAGGGCCAAAGCGCGCAGGCTGCAGAAAGCAGCGCGAGGGCAGGAAAGCCTTGTAGCCCACGCTGCGCCCCAAGAACCGGCAGCCCGCGCCCCTCATCCTGCGCTGGCTCCCGCGGCCCCAGCCTTCCAGACGGGCCCCGTGCTCCCTCCGCACAGCCCCTGCCAAGTCTTCGCAGCACCAGATGCCAGCGCCTGCAGCTACAGCCAGGAGTGCTGGCACCGCGCGCAGTGCGTCCAGGACATGGTCCCCGCTGCACCTGCGCCTGCACCTGCACCTGCACCTGCACCTGCACCTGCACCTGCTGCCGCTCCCTCTCCACACGCGGCTACAGCCGCCGAGGAGGCGAAGGTCTGGCCTCAGGTCCCCGAGGAGGACGCGGCCGCCAAAGCCCAACCCGAAGCGGAAGCCGCCTGGAATATCTTCCCAGAGCTCAGTTTCACGGAGCTGCTGCTCTCAGACCTGGAGGGCTTGGAGGAGCCCTTCTTCTCCTCCCCCAGGCCCTGGTATGACTTTGTGGGTGACAGCGACGTGGACCTCTTCCAGTTACTGGATCTCTAAGAGATCCCGTGCCCGCCAAGTCCTGCAGATGCCACGGCACCCCCCCTAGGCGACCAGGCTGTGCGCCCACGCGGGAGGGCGGGCGGGCGGGCGCAAGAACAGCGCTGGGCAGCGAGTCTGGGCCGCCTTTTGCTCCAAGCAGCCACCTGGCCCCCACTGCGCATGCGCATGACGCCGGCGGGAGGAACTGGGAGTGCTGAGGGCTGCACTTCCCTGCCCCAGGCTGCCTGCCCCCATTCCGTAGGAACTGCTGCCCAGAACTTTCCAAGAGAAGCTGCCCAGAATGTTCCTTCGTTCCAAGAGACCTGGCCCAGCCTCCGCGCTCCTCCTGGCAGCGCGCGGGGGCACCCGGAGGGAGGCCTGGGACAGCTTCTCCCGCCTGCACATCTGTGACTCGCGGCTGCCCTGTGCTCTGCCCATAGCATTCGTTCCCTGTGCCCGCACCATCGACCCCCTTCTCGCGGCAAAGTTCGACACCGGGAGGACTCACCACGTGCTAGGGCTTTTACTGTCAAGATGAGTTGTCTGTAGGGCTGCTTTTTCTTCATTCATTGCAATCCCTTCTATTTCCTGGCAATGGAGTGTTACAAACATAGGTCCCACCTGCATTTTTTTTTTAATCGGTAGAATGTCTGCATTTTAATGACTATTTCAGTGCTTCCCATTGCCTTTTATACCTCTGTTTGTCCTTTCCATCCCTGGCAAACTTATGTTGTAAAACCGAATGGATTCGTTAATAAAAGGAAAAAATGATTTTGACGACGTGGTTTATTTCCAAATTGACATAAAACTCTACAGAAGCCCCCGTGTCCACCACTGTTTCTGCTTTCCCTGTTGTTGGAAACTGTCCTTCAATACATCTAAAGGCAATCAGCAACCCAAACAATGACACCATCACCTGCGTAAATGGCAAGGGCATGAGCTCTGGACTCCTGATTGAACTTGGCCAAGACCCTTTACACCTGGGTGCCACAGTTTCTGTAAAGCGGGGATATTGATAGAACCCATTTCATAGAGCTTATGTTAGGATTCTATGAGCTAAGGTACTTGGCACAGAGAGAACACTCAAATGTTAGCTGCTATAATGCTGTTATTAGACTTCAAGATATAGTTGTAGGGATTGAATGTGACAATGAAATGTTTAATATAAAGCCCATAGCATACAGCCTTGCACCAGGTGAACACTCAATCAGCAGTCGTCAAAGCAGCAGAGGGGAAGGAAATGCTTGGCACTAGCAGGGGATATGACAATATGTTCAGTGATTTGCCTGCTCAGTGCCCTGAGGCAGATGCTAGTGACTGGAGGCTGTTGATATTAAGATCATTATCCTGGTCTATTGTTATTATTAAGTGGATTAATATTTGAAAGTATTTACAAGGAGGTCTGCCATTTTTTAGGCACTACATGATTGTCTGTTCAACAGTTCAGTGTTAAGTTATAGGTTCATTCTGTTAACTTCATTTTATTTCACATTCTGTGTCCCCATTGATACTCTCAGAGGGATAACTGCTCTGAGTCTCCCTCTGCTAAAGTGACCTTGGCTCAGCAGAGAGAGGCTCTTCTCAAAGTAGATGTCTTTCCTGGCAAGGTTGAGGTAACCACGTTCGTCTGCATAGTGCTCCATCTCTCATCCATTGCCGAGTTGGACCGCTTTGTGGAAAAGGCTCTTTGGTAGGGCCTTACATGGATGGGGTTAGTGTGTTTTCACCCAGATAGTCCTTCATGGGCAGTGGAGAGACAAGTCTCATGTTCTTGTGGCATTAAGAGTCTCAGAGTGTCCTGAATTGGTTATGGCCATGTCCATTCCTGCTCTGGATCAGGGTCTGGGCCACCCAGCCTGTCCATGGAATACAGCCCCCCCCCCCCTAGAGAGCTGATTCATTAGGGAGGCCCAGATGCCCTGTGTCCCCTTCCCAGACAGCTCTCTCCACAGGGGCTCATCCCCCAACATATCACTTGTAGACTCTTGCTAGAAGCCGGGCTGTGTGAGCACATCCCTTATTTGTGTGATGTCAATGTGAGCCTCTTGGGCTCCAGCATGTACCAGTGGAACACTCGCTGGCTGTGCGTACATCCCCTCTTCCGTGCACAACAACCAGGGCCAGCTCCCAGGTTCAGGGTTTCGTGTCTGAGGGGTTATCTGGCCTCTGGGATCTCTCTGCCCAGGGGTCAGACACAAGAGCAGGGTCAGGGAATCAGGGCTCCCTGGAGCAGCCCTTACCAATGACTGGCAGGAGGTGGGGTACAAGCACCCAGCTCCCTCATCCTCTGGTGGGAAATCTCTGAAATATGTGACCTACTCAGCTTCCAAGTGATGCAGCCCCCAGTGCCCACAGTGGTAGAAGGAGTGATAACTAAACCTTTCCTCTCTGCCTCCTCTTCCTCTCTCACTTCAGTTCTCTTTTCCCTGGGAATACCTCCCGGATAAACTCCATGCACTAGAATCCTTTCTGCCTTTGAGGAAACCCCAGCTAAGTCTGTTTGTTTATTACAGGGCTTCTCAGATGCAACAGCTCCTGGTGACAAGGGCTGTGCTGTCTATTGTAAGATATTGAGCAGCATCCCTGGTCTTCACCTACTAGATGCGAGGCAACAAATCTGCCAAATTGTGGCAACCAGCAGTGTCTCTAGATGTCAACAAACATCTTCTGGAGGGAGAAGAGTCTCAGCCTGAGAACGGCTCCTTTCAGAGAAAAGCTCACATCACTGCATCCAGCTCTGCCACTGCCATGGGGCCAAGCAACCTGACCTCTCCGGGCTCACATGCTTGTCAGTGGAATGGGGATAGCAGCACCCACCCTGGTTGATGCTCTGAGGACTCTGGTGAAGATACACCAACCCTCAAATGTGACCTGTGACAAGGGCTCAATGTGCAATAGTAGGTACCATGTACTGAATTCCACTGGGTGTCATGCCCACTTCTATGCTCTCTGTGTCCTAATTCATTTAACCCTCACCACAGCTATTCCAGACAGGTACCACTGCCACCCCACCCACATTGTTCAGAGCAGGAAACTAAGGCACAGGAAGGTTAAGAAACTGGTCCAGGGTTGCACAGCTGAACCTTGGCATGGTTGGGATTAAAAACAAGGTAGTCTGGCTCTAGGTTTGTACCTCTTACCACCACACCATGCAGAGTATTTGGTGAGGAAGGGCGTTCTGGTTTTACTCCCTTCATCCTGAAGATCACATTCAGCCTTCATGAAAATGTCAACCCAATTCTTGGTCATTTTTCTCAGGGACTGGAGCCAACACAGGGTTAATTGCAAGCAATCTTTTACTTATGCTTTTCATCTGTGAGAGTTATGAAGTCTATTTAGGAGAAGACCCTAAATCATAAATCAGCAAACTCTTGTCAGCCAAATTTGACCAACTGCCTGTTTGTGTCAATAAAGTTTTATCGGAACATGACCACACCTAGGCATTGACATCTTGTCTCTGTCTGCTTTCAGGCCTCAGGCATGGAGGACTAGTTGTGAGGGCAACTGTATGGCCCACAAAGCCAAAAATATTTACTCTCTGGCTATTTACAGAAAAAGTTTACAGGGGCCTGTAGGCGGGAAGATGTGGCCTGGAGGGTTCTAAACTCCCTTTCAGTGTCTTCTTACCCCAGTCTCCACCACTTCATTCTTTGCCTGCCCCTTGTGCACAGGGGAGGCAAAGGCAAGTTCTACAACATCAGAAGATTCACAGTCAGAGAAGGGTGTTTTCAAACTGCCCTGTGTCTGGGACTGCCCTGTGTCTGGTGTGGCAGTTGCAACCATGTGTGGGTACCGAGCACTTGAAATGCGGCTGTTCCAAAGTGAGATGTGCTGGAAGTGTCCAGTACATGCTCCATATTGGAGACTTAGTACCAAAAATGAAAACATGTCATCAACAATTTTAACTGATTACATATTAAAATGATAACATTATGTATTGATTGGTTTCGAGAGAATATACTGTTGAGTTTGGTTTCACCTGTTTTTTTTTGTTTGTTTTTTTGTTTTATTTTTGTTTTTTTTTTGTTTTTTGTTTTTTTACCATTTCAGTGTGGCTGCTGGACATTTCTAAATCATGCCTATGGTTCATTGTATTCCAATTGTATAGCACTAGCTTAGTGCAAGGTTTCTCTAAGTTGTGTCATCACTCTGTGCCTCAGATTTCTCCTCTGGACAATGTGTAAATTGCAGGGTCACTAAAGGTCATAAGGCACTCACTCCTCTGCCTAGAGTGGCTCTTAGTGCATATCAGCATTCTTTCTGCCTCTAACTCCACACGGTACTTGGAAGCTGTGTGGGGAAGGTGGGGAATGTTCAAGACCCAAGGACTTGGTTCTTCTGCTCGGGTCAGGGTTCTGCCCACCTTAGAGCATCCATTTCACTAGTGTTTCTGTTTCCTGTCTCAATTATTCCTGATCCCTGGGGAAGCACATTCCAAGTCTCCATGAACCCTGGCTGGAGGGTGGTTTCTGGGGGCAGTGAGTGTGTGCAAACCAGATGGGACACCACGCTCCCAGTAGCAGGCTTCACACAGCAGCCCTGAGTAATGTCTGGACACTCCCACCCCTGGAGTCGAGTGTGGCTACCTCTGCTTTGTTGTTATTTGTGTCTTGGTCTCAGTGGACTTGGCTGTAGAAATAAATGCCTCTATGTTGTTCAGCCTCCACCCTGCAGTTTGAGCTTAGAGTGTTGTGGGTTCAGTAGGGAAGGGATCCTCTGGTGATGTCTGCAGAGTGGGAGGGGCTGGGAGCAAAGGCATGTTTGCCAAACCTTGTGCAACTGATCAACCCTTCCCTGAGACTGGCTAAGCTCTGCAGCCATTTTTCTGGAGCATATACAGGAGTTTGCTGGCCTTTCTTGGCCAGCTTCTTGGTGAGTCTCCTTAAGTAGTAGGAGGAGTTTAACACTTTGGTGACCTCCAAAATCTCATTCTAAAGGCAGCTTTCTACTCTGTCATTAGATGGGGCAGACCATGACAACTACTGAGCTCTGATGGCAAGTGGAGCTGAGTACATAACTTCACCTCTCCTTGGAGCCCATGGTGAGGCTAGTTATTACCCATCATCCTTGAGGAGGCATGGCAAGAGGAGCAAATATGTACCCCTCCTACGTCCTAGATCAAGGCTTGTGAAACTATGGTCTGCAGGCCAACTCCAGCATCATCCTGTAGGGCCCACGAGCTGCGAATGGTTTTTATATTTGTAAGTAACTTAAAAACTGAAAATAATGTTTTGTGACAGGTGAAAATGATATGACACTTTCCTTTCAGTTCCCATAAAGGTTTATGGGAACACACCCGTGCTCTTGTTTACATGTTGTTTATGACTATGTTTATACTAGGAAAGCAGAATGGAGTGGTTACAATATCTCACAAAACCAAAAGCATTTTCTATCTGACTCTTTACAGAAAATACTTACTGAGTGTTCTCCTCGAGAAAATAATATTTTGCACCGGAAGGTAGCTATGGAAATTGTGATGCCCCTGTTATTGGGTGGGTCCTGCAGCACTGCAGAGGCTGCGGTTTCCTTGGAGCTCAGAAAAACAACTTAAGGGAATCTGTAAGTGCTGAGCCCCAGGAGCAGTTGGTCAGGAGTCACCAGTGTCCAGGAGTTAGGTAAGTCGAGCATTCTTCATTTTCAAATGTTGCTGCTGCATCAAATTTATTTTGAAATGCAGAGTCCTGGGCTGTATCACAGGGAGGTTTTAATTCAGTAGATCAGGGGTGGGACACAGGCTTCAGACTTTCTAATAAGTTTCCCTCATGATTTCAGAATGTGGCCAACCAGTCTGAAACCCTGTTTGTGGCTCAGGACCATGGACTGTGCAGGTGCCATCATCACTGGGGAAGCCATTGGCTCCTTGGCCTTGTGTATCCTGCCTCAGGTGATGAGTCAGGCTCCCTCTGTCTTACCACCGGACACTGTCTCACCCAGAGAGTCAATCTCTGGGGTCTTGAGAGCATGAGCCTCTCCAAGCAGCTCCCAGTAAGCTCCTTTCCTTCATGTCAGCCTCCTGTGAGGACAATAGGGTGGCAACGTGGTGAGGTTTGGCTCCTTGGTCTGGGATAGGACCTGTCTCTTGGCTTTGATCTTTCTTTTTAGTTCTTTTCTCTCTCCATGATTATCAACTCTGCCTATTTCCTAGGGGCTCCATATATTGCTGTTGCCTTATATTGGATCCGATGGGCTTAAGGACTGGAGTCAGACAGTGATTGGGACCTCTGTTTCCTACTGTTAGATTCAGGGGCTTTTTCTCTCTGTGTGTGGACCTGGTTGTGAGGGGCTTGCTATAGAGTGTGGTTTCTGTGAACCACATAGGATCTTGTTCTGCCTTTTCTACCCACCACAGTGCCTAGGACCTGATGGATGTCTTTGTGATCAAGCTGCCATCCCTATGGCACCTCAGTCCCAGCAAAATCACTTGCTCATCTTGTCCACAGAGAGGCTCAACCAATGGTTTCACACATGAGAGGGATGAGGGGCTTGGGCTGTGGATAGAAGGGATGGGAGATACCCCTTTCTTGCCTTGCACTGACTTCAGAGCTCTGGATTTAGCCAAGTCTACATTCAATCTTATATCCCTGTGAAGTCCTAGATGTTGCAGCTTCCTTACATGTATCAGTCAGATAAACAAGGCAGGTCACAATAACAAACAGTCCTGAAATCTCAGTAGCTTATACAACAAAGGATTATTTATCATGCATGTTGTGTGTCTATGTGTGAGTATTACTTGAGTACTCTGCTTTCTCCACTTTAAAGTGCCCCACAGATGGAGCCACCACCATCTTGAATATTGCCAGTCACAGTGACAGAGGAAATGGTAGTTCGGAGGGACTCACACCAACAATTAAATGTACCACTTGTCATTTCCACTCACAATTCTTTGCACCAAACACAAGGGGTTAAGAAGTGCAGCCCACCATGCTCCTAGAAAGAAGTTAGCAGAAACATTACTTAATGATAATCACACATGCCTCCATTTGTTCCCCCACCACATAGGACACTGATGCTTACTTTTTATAACAAGCTACTGTAGCAGCAAATCAAATGATATTTTAAATTGTCTACCATATGGTACCTTTATCTATCTATCTATCATCTATCTATCTATCTGTCTATATCTATCTATTTATCTGTCTGTCTGTCTGTCTGTCTGCCTGTCTGTCTGTCTGTCTGTCTGTCTGTCTATGTATCTATCTAAAACCCTAATATACAAATAGACTGAATGGCAGAATAACCGAACAACCAGTCGCTATGATGCGTGCTCACCACCAGGGGTTGCACGGAGAACATTGATGTTTCTATAGTGGGCATCAGTAGCAGGTGGCAGATCGTGAGAAAGATTGCAGGCATTGGCCACAGTGGGATGGTGCAGCAGGTGAGCACGGGTGCCAGACCAAGGTGGGACACCCGTCGCTTTCATGAGGGCGGGCTTCTGGTGTTTACTGAAGATTCTTTTATCCCATGTGCCATTGTCTGGCCAGGTGTTTGCACCTGCTACTGGCATTGCCCACTTGCACACATTTTTGGCACCAAAACACTGCTCCCACGCATTGCCTGGGCCCAGTGCTGGCCCTATCCATTGATGCATTCACAGGTTGGGAATGGTGGCTGCTGGCCACCAGAATTTCCCCTCAGGGCTTCTTCTCCTACCCTAATCCTGATGGGCCATCAGAATGGCAGCTACCACTCACAACTGCTGCTGGTGCAGGCCCAAATCACTCTGTGCTGTCAGTGGGTGCTAATGGGGTCTGCATTGTCAGCCCCTGGGAACATTGGCCCTTTTCAGGAGAAGAGCTGCAGGCAGAAAAGGGACAGGGGTCAGGGTGGGAGGGGATGAATGAGATTGCCCACTCAAGCCTCACAGTCCACAGTTTCTTTCAAGGTGCATGAATTTGTGCACTGGGTCCATAGTGTTATAATTTCAAAACTCTTTCCTCGGACATAGGGCTTTGGTCTCTTTGATAGTACTCAGGCCATTCATGAGGATGGTCTTGTTTTCTTCTGACCTGCCCTGCCTGGCAGAATATAATCCTATTTTCCTTATTAGTCTTCTGTTCCAATGGATGGCCCAGTCTTCAACCAAAGCATCATCAAACGTGGGGGATGTATTGAAATTTTTGAAGTATTCTAAGCCCTGTGGACCAGAAATATTAGAACCCGAGATTATCAGTCCCTCATCCCAGACCCAGTGAAGCAGAGTCTGCATTTAACAAGATCCCAAGACCATGTGTATGCTTTAAAGGCTGAGAAGCACTGACAGTACTGGAGAGTCCCTACTTTTTCCTGGACTACTTCCTAGAGGACCTGAATGGGTATGTTTGTGTGGGGCCCAGACTGCCACATACTGGAGAAATTCATGGGCTGGTGGTCCGGGGATGGCTGAAAAATGATGTTCAAACCTACTACCCCGCTCATGCTATATGCTTACATACCTCTAGTGAAAGGGAGCTCACCACCCTGCAGATAGCTAAATACATTATGAGGCTGCTGTTACTGATGTAATCTGAGCAAGCCTGAGCCTCACCAACCTGAGGGTACAAATAAGGTGACTGTACAGTTTAATGCCTCCATGTATACCTGGAGGTCACGGCTCTGTTTCTGTGTATTGATGTGGGATGACCAGGTGACTTGGTGAGAAAAACAAACTGGTTCCCAAATCTGGACAAGCAGAGAGGTTTCATTTTTTTTGGCCAAAATAGAAGTTGTTTCTCTAATTTACATGGGGGAAGAACTACTTGCTGTACTATTTCCAAAAATGAAGAATGCAGATATATAGAGTAAAAGTATCATTTTCAATTTTATCTTTACTTTTTGGCTCTATAAACTGATATTATTCAATACTGTTCCAATAGGAAAGGAGGTTTACAATAGAACTTAGCTGAATTCCAAATACAGTAAAAAAAGCTGTTTATTTATGGCCAATGCACAGAGTTAGGGGCCAATGGATGGGAAGTCCCAAATTGAATCTTTTCTATCTGATTGATTGCTCCCATAGATCCCAGCATTTCGAGTGTCTTTGCATCTGCCCTCCCAGGTCCATGAGCAGATTCATTCCTGCTATGCACAGACTGTGGCCTAATGAGGTTCCATGCAGCTGCCCCAGCTCACTGCTGCTCAGGTCCCAGCCTGGATGGTCACCTGCACTGCCTGATGCACTGGGAGTCTACCATCAGCCACCACATGATGAGAATGTTATCTCAGGGATTGGGATTCCCTCCATCAGGCTGTGGTAGGAATGGTGAGGACTAGGTGTCTGGGGCATTGGACAGCATCTCAACCATAGGATTTGTGTAGTAAATAACTTTGGAATCTGACAGACCTGCATTTGTACCCCAGACCCACCATTTCCTAGCTCGGTGGCTGCAGGCAAGCACTCCTACTTATGGTTCTCAGTTTCCTCATCTAAACAAGAGAGTGTGTATAAAGCACCTACTGCAATGCGAGACCAGCCTGGGCCAAACTACGCCCCGCAGGCCAAATCCAGCCCCTTCGGCTGTTCTATCCGGCATACGAGCCGAAGGAGCGGGAGGTTCTCTTGCTCTCCCCTCTGCTCCTTCACCAACAGCCCAAGAGTGCTAGCCTGGCAGGTTGCTTTTGTTCCGGCCCTCCAGTCTAGTTTAAGAACCCATTGTGGCCCTTAAGTAAAAAAGTTTGCCCACCCCTGGCTAGGCTTTCATTTATTCAACAAATGCTGAAGAAGTGCCTGTCACATGGCAGGTGCTGTCAGGCATGTCTTCGAAGGCCGGGAGAACTTCAGTGACCCACTCAGACATCTCTGTTCTCACAGAGCATTCAGTTTAGGGGCACAAAGCAGGAGTACGTTCTCTTCACTAGTCATGTGTCAGCCATCGATTGCCACACCAATACTACTTAATAAACCTCTCCCAAAGGGCACTGTCTTCCAACATCATACATTTCCTTCTACTCCTGAGTGCCTGGGTCAGAGGGCAGTTCTGCTCTGAAGGTCAGCTAAAACATCTGTTGACCGTCATGGGGCTCTCTCACATGCCTGGGTTGACTTGGCTCTGCTCCATGACTCACCCTCTAGCAGGCTAACCTGAATATGTTATCATAGTGCTCTCAGATCACTGAGAGACATACACAGGCTCTTTTCAAGTCTCTGTCCTGAGATATCTCTGGATGATATCCCATTGGCCAAGGCAGGTCACATGACCAAGCCTAGCATCAGAGTAGGCAGGAACTAGAAGTTATAGGGCAGAAAGCACATATTCAGAGAAGGGAGTAAACAATTAGCCCATTCATACAATCATTTACCCTGAGTCTAACTAAGATGTCAGCCAGAGTCTCAAGTACAGAGCAGTAAAAGATAAGGGTTTCTGGTTATAGGGGTGGGAGTTTAAGGTCCAGAAGCTGGGATGGCCTCAGAAGTGGTTTTAAGAGGCAGAAAGTGAGACCCCTGCGCCTTTCACTTTACAGAGAGGAACCAGAGACCTTGGGAGGGACTCAGTGATTTCAGGAACACAGATAAAACCTGGCTTCCTGACTCCCAGCCCAACAGCCTCCTGAGCTCAGTGCAGGGCCTGAGCTGGACGATGCAGCCTCACAGGCCCCCTCCTGCCTCTGTGTCTCTCAGTCCTCCCAGAGCTGCCCTCTGGCCTCCAGGACATCCTCCTGCAGAGCCCCTGCAGCAGCAGCCACAGGTGAGCTGACCGAGGCCCTTGCCCCTCCCTGCCACCGGAGTAACAGTGAACTTGGATGTCCTCAGCCACAAGTCACTTATGGTTTAGCTTTTATAACATACCATAAAAATTGAGATTTTAGTTACACATATGAATCAATTTTCCTTGTAAGAAAATCTTAAAATATTACAGAGAATGTTAAATTTGGCTTTGAGTGTCCTTAATCCTCACTTGCCTCCCTAGGAAATGCATTGCCATCATTAATTTTCTGTGTATCCTTCCAGACCCTTCTGTATGCCTTACATTCACAGAAATATGTAGACGGAATGCAGAAGATACATTGCAAGGTTAGCCAATGTTATTCCTACATAATTATGTATTGTTCAACGACTTTTCATTTCATCCATGGAAAAGGGAGGCTAATTCAGGCTTATAAGTATTTTTTAAAGTAAAGTGTAAAAAGTGTGCATATCATGTCACTTTTTGTGTAAAAAGAAGAAATATTATCATGTACATGTATTTGTCTCTGTGTCAAGAACAATGAAGGATAACCCAGAAGCTAATCAAGTGGTTCCTTACAGAGTTGTGGGCAGGGAAAAAGCTGTTTCCGTGAATGGACTTTGTTTGATAGTTTTGACTTTGGAGTTAGGTAACTTCTTACATATTGTAAAATAATTTTTTTAAAAAGGAATTAAAGACTGGCCAGCGTGACTCACTGGTTCAGCAATGACCATGAATCAGAAAGTCAGGGTTCAATTCCAGGTTTGGGCACATGTCTAGGTTTGGGCTTGATTCCCAGTATGGGACATGCAGGAGGCAGCTGATCAATGATTCTCTCTCATCATTGATTTTTCTATTTCTCTCTCTTTCTCCCGTCTTCTTTAAAATCAATAAAAATTATTTTTAAAGAAATTAAAAATCAGAAACATTTGACAGTAACAGTAAGTGAAGTTGGTGACATAATGACACAAAGTAGAAAATGTTTCACTGACAGACTTATTCTGTCTGTTCTTGGTGGGTAATGGCCTAAGAATATGAAGAAACATGAATAAATCTTTTGATATGTAATCTTGAGTCTTTTACTTAGTATCTCATGTGTAGTTAATCCTTGAACAACATGGGTTTCAATTACAGAAGTCAACTTACACAAGAATTTTTTCAATAAATATGTGCAATGCTGTAAATGTTTATATATTCTTTTGTGGTTTTCCTCACTAACCCTTTCCTCTAGTTTACTTTATTTCAACAATATGGTGTATAATGAACAAATGATCTAATCATCTCTTTATGTTACCAGTAAGGCTTCCAGTCAACAGTAGGCTATTCATAGCTAAGTTTTGGGGAGAACCAAAGCTAAACTTGGATTCTTTACTGCTCCCCCACATTGCTCATGCATCACCTGTACATCTAACTAGTTTTGAAAATTGGTCCGTAATAGTCAGCCACTTGGAAATAAAATGCTTTGTTTGGACTGTTCCCTATGTTGTTAACTAATATTTAACTTTAAAAAATAGTATGTGCACATAATTTTAGATGATGAAATGTATTTTTTGAGTACAAAATTTGTTAAGAACAAATGTACATTAAATCTTGTTAAGCACGCACACACACGTCTTTCAAAATGACATGAGTCTTCTTTTCAACCCCAGATTTGACAAGCAAGTGATGATTATCAAGACATTTATTGGCGTTTCATCATGTTCAAGTATAGTGACCAAGAGTATAGTGAAGAGCATATAGGAATGAAGTTCAAGTAGGAATTGGTCATCCCATAGGACTAAGGATGAGATGGAAGTAGAAATTCAAGGTGCCCAAGCAGCTGGGCATTTGAGGAACAGAATGTCATAGGCAGAAACCACAGGGAAGTAGCCACCACATCTGCCTGCCATCTCCCATCAAGGAATTTGCCAAGACCTACCTTGAAAGGGTGACTGATATCAAAAGAACAAGCAGAAAAGAGGGCCTGTAGGAGACTGAGACTAGGTATCCACAACTGGGCGTGAAATTATGAGAGAATCACACCACACATCCGGAGAGCACTAGTTCACTTTTAGTGCAGGCAAGCAGTTGAGAGCCAGCAGTGCTGGATTGTGAGAGGGATGTTCCACAGCCCTGGTGGGATTGGGCCTAAATGGGCAGTGGGACATCCCTCAAACGGTCCCAGATTGGACAGGGTGCAGGCAAGGATGAGGGACAAACCCCCCCCCCAGACGAATTTCGCACACCAGGCCTCTAGTCCTATATAATAATAGTCCTATATAATAATAGTCCTATATAATAATATGCAAATTGACCTTAAAGACAGACTGACATGGAACAACAGGTTGTTATATCATGTACTGACCACCAGGGGGCAGACATTAAATGCAGGATTGGCCTCAGTGGTAGGTAAATGAGCTCCTACAGAAGGAGCTCTGCTCAGCCACCAGCAGATTAGAAGGACCTCCCCACACCCACCCCTGAGTACCTGGGTTTACATGCACTGCCCCTCTAGTTATAATTATGAAAGCATTTTCTTCCTTTTTGAGATGTAAATATTTCAAATATAGTTTTATTTATATCAAAGGTAGAAAGGGAGAGAGAGATAGAGAGAGATTAATGATGAAAAAGATTCATTGGCTAGCTGACCCCTGCACACACTCATCTGAGGCAGTTCATTTCGTTGTGCTCCTCCAAGGAGACTCTAGGGGAAGGAGGGAGGCTGGTAGTGGGGAGTTGGCAGAAGCCATTGCTTATGGGATAGTTCCCTTCTCTGTCCCAGCCAAAGATCGTTCCCTTCTCATTCCCAGCTTCCTGGGGTCTAAAAAAAATCATTTGGTCCTTGCCTCCAGCCTCAAAGCCAGCCAGCCAAGTTGTGTCCTTCCCTGCTCCTCAGACCCACCTCCGGCCCAGTTGTCACTTTCAAGAAACACTGGTTACTTAGGGCCATGAAATTGGGGTGAGTCACACCTACTGTGCTTTCTGAAGAGGGCCTGGGGTGTGTTGGTGTCACTAAATTTGTATTCACTGACTTTATACAACAACACAAGAAAAACTTAGGCAGTTGGCCCAACTGGCTGACCTGGAAGAGTTGCTAGGTTACCACTGTGACCTGTCTTAACATTCTGACCTCTGTCAGTACTGTGACCAGTGTACCCCATAGGGCTATGAAGAAGCTCCCCAGCAGTGTGAATACCCAGCAGGCTCAGAAAAGGGCTCTCCAAGATATTTAAACTTAGACTTGGCTGTGGAGACACAGCTGGCCACATGGAGACCTGAGGAAGTCACCCCAAAAGGAGAGCCAGTGTCCCTGGGCAAGGACAGCCAGGCTGGATGGACAAAGTAGAGGTCAGGGGGGCAAAGAAACGGTCCCAGTGTGAATTGAAAATTCTGTCACAGCATGAAGGTTTTTAGGCACGAGAATAGGGTCATAAGATTTAAAGATTATTGGTGATTTGACATTTTAAATGCTATTTGACATGTGTCCTGAGAGCCAGGCAGGATTTAGGCAGATGAAGACGGTGAGAAGTGCTTCAGGTACAGACAGTGGACACGGCCTGGAGGCAGGACAGATGAACAGTGGGGACCGGAGCACATACCTCCCAGAGCTTGTGAGTGACGGGACAGGGCAGGGAAACAGAAGACCCAGCATGGATGGATCATGGCAGGAGGAGAGGAGACGTTCCATGGAAGGGTCAGGGCAGGGGATGCAGTAACCCTTCATGGAGGGGTTGGTTGGGTCAGGGAGGAGAAGGTACCCTCCATGCAGGGGTCAGGGTAGGGGTGAGGGGACCCTCCATGGAGGAGACAGGGTAGGTAATGGGAACACTCCATTGAGGGGTGAGGGCATGGATGGGACAGGGTAGGGGATGGGAACCCTCCATTGAGGAGTGAGGGCAGGGAGGAGAGGGGACTCTGCTTAGAGGAGTCAGGATAGGGGATGGGAACCCTCCATTGAGAGGTGAGGGCAGGGAGGAGAGGGGACCCTCTATGGAGGTGACAAGGTAGTGGATGGGAATCCTCCATTGAGGGGTGAGGGCATGTAGGGGACAGGGTAAGGGATGGGAACCCTCCATTGAGGGGTGAGGGCAGGGAGGAGAGGGGACCCTCAATGGAGGAGACAGGGTAGGGGATGGGAACCCTCCATTGAGGGGTGAGCGCAGGAAGGGGATGGGACACTCCATGGATGAGACAGTGTAGAAGAGGGGAACCCTCCATTGAGGGGTGAGAGTAAGGAGGAGAGGGGACCCTCCATGGCGGAGTCAGGATCGGGGATGGGAATCCTCCATTGAGAGTTGAAGGGAGGGAGGAGATGGGACCCTCCATGGAGGTGACAAGGTAGTGGATGGGAACCCTCCATTGAGCGGTGAGGGCATGGAGGGGACATGGTAGGGGATGGGAACCCTCCATTGAGGGGTTAGGGCAGGGAGGGGCGGGGACCCTTCATGGAGGAGACAGGGTAGGATACGGGAACCCTCCATTGAGGGGTGAGGGTAAAGAAGACAGGGGACCCTCCATGGAGGATTCAGGGTAGGAGATGGGAACCCTCCTTTGATGGGTGAGGGTAGGTAGGAGAGGGTACCCTCCATGGAGAAGTCAGGATAGGGGATGGGAACCCTCCACTGAGGGTTGAGAGCATGGAGGAGAGGGGACCCTCCATTGAGTGCACGGGTTAGGTGATGGGAACCCTCAAATGAGGAGTGAGGGCATGGAGGGGTCAGGGTAGGGGATGGGAACCCTCCATTGAGGCTTGAGGGCAGGGAGGAGAGGGGACCCTCCATGGAGGGGCCAGGGCAGGGAGGAGATGGGACTATCCATGGAGGAGACAGGGGAGGGAGGAGAGGGGGACAGGGCAGGGAGGAGAGAGGAACCTTAATGGAGGAGCAGAGCAGGGGGGCAGGGAACCGTCCTTGGAGGAGACAGGGTGGTGAGGGCAGACAGACAACTCCCCATGAAGGGGTCCATGACAGGGCGGAGGGGGGGCCCTCCATGGAGGTGGCAGACTAGGAGAAGGGAACCCTCCATTGTGGGGCCAGGGCAGGGAGAAAAGGGGACCCTCTATGTAGGGGAGATTGTAGGGGGATAGGAACCCTCCATGGAGGGAAGGGTAGGGGTTAAGAATTCTCCATGGAAGAGATAAGGCAAGTTGTTAGTGGAACCTCCCTGCAGGGGAGAGTATAGGAAGGAGAGGTGACCATCCAGGAAGTGGGCAGGGAGAAGAGGAGATGAGACCCTCCATGGAGGGGGGAGTGTAGTGGATGGGAACCCTACAAGGAGAGGTTAGGGTAGGGTGATGAGAACCCTCCATGAAGGGAATAGGGCTTGGAGGAGAATGGAAACTACATGGATCATGGAGGGCAGTGGTAATAGGGATCCTCCATGGAAGGGACTTGGCAGGGAGGAAAGGAGACCCTCTATAGATGGAGAAGGGCAGGGAGAACAGGGCACCCTCCATGGTGGGGCCAGGGCAGGGAGGAGAGGGGATCATCCATGGAGGGTGCAGTGTAGGGGGATGAGAACCCTCCATAAAGGGGGGCAGGGCAGAGTGATGGGGGGAGAAAGGGCAGGGAAGAGAAGGGAGTATCTTGAAGGGGCCACGGCAGGGAGGATAGGGGATGCCTCCATGGAGGGGAGGCCAGAGCAGGTAGGAGAGGGTACCCTTCATGGAGGAATCATGGCAGGGAGGAGAGGGGATCCTACATGGAAGGTGCAGGGTAGAGGGATGGGAACACTGCATTGAGGGAGCAGGGCAGGGAGGAGAGGGGGCCTTTCATGGAGGGGCAAGGGCAGGGAGAAGGGAGGGCCCTCTATGGAGGGGGCCGGGCATGGAGGAGAATTGGATTTCCATGGAGGGTACAGGGCAGTGGGATAGGGAACACTCCATGGAGAGGGCAAGGCAGGCAATCAGGGAACCCTCCATGCAGATGGGAGGGCAGGAGGAAAGGGAAACCCAGTTAGAGGGGGCAGGCAGGGAGGAGAATGGAAACAAGGAACCCTTTATGGAGGGAGCAGGGCAGGTGGACCTGGCACCCTCAATGCAGGGGGGAGATCAGGAGGAAAGGGAACCCACTTTGAGAGAGCAGGCCAGAGAGGAGACAGAGGGGGCAGGGCAGGGTGGACAGGGATCCTAACTTTACGGGGAAAGAGGCTGGGACAAAAGGGATCCTTCTATGGACAGGTGAGGGCAGGAGGACAGGAACCCGCCATGGATGGGGCAGGATAGGGAGGAGAGGGGACCTTCCATAGAGGCGACAGGGCAGGGGGAGAGAGACCCTCCAAGCAGGAAGTGTGGACAGGGAGTCCTTCAGAGAGGGGTCACAGCTGGGGGACACCAACACCACTTGGAGGGACAGGATAGTGGGACAGGAAACCCTCCATGCAGAGGAAAGGGAAGGAGGAAAGGGAAACCCAATTAGAGGAGGGAGCCAGGCAGGGAGAATGAAAACAAGAAACCCTTTATGGAGAGATCAGGGCAGTTGGACAGTAAACCCTCAATACAGGGGGGCAGGTCAGCAGGAAAGGGTACCCACTTAGAGCAGGCCAGAGAGGAGACAGAAATATGAGGGGGGCAGGGCAGGGGAACAGGGATCCTAACTTTGGAGGGGAGGGGCCAGGTGGAGAAGGTACCCTCCATGGATGTGGCAAGACAGGGGGACAGGGAACCTCACTTTGAGGGAGAAGGGCAGGGAGGAGACAGAACCCTGCATGAAGGGGACAAGGCATTGAGGAATAGGAACAGAGAACCCTTCATAAAGAGGAGAGGCTGGGAGATAGGGAATCCTACTTTGAGACAGCAAGGACTGAGGCTCAGGTCCCTAATTAGATGGCAGGACAAGGGGCAAAGGGAACACTCCATGCAGAGGAGAGGCTGGGGAGGGGGGAAGAGGGACACCTACTTTGAGACAGCAAGGACTTAGGCATAGGTCGTTAAGTAGATTGCAGGGCAAGAGGGACGGGCATCTACCATGAAGTTAGGAGGGAATGGAGGACAAAGGACCCCACATAGTCTGAGCAGGATAGTGGGGTTAGGGCACCATCCATGGAGGGGCCAGGGAAGGGGGTACATGGGAGTAGAGATAGGTAATGGGAAACACAACCTTCCATGGAGAATGCCCTGTCCCCCCCATGGTGGGGCCCTTGTTCCTCATCCCTCCCACTTTCTCTGGTTCCCTGTCCGACCTGACCATCGGCCCTCCCATGGTCCCCTGTCCTCCTGCCTGCCTTCCCATGGGGGTCCCCTGTCCCCCTGCTCTGATCACTCTGTCGATGCTCCCCTATCCCCTCTGCCTTTTCCCTCCATGAAGAGCCTTCTCTTTCCCTGCCCCAACCCCTCACTCACAGGCACCTGAGGGGCATATGCTCTGGTCTTTCCAGTCTTCATCTCTCCTGCCTCCAGGTTGAGTGTCCACTCTCTGTACCTGAAGCACATTCTCTCCCTCTTCATTTGTCTGAATCCCACCTGAGCCCTCAAGACACATCTCAAATTTCATTTCTAATGTCAAATCACAAGTAGGGGAAGGGGAAGAGGGTGGGAAGTGCAGGGTGGCGGCTAGTGGTAGGGAGGTGGTGGTGGGGGTTGAAACTGGGTGTGAAGGATGTGGTATGTGGGGTGGCTGGTGGTGGTGCAGGTGGTAAATGTGGGGGTGTGCTTGGTATAATTGTGGGCATTGGGTGCTGAAGAGTGAGGAATCTTAATTGGGGGCTGGTGGTGTGGGTTGTGGGGTGTCAGTTGGGGGTAAAATGTGGGGGATGGGAGGTAGGGTTACAGATTGCGGGGTTGAAAGAGGGAAAATTGGGCATAAAGGTGGATAAATGGTGAAGGAAGGAGATTTGAAGGCAATGAGCACACAAAATAGTATACAGATGATGCAGTATGAAATTGCACACCTGACTCATGCAATTTTATTAATGTATGTCATTCAAAAAAGTTTGATTAAAAATAAATAAATGATGGACACAGTAAAGGGCAGGGTGGCAAAGACAGGGTCCCAGTGTGGATTGAAAATTCTGTCACAGCATGAAGGCTCTTAGGCACGAGAATAGGGTCATAAGATTTAAAGACAACTTGGTGATTTGACATTTGAAATGCTATTTGACATGTGTCCTGAGAGCCAGGTAGGATTTAGGCGGATGAAGACGATGAAAACTGCTTCAGGTACAGACAGCGGACAGGGCCTGGAGGCAGGACAGATGAACAGTGGGGACCGGAGCACATACCTCTCAGAGCCTCTGAGTGATGGGACAGGGCAGGGAAACAGAAGACCCAGCATGGATGGACCATGGCAAGGGGAGAGGGACCTTCCATGGAGGGGTCAGGGCAGGGGATGCAGTAACCCTTCATGGAGGGGTTGGTTGGGTGAGGGAGGAGAAGGTACCCTCCATGGAGGGGTAAGGGTAGGGGATGGGAGCCCTCCACTGAGGGGTGAGGGCAGAAAGGAGAGGGGACTCTCCATGGAAGAGTCAGGGTAGGGGATGGGAACCCTCCATTGAGGGGTGAGGGTAGGGAGGAGAGAGTACCATGTATGGAGGAGTCGGAATAGGGGATGGGAACCCTTCACTGAGGGGTGAGAGCATGGAGGAGAGGGGACCCTCCATTAAGGGCACGGGGTAGGTGATGGGAACCCTCCATTGAGGGGTGAGGGCACAGAGGAGAGGGGACCCTCCATGGAGGAGACAGGGCAGGGAGGAGAGGGGACAGGGCCGGGAGGAGAGAGGAACCTTAATGGAGGAGCAGAGCAGGGGGGCAGGGAACCTTCCTTGGAGGAGACAGGGTGGTGAGGGTGGACAGATAACTCCCCTTGAAGGGGTCCACGACAGGGAGGAGGGGGGGCCTTCCATGGAGGTGGCAGGCTAGGGAGGTGGGAACCCTCCATTGTGGTTCCAGGGCAGGGAGAAAAGAGGACCCTCCATGGAGGAGACAGTGTAGGGAAGGGGAACCCTCCATTGAGGGGTGAGGGTAAGGAGGAGAGGGGATCCTCCATGGAAGAGTCAGGATAGGGGTTGGGAACCCTCCTTTGAGGGGTGAGAGAATGGAGGAGGGGGACCTTCCATTAAAGGCATGGGGTAGGTAATGGGAACCCGCCATTGAGGGCTGAGGGTAGGGAGGAGAGGAGACCCTCCATGGAGGAGACAGGGTAGTGGATGGGAACCCTCCACTGAGGGGTGAGAGCATGGAGGAGAGGGGACCCTCCATTAAGCGCACGGGGTAGGTAATGGGAACCCTCCATTGAGGGGTGAGGGCAGGGAGGAGAGGGGACCCTCCATGGAGGAGACAGGGTAGGGGATGGGAACCCTCCATTGAGATGTGAGAGTAGGGAGGAGATGGGACTCTCCATGGAGGATACAGGGCAGGGAGTAGAAGGGACAGGGCAGGGAGGAGAGAGGAACCTTAATGGAGGAGCAGAGCAGGGGGACAGGGAAACTTCCTTGGAGGAGACAGGGTGGTGTGGGTGGACAGATTACTCCCCATGAAGATGTCCACGACAGGGAGGGGGGGCCCTCCATGGAGGAGGATTGCTAGGGAGATGGGAACCCTCCATTGAGAGGCCAGAGCAGCGAGAAAAGGGGACCCTCCATGGAGGGGAGATTGTAGGGGGATAGGAACCCTCCATGGAGGGGAAGGGTAGGGTATAAGAATCCTCCATGGAAGAGACATGGCAAGGAGTAAGTGGACCCTCCCTGCAGGGGAGAGTATAGGAAGGAGAGGTGAGCATCCAGGAAGTGGGCAGGTAGAATAGGAGAGGAGACCTTCCATGGAGGGGTAGTGTAGCAGATGGGAACCCTACAAGGGCAGGATAGGGTAGGGTGATGGGAACCCTGCATGAAGGGAATAGGGCTTGGAGGAGAGTGGAAACTCCATGGATCAGGGAGGCCAGTGGTAATAGGGATCCTCCATGGAAGGGACTTGGCAGGGAGCAGTGGAGACCCTCTATAGATGGAGAAGGGCAGGGAGGAGAAGGGCCTATCTTGGAGTGGCCAGGACAGGGAGGATAGGGGATGCCTCCATGGAGGGCGAAGAGAGGGAGGAGAGGGGATCCTCCATGGAGGGGCCAGGGCAGGGAGGAGAGGGGATCTCCATGGAAGGTGCAGGGTAGAGGAATGGGAACCCTCCATTGAGAGAGCAGGGCAGGGAGGAGAGGGGCCTTTCATGGAGGGGGAAGGGCAGGGAGAAGGGAGGACCCTCCATGGATGAGGAAGGGCGAGGAGGAGAAGGGGATCTCCATGGAGGGTACAGGGCAGGGGGACAGGGAACCGTCATGGGAGGGGGCAGGGCATGGGGACATGGAACACTCCATGGAGGGGGCAAGGCAGGCAACAGGGAATCCTCCATGCAGCGGGGAGAGCAAGAGGAAAGAGAAACCCAGTTAGAGGGGGCAGGCAGGGAGGAGAATGGAAACAAGGAACCCTTTATGGAGGGGGAAGGTCAGGTGGATCTGGAACCCTCAATGCAGGGGGGAGGTCAGGAGGAAAGGGAACCCACTTTGAGAGAGCAGGCCAGAGAGCAGACAGATGGGGGCAGGGCAGGGGGGACATGGATCCTAACTTTAAGGGGAAAGGGGCAGGGACAAAATGGTTCCCTCTATGAACAGGTGAGGGCAGGAGGATAGGAACCCGCCATGGATGGGGAAGGACAGGGAGGAGAGGGGACCTTCCATAGAGGGGGCAGTGTAGGGGGACAGGGAACCCTCCAAGCAGGAAGTGTGGACAGCGAGTCCTTCAGAGAGGAGTCAGAGCTGGGGAACAGGCAACCCCTCTTGGAGGGACAGGAGAGTGGGACAGGAAACCCTTCATGCAGAGGAAAGGAAAGGAGGAAAGGGAAACTGAGTTAGTGGGGACAGCCAGGCAGGGAGAATGAAAACAAGAATCCCTTTATGGAGAGGTCAGGGCACTTGGACAGTAAACCCTCAATACAGGGGGGCAGGTCAGCAGGAAAGGGTACCCACTTAGAGCAGGCCAGAGAGGAGACAGAACTATCTATGAGGGGGGCAGGGAAGGGGAACAGAGATCCTAACTTTGAAGGGGAAATGCCGGGTGGAGAAGGTACCCTCCATGGATGGGGCAAGACAGGGGGACAGGGAACCTCACTCTGAGGGAGAAGGGCAGGGAGGAGACAGAACACTACATGGAGGGGACAAGGCATTGAGGAATAGGAACAGAGAACCCTTCATAGAGGAGAGGCTGGGAGATAGGGAATCCTACTTTGAGACAGCAAGGACTTAGGCTCAGGTCCTTAAGTAGAGGGCAGGGCAAGAGGAAAGGTCATCTCCATGTTGGTAGGAGGGAAGGAAAAAAAAAAGACCCGCACATAGTCTGAGCAGGATAGGGGGTTAGGGCACCATCCATGGAGGGGCCAGGGAAGGGGGTACATGGGAGTAGATATAGGTAATTGGAAACACAACCTTCCATGGAGAATGCCCTGTCCAATCCATGGCGGGGCCCTTGTTCCTCATCCATTCCACTTTCTCTGGTTCCCTGTCCGACCTGACCATCGGCCCTCCCATGGTCCCCTGTCCTCCTGCCTGCCTTCCCATGGGGGTCCCTTGTCTCCCCTGCTCTGATCACTCTGTGGTTGCTCCCCTATCCCCTCTGCCTTTTCCCTCCATGAAGGGCCTTCTCTCTCCCTGCCCCAACCCCTCACTCACAGGCACCTGAGGGGCATATGCTCGGGTCTTTCCAGTCTTCATCTCTCCTGCCTCCAGGTTGAGTGTCCACTCTCTGTACCTGAAGCACATTCTCACCCTCTTCATCTGTCTGAATCCCACCTGAGCCCTCAAGACACATCTCAAATATCATTTCAAATGTCAAATCACAAGCAGGGGAAGGGGAAGGGGGTGGGAAGTGGAGGGTGGTGGCCAGTGGTAGGGTGGTGGGGGTGGGGGTTGAAACTGGGTGTGAAGGATGTGGTATGTGGGGTGGCTGGGGGGTGGTGAAGGTGGTAAATGTGGGGGGTGGGCTTGGTGTAATTGTGGACATTGGGTGCTGACGGGTGAGGAATCTTAATTGGAGGCTGGTGGTGTGGGTTGTGGGGTGTCAGTTGGGGGTGAAATGTGGCGATGGGAGGTAGGGTTACAGAGTGCGAGGTTGAAGAGGGAAAAGTGGGCATAAAGGTGGATAAATGGTGAAGGAAGGAGACTTGAAGGCAGTGAGCACACAAAATAGTATACAGATCATGCAGTATGAAATTGCACACCTGACTCATGCAATTTTATTAATGAATGTCATTCAAATAAGTTCTATTAAAAATAAATAAATGGTGTGTATTTGAGGTGATTAGGTTATGAGGTAGGAGCCCTCATGGATAGGATTCAAACTTTTTAAAATGATACTTCATGCTAGATTTGTCAGGTGATCACTTTATATGGTATTTGAATGTCTAACCAATATTTTGTACAATTGAAACTAATATTTAATGTCATCTCTAATTGAAAAATAAATATATTAGTAAAACAATTTTAAGTAAAATGAAAGTGCAAATCAGAGTGATCATGAAAAGATATAAGTGAGATCACTTTAGTCTGTGCCTAAAAGCCTTCAGCACTCCAGCAGTGGTCGCTCCCCAGGCAGCACCAGGCCTGTGATGGGGTTGCACTGCAGGGAGGGGAATGCCCTGTCTTCTTCCTCCAGCTGCTCCCTGCACTGCTCTGGTGACATGGGCACTGGTGCAAGGCAGAACTTTGCTTCCTTGAGAGCGAGCTAAGCAACACTTTGGCTGCTCAGTTCTAGAGTGGGAGCAGACACAGAAAAAAATAAATTTAAGCCTAAATGGTCCTAATAGCATTTCAATCCACATATGGTACCTCTATCCTCCCTTCCCTACACTCCAGCCAGCCTGGCTCCCCCCGCCCTGAGGAAAGAAGGCAGGACAGAGCTGCCTGGAGGCCAGTGAGCATGCCTGTGGTGGGAAGCTGGAGAGAGCTGCAGTTCTCTCAGGATAGAAATGGAGGTAACTCTGCTAAAATCAGCCAAGCATGAGGGGACTCTGCTTTTCTCTACATGATGAAGGGATCACACCTGCAGGATCCCGCCATGCTCTCATCCTCCTCCCGGGAGACCCAGTATCATCCACAACAGGAAGCAGCTCTCTGGCCATTGACAATCCACAGACCACCTGCAAAGCCCTTCACCTCAAACAGCTGATCTAAGATTAGAGACCCCAGATATCTTAAATCCTGGGAAGCAGTTTCTTTTTGATTTTTCATTGTCCTTCTACAAGAATGCAAGGTCTCTGTGTTCTGTACACTGATCAAATATTTGTGAGGACCCAAGTGGTCCCAGCAGTACCTGCTATACCCTGACACATTTGCTGACTCACCTCAGACTCATCATTGACTCTGAGCTTGAATCTGTGTCCATCTGGTAAATACCACTCACCTCTACCTGAGGACTCTCTGAGAACTGTCCTACTGCATCTTGAGTACTTGCAGAGGCTCTGTCATTGACTGAGGCTCACAGGCACCCAGCAGATGGAGGCAGACAGAGAGGCAGAACACGGGGTGCTCTGGGACTTTTACTGACCTGTCCCCTGGCTCAGTGCTAGTAAAAGCCAGTTTGGGTGTCCTGCTTGAACTGGACCTTATTGTGCACAGTCCCCTACAACAGCGGCTGTCACTAAATGTGAATTGCTTTGTAGATCCAAATAAATTGTCCTTAGCCACCCACATAAAGCATCTGACCTTTGTCGGCACCAGAGTCCCTCACAGGAAGACCCAAGACCAACACTCCCAGTGGCCAGCTTCACAGCACATCTGAGCAGGATACAATTAGCCTCACAAGCACCATATCCAAAGAGACATTGAGGTATACACAAGATCTTGCTGATGTGAATTGTGCTCCACGTGGTCAACACCTGTTAGCAGCTCATGCACTGTAGGCAGTGTCCACTGTGGTCACATGAGCATAGACTCAATACAGTCATGGGCCAATGGAAATCAAGAATCCATTCATACAGGAATGTCCACATAACACACACATGGGATATCCTTGGAGCACTCATCTCAAGTGATCTAGAAGATTCTTCCACTGGGTTCCACAGCACACCTGCTACACAAAGCCACACTACCCAGACATAGATTCTCATACACAGCAACAAACACAAAAAGGCAACCAATAAATGAAGACAAAGACACATGGCCCAGATTCAAGAACAGGAGACACATAAAAAAAATCAATGAAGTGATTGCAAGAAACATACCAGATGCAAGGTTTTTTTGTTTTGTTTTTTTTTAATGATTTTAAGAATGTTAATAGAAGTGAGGTGAAGAAAAGAACATTTAATTCACATTAAAGATTCTTTGAGAAATAAAGACTTCAAACTTTAAAATGAAGTATAAACTAGTAGAAATTAATGTTTGGATGAAGCAGAGAATTAGTGATTTGTAAGAGAACGTTGCAAAAGACAATAGTGGAAAAAAAATCTTACAATGAGGACTGTTTAGGGGATTTTTGGGACAACATGAAGCAGAGCAACATCTACATTATAATGGTACAAGAAGGAGAAAAGAAAAAATATGGGACTACAGCCTGTTAAAAGAAATAATGACTGAACTCATCCCTATCCCGGAGAAGGAAAACACAAGTGGAAGAAGCTATGAAAACCAATAATAGTACAAGAAGGAGAAAAGAAAGATTAAGGGAGTGCAGCCCATTAAAAAATAATGACTGAACTCATACCTACCCTGGTAAAGGAAAAAACAAGTGCAAGAAGCTATGAACCCAATAAGATGAACCCAAACTCCAAGTTACATCACTATTAAAAATGCAAAGACTTAAGGCAGGATATTTTAAAACAACAAAGGAAAGACATCCAGTTACCTACAAGGGTAACTGGCAATCAAAAGCAACTACCACCAGAGGGTTCACATAACAGACACAGGGCACAGCTCTGGAGCACTCTGCTCACGTGATCAAGAAGACTCTGCCACTGGGTTTTACAGGACACTTACTAAACAGTGCCACACTTCCAAGATTGGATTCTCTACACAGAAACAAACACACAGAGGCTGCCAAAACAAACACAAAGAAAAATGCCCTGAATTGAAGAGCAAAAGACAACTCCAGAAGAAAATACCAAATTCAGTGGAGTCAAGAAATAGACCAGATACAGAGTTGTTGTCCACTTATTTCTCTACAGAAACATATCAGGAGGGATTGGCACAAAATACTCAAAGTAATGAAAAGCTGGGACCTTCAACCAAGACCTATTTACCCAGCAGGGCTGTCTTTTAAAATTGATGGAGAAATAAAGAGCTTCCCAGAAAAGAAACAGCAAAAGAAGTGTGTTACCACAAACCATCACTATAAGAACTGCCAAGAAGAAATAAAAGTGAAGTGGAGTTGACGGAATAAAACATATGTATGAATTATCACTTTAAAAGAAAGTTACTTCACTGTAGCTATTAAATGACATGGTAGCTGAATAGATAAGAAAACAAGAACCATATATATGCTGTCAACAAGAGACCTACCTCAGAATGAAATAGAAATAGATGAAAAACAAGGAAGTGGCAAAAGATATTTCAAACAAATGCAAATGCAAAAAAAAAAAAGAAAGAAAGCTGGGGCTGTAATATACACGGCTATCAAAATAGACTTTAAAAACAAAGGCTATATTAGGGGATAGAGAACCTCACTACATATTGATAAAGGCAGCAATCCAACATGAAGATATAACCTGTGGATGCATGTATTTTCTCAACAATAAAACACCTAACTGTGTACATCAAATCATGATGTACATACCTGGAGAGAAAACAATAATACAGTGATGGAAGGGGATTTTAATACCCAGTTGGCATCAATACATGGATCTTCCATGGGGGAAATCCAAAAGAGAAGAGTGGCCTTAAATAACACACTAGACCTAATGGATTTGATTGATCTTCAGATCATTTCGCCTTGAAGAATTAGAATAAACATTATTTTAAGTGTATTTGAAACATTTTCTGATAGAAAACACATGTTAGGAAACAAAAAGAGTATCAGTAAATTAAGAAGATCAAAATCATATCAAGAATCTTTCCTGACAATTCGTGCATACAAGTAGAAATGGATAAGAAAAAATGATATACAGGTGATCTTTTATAGAATTGTACATACCTAAAACCTGCCTGCTCCAATAAATTTATTAACAAAGAAATAAAAGCAAGGAAAAAAATCTGGAGTTTAATGGTGGTGAGAGTTGCAAAATATCAATATACTTAATGTATACTTAAATGTGATAAAAACTGTAAACCTTATATTTATGTGACCACAATAAAAATGAATAATTATTGGATTTAAAAAAAGAAAAAGAAATAAATTGTAAAACATAGAAAGTCTTGGAGGCTAATTAACATGTTACTAAACTATGGTTAACAATGAGATCAAGGAAAAAATGAAATGATACGTTCAAGCACATGGAAATGAGAGGACAAAAAGCCTATCTCTGTGGTCATAGCATGAGCAGTCCTAAGAGGGAAATTAACAAGGAAAATCTCAAATACATCATCAAACTTTACACTTAGAGGAACTAGTGAAAAAGAAAACAGGCACCACAAAGTGAGAAGAATGAAGGAAATAATAAAGATCAGAGCAGAAATAAACAAAACAGTAGAAAACAAGAGATCAATGAAGCATGGGCCATTATGGTCAGTAGTTAGAGCTATGGTCCACACACCTAAGGATCATGGGTTCAATTGCAAGTCAGGGGCACTTACCTGGATTGCAGGTTCACCCCTACCTCTTGTTGAGGTGTGTGTGTGTGAGAGAGAGGAACAACCGTTTGATGAGTTTGTGTCCTCTCTGTTTCTCTCACTCTCATTTTCTTTATCTCCTTCCCTACTTTTCTTTTCTTTTTCTAAAAACAAAAAACAAAAAACAAAACAAACAAACACATTTAAAAAACTGCGTTGGAAAAATATCCTAGAGTGAGGATTGAAAGAAAAAACAGTCTTTCAACCAACACAGGTGCTGGCCTGTATGGCCTCACAGTGCATTTCATCAAACATTCAGAGAAGAACTAATACCTGATTTCCTCTAACTCATCCAAAACATTCAAGAAAAGGGAAGACTGCAAAGCTCATTTAATGAGTCCAGCATTATCCTAATCCCAAAACCAGAATAGGACTTTAAAAAGAAAGAAAATTATAAGCCCATATTCCTGATGACCACTGATGCTAAAGTTCTCAATAAAATATTGGTAATGTAGACCAGTAACACATTAAAAAGTGGGATCTCTTCCAGGAATGTAAGCTTGGTACAGTATCTGCACATAAAGAACATATTATAATATAAACAAAATAAAGAATAATAACAAGGCATTAACAATACATGCAGAAAGAGAATTCAACAAAACCCAGCTCCCATTCATCCTAACAACTCTCAGCAAAGTGTGCATAGAGGAAACTCACCTCAACATCATGAAGATCATTAGGACAACATCATACTCCATGGACAAAAGTTAAAAGAGTTTTTCTTCAGATCATGAGCAAGTCAAGGATGTCTGCTGTCACCATATGCAGTCACCATAGTGCTGGAAGTCCCAGCCACTGCAGTTAGAAGATAAAAGAAGAAATGAAAAACATTCGAACTGGAAAGGAAGAAGTGTGACTGTCATCATTTGGAGATGGCGTATGTATATAGAGAACCAAAATGATTCCATTAAAAACAACCTGCAGAACTGATAAATGAATTCAGAACACAGCAAGATAGAAAATAAATATCCAGAAGTCGGCTGCATGTTTACACTCCAATAATGCCCCCTCAAAAAAGGAAAGTAAAGAAAAAAATCTCATTCACATTGATTACTAAAGTACATCTAACTAAGGATGCAAAAGACCAGTACTCCAAAAATTAAAAGACACTGAAGAAAAGAAATTGAAGCCCTGACTGATTTTGAAAATAATTAGTGTCTTGTGGTCACAGGTTCCTCTTCCAGTCAAGAGAACATACCTGGATTATAGTTTTGATCCCTGGCACCAACAGTTGTGTGAATGCAGGAAGCAATGCATCAATGTGTGTCATATCATATTCTTTCTCTCTCTCTCTCTCTCTCTCTCTCTCTCTCTCTCCCTTCCTCCCTCCCTTTTATCCTTCTTCCTTCCCTCCTTCTCGAATCACTGTCTCCCTTCCACACTTTCTCAGAAAGCAAAAATAAAAAATCTTATGATGAGGATTCACACATACAAAAAGAAAGGAAGAAAGTAAGGAAAAACAGAAGGAAGAGAAAAAAAGAAAGAAATACAGAAAAAAGAATAGGAAGGAAGGAAGGAAGGAAGAAAGGAAGGAAGGAAAGAAGGAAGGAAGGAAGGGAGGGAGGAGAGAAAGAATGAAAAAAAGAAAGAGAGCCAAGAAGATACTAATAAGTGAAAGCATATATTGTGTTAACAGATAAGAAGATAACATCATTAAAATATACAATGTTATTTTTCAGAGAGCTACACAAATATCACAAAAATTTGTATAGAAGTAAAAAAAAAAAAAAGACCAACAAAGACACACACACACACACACACACACACACACACACACACAAATAAAGCAAACAAAATCAAACCAGTAGCCACAGTGATCTTGAGAAAGAAGAACAAAGTTGGACAAACATGCTACCTGATATAAAACTATATTATAAGACCTGAGTAATAAATATAGCATGGTACTGGCTTAAAACAGACATATAGGAAATTGCACAGAATAAAAAGCCCAGAAATAAACCAAAGCTTTTATGGTTAATTAAAATTTGACAGAGAACACAAGAACATACAATGGACTAAAGATCGTCCATTCAAAAATGCTTTTGAAAAATTGGAAAGATATGTACAAAGACAAATGGAAGCAGACTACACTACCTTCTTACACCATATAGAGGAATAAAGTCAGAATGGATTAAAGACTTGAATGTGACATTCAAAACCATAAAAAATCTGGCAGAAAATAAAGGCAATACTCATAGCAATATTTTTTATTCTGATATATCTTTTTGGACAAGGGAAGCAAAAGAAAAACTACACAATGGGACTATATCAAACGAAAAAGGAAAGGAAACCATCAACAAAATGAAAAGACCACGCACTGAATGCAGAATATATTTTCCAATGATACTGCTGATAATGGCTTAATATCCAAAATTTATGTGAGAACATATAAAAATCAACATAATAAAAAATGAAACAATCCAATTAAAAAATGGGCAAAGGACCTGAATAGACTCTTCTCCAAGGACAACGTGCAGATGATCATTACACAAATAAAAAGATGCTGAGCATCACTAATCCTCACAGAAACAGAAATGAAAATCACAGTGAGGAATCACCTCATATCTGGCAGAATGGCTGTCATCAATAAATCAATAAACAACAAGTGCTGGTGAGGATGTGCAGAAAAGGGAACCCTCCTGTTCTCTTGGAGAGAATGCGGATTGATGCAGCCACTGTGGGAAGCAGATGAAGGTGAAAAGCAGTATGAAGATTCCTCAAAAATTAAAAATCGAGCTTCCTTATGCCCTAGCATTCCCACTTCTGAGAATAAATAGATCTGCAGAAATCTGAAGCACTGATCTGAACGGATCCGTGCACCCCTATGTTGACTGCAGCATCATTTACAATTGCAAAGATTTCACAGCAACCCAAGTGCCCAGCAGCAGATAAGAGGAGACAAAGCTGTTGTTCATTATACCCAGCGGACTTCTACTCACACACACACCCAGAGAGGAGATCTTTCCTTTTGAACAGCGTGGATGGAGATGGTGAGTATGATGCTCAGTGATGTGAAGTAAGCCAGTGATAGAAATGCAAGTTCCTTATGGTTTCACTTATATGTGGGGTCTAATGAACAAAACAAACGATAAAAATAGAAACAGGATCATAGATACAGAAAACAGACTGACAGTTGTCAGAGGAGAGGGAGGTTGGGGTATAAGTGGAAATATGAAGGGATTAAGCAAAGACAAGAATTCACAGACACACAAGTTTGGTGATTATCAGAGAGAAAGGAGTGTTTGTAGAAGAGGGTTTAGGAAGGATAAATTGAGATCCAAGGAGACCTGACTTGGGGGGAGGGGCAAGGGCAGTGACATACATAATTTAACATACAGATGATGTATTGTAGAACTGTATACCTGAAAGCTACACAATGGCATTACCAATCTCTCCTCAACAAATTCAATTTGGGAAAATACCAAACTGTGACACATGCTACAACCTGGATGCACCCTGAAGACATGACACTCTGTGAAAGAAGCCAGTCACAGAAAGACAAATACTGTGTGATGCCTCTCCCATGAGGTCCCTGGAGCCCTCAGAGTCATAGAAACCGGTAAGATGGAGGGTACTAGAGATGGGGGAGTGGATGCAGAGTTATTGTTTAGTGGGGCCAGAGCTTCCTTTGGAGAAGATGAGAACAGTGATGGAGGTGATGGTGGTGACAGCAGCTCACAATATGAATGTACTTAATGCCATTGAACTGCGCACTGAAAAATAGTTAAAATGTTAAATTTCATTGTGTGTATTTTTCTGTGATAAACGTGTACCAGTAAAAACAAGAATGTAAGGCACTTTCCTCCGTGCTGGGAATCAGGTAGAGCTGTTCCCTATCTGAACCGCAGGGCGAATGGACATGACAAAAGAGCACAGGACTCAATACTCACAGGAGAAAATGGGCACAAAGGGAATCAGGAAACCTGCCCTTACTGGGTGGTTGGGTCAATGTCAATAACCCGGTTGTGAGATTTATATAAGATATTATTGAGGAAAACAGGGTCAGATTAGTTAGTCCACCTCTACATTACCTCTTACAAATAATGTGAATCCACAATTACATCGTTAAAATGATTAAAAAATAAAAAGGTGTGACCTGGATTGGGTTGTCTTTCCCCAGAGAATCTGGTCCTGCAGGTCCACTTGGGGTCCGGGCAGAGTATAAGGAATTGCCATGGGAACTGAGAGCCAGTGGGATTGAGGCCCATCCTCCAGACCAGCGACATCCACGGCTTCATTCTCATCCCATCTCTGGCTTTCCACAGCCTTTAATAAGCTGCGGTGTCTCAGCCACTTCCAATGTGATCACGTGTGTGAAGAGTTCCTTCACTGTACCACATGGGTTCTTAAAGGAGCTTCCAAACCTTTTAATCTTTTCATAAACACAACATGGGCAGCACAGTCCTCCCACAGTGACCCTCTGCTTCATTAACCACATCCACCCAGTGACAAGGATGTGTGTGTTGTGCCACTCCAGGAATGCTGGGCCATTTTCCAGTGGACAGAGCAGATTCACTTTTTCATGTCTTTAGCACAGTGCCCAGAGTGATGCTACCCAGGGACAAGGATGAAGAAAGGCAACATTGTCATTGGAAGCACATGCCTTTTAATAATCTATAGATCACAACTGCTCTGTTAAAGGTAAGAGATGGTAAATAATTTTTCTGTGTGTACTGGGCAGCATGGTGCTCAAAATTAGTAAAAAAAAAAAATGCTCTGTCTTCATATGCTCTCTCCTTCCAGGGATGGCTCCGATTTACCTGTCAACTTGACTGAAAGATGAAAAAAAAATAATGCTGGTGAGTGAAATGAACACATCCTCATTTTTAGGGGGTTAGCAGATAATGAGAGACAGAGCATCACTCATCAAAGTTCTGATACTTTACTCTGTGGTGCAGTCATGGAGGTTCTAATTGTTTGTCAAAGACTGAGACATTAGGGTAATGATGTGGGCTGTAACAAAGGACTTTTCAGTGTCTGAACCCAGTAAAATCTTGCTCCTTGTGGTCCAGGATGTGGGCCAGGGAACCACCAAACTTGTCCTCTCCACACAGTGACTCAGGGCTCCAGACTCCTCTGGCTTATGGATTCAGCTGGCAATGAGCACAGACCAATGTGGTAGAGGTCAGACAGAGGAGTGCTGTCAGGAAGGCCTGGGAGCAGCCACTCATGACTGTCCTTGTCTCTGGCCAGACCTGACTCACATGGTGAGAGAGGCTCAGAAACGAAGAACAGCACAAACACCCTGTAACTTGGCACATAGGACAGCACACTCACGCTCTTGTGTCTGTACCTGAGCAGCAGCCAGCTGAGTTACCTGCTTCAGGAAGAACATGCAGAGAGAGCAATAAAATAAAAGTACCTCTTGCCAATCCATAGAGCACTTCAACGTACTTAGGAAAAAGAAGCCCCACTCCATGCATTTCTAAATCAAGGCTAAATGCTCTCCAGATCCATTTTCTTACTTCTTTTTCTTCTTCTCAAAAGAACACAACACATCATTCTGGAGCCACCAAGATGGAGCAGGTCAATGGCCAGCTGTCAACCCAATGATGACAACACAGTTTCAGGACAAAGAAGAAACAGACTCCAGAGAGAAATGGCAGTGCGCAGACTGGGGATAGAAGTGAGAACCTGACCAGTAACCAGCAAGGGAGTGAGCTGATTCTCTTGAAGGCAGTGAGACTGAGCACTGCCCTGTGAGCCGGACGGGAATGACTCAGAGGGGAATGGACCAGGGGCCTGTGGGAACCAGAGTGGGGGCTATGCTGGACCCTTCCCTCTTCTCTCCTGGCCTAGTTCTAAAGTCATGGCCTGGACAATAGCCTCTAAAATACTGAGAAATAAATCATCTCTGGTTAGGACATGAGAAAATGGGGCCCTGGATTCTAAAGTACTGAGGGGAATTCCTGATAATTTTTTTTTCTTTTTCTCTTGCCAGTTTTCCCTGAAAACCATCCTGTTATATGAAGCTTCAACATAGCTCATGGGGGGAGAGGAGTCTAAGTTCTGAGAGAACCAGAGCTTCTAGCAGAAGGACCTGCAAGGGGGCTGAGAGGGAAGGGGGAGGAGCAGTGGGTGAGCTGGGCCAGCACAGAGCACACCCCAGAGGCTAGCACAGGCTCTGCACATGCTGGTGCTGAGGTCACTCGCAGAACTGCTGAGACAGAAGAGAGGTCTGAACTTCATATGCTCCACAGCCTGACATAGGGGGCTCTCACCTCTGCGTGGTGGGAAGACAGACTGCAGCCTTTCCAGTAGGGGCAGCACCTCCATCACCAGCCCCATGTGAAGCCTGGAAGGAGAAAGGAACTGCATGTGAACAGGCACAGGGTCAAGGGCAAGAGGCCAGGGCTGTAGAGCCCCAGCTGCCGACCCGCCACACCCTGCCTTCTAATTACAAGTACAAGCTCATTTTCCATACAGAACAACATTTTGCAACAGTAAGAATTGTAGGTTTGACTTTCAAGAAAAAGTAACTCAAATTACATTAGAGATTTCAATGTTGGTCTGTCACATCTTCAATGGATATTAGCTGAACCCAATGTAGTTATCATTTCACAATTGTGCTGTCTGCATTAAACTTAGATACTGTATATCAACTATTTCTCAATAAAGCTTGGAAAATAAACAGTGCCTTACTAAATGTAGGGGGGGGGAGTGGTGGTTATAATTCTAGTGGAATGCATACACCACAACTAAAAGAAAACAAATCAGGATACAAATAAATATTATCATCTTGACCTGGAAGTGTGCTCAGTGTTTGAGCATTGATCTAGGAACCAGGGGGCCATGCATGGAGTCTCTGTCAGGGCACATGCCCTGGCTGTGGCCACCATCCCCAGAATGGAGCATTTAGGATGAAGCTGATCAATGATTCTTTCTCACTGATATTATTATCTCCTCCCTTCCTTCCTCTCTGAAGTCAATACAAATATATTAAAATAAATAAATAAAAAGAATCAACTCAAAATGGTATCTAGATATATAAATTTACAAAATACAAAAGAAAATATATTGATATGTTCACAATGGTTAACCTTGGATAGTGGAAAGAAGTTTTTTTAAATTATTCTTTTTTTTAAGTATTTGCTTTATTTATATATTAGGCTTAGACTCATGTTTAACAAGCCAGCCTAAAATAGCACCATGGTTAGACTATGGCCTGCTTTCAAAGCCATCATTTTACAAGTTATGCAAAGGGATCAAACATCTCTCATGAACCTGATGAGATCTTTTTATACACATACTGCTGGTAAATCCCATTTGGAACAGCTGAAAACCTTTTTAAAAGCTTTGCAGATGAACTCATGAACACAAATTTCACCAGTTAAGCTAGGTTGAACAGAAGGAACTCAAAACAAGTTGTTGCTCAATCAGAGCTCATTAGTTCACCAGTTAAACTAGGTTGAACAGAAGGAACTAAAAAAAAAAAAAAACCACGTTGTTGCCCAATCAGAGCTCATTATTTGTAAATCAATGGCCTGATCCCCATCTCCCACCCCCCCCCTTGAAACAACCTGACTCAATCATTGAAAATCTACATGTAACGTATTTTCATTACCCAATTTCTCAACCCAGATTTTAAAAAAAAAAATCCCTATAAGGAATACTTACCAAAATCTGATAGGAAAATGAAAGTCTGCATAGTTATGAATCAGAATTGTTCCATCACAACTAGGTTGCATACAATTACATCAACTGGTTCTGTATACAATCTAGAATTGACCAGGACAAAGTTTAGGATAGAAAAGCTATAAGAAATAGGTTCCTAACTATAGAAATTGTAAATTTCAAAATGGTATGAAAAAACTAATGGAAATTCTACTCTTGTGCCTTTACATTTCAAAGAAATAGACTTTCTGTAATAATATATACAATTTTTACAGACAAACACATTTACAAGTTGTTTTTATCTTAAAAATTGAGGATAACCCACATTTGTAACTGCAATTGTTGAGCCTTTAAGTCAAGTATTCGTGGCCATTACAAGGCTAACAATCTAAACCACTCAAACCAAGTCAAAGTAGAACAGGTATAAAGTCCTGAGCACTTGGACTTTCTATTCTTCAATAACCATTCTTGGGAAAGCCAATCATACAGAGGAAAAAGCTTCCCTTCACACTCTGTTGTACAGTACTGAGGCTTCTAGTCATATTTCTGTTGTAGCTTAAATCCACTTTACAGTTCACTGACATTGTTAGTGCTTCTCTTTGAACACTATAGAAATTAATGGGCATATTTAATCAACTCTACATGACTAGCCTGGCTACTGGCCACTCTCCTGTTCTAGGCAAGGATAGCAAGTCTCTCCACTCTACCACCTTCACTAAATCGAAAAGTCCTCCTTCAGGGCCTCCCAAAGTTTGCAGGTTGCTGAAACTTAACTCTGCTTCTTTTAGAGACAGTGACTCTTCGACGGGGACTACTTTTTCCATGAAATTTATTCCATTAGCCATAATCCTCTTGCCACTTGTTTTTCTCGTTGCTTGGAGGTTACAGCCTGGACAGCTTTGAAGTCAAACTTCATAAATAACACTTGTTTCACAGCAGATGGTTGTGGATCTGGTGCCTGGAGTTGGTTAAGAGTCCATTCTTTCAGTTAAAAGTCTTTCTTATGAGATATGCCAAACCAGCTCCTACTCCAGCAACACCTGCAAAAGCCAGCAGCACATTCCTGATGCCACCTTCAAGGTCCTCTACATGGAAGAATTCCACAAACCCACCCCAGCCTCTTTGTTTCACTAGCCAGTGTCGTTTCGTCCTCACGAGAACATCTGTGATGCTTTCTGCTGACAGGTTAATGCAGCCTTCCTGGTTTCTGCTCTTCAAGTGTTTGGCCACAAAGGCACCGAAAGAAATGAGAGTCACAATCCCGCCCCAGTTTGTTACCCCGTCGCTAAAAACGTGAACCATCACGCAAGACAAAGACTTGACGTCGTCCTCGTTCTTGATGTCCAGCTTGCGGAGCTTACCTTGGAGGCCATCTCCTGATGCCGCTGCACGCCGTCCCCGACCCGCCCAAGGGTCTCTCATGCCTTCTGCCTGGAGGCCGCAGACCCACCCAGCGGCTTCTGGTCCTTTGCGCCTGTGGCCTGTTCCCGGTCCAGCTCCACTTCCGGAGACTTGATGGCGTCTGAGGTCGCGGCTTCCATCTCCTCAGGCGAGACAAGTGGCCGAAGGGCACGAACAGCCGCCTCGCGGGGGTCGCGGTGACGTCGGGGCCCTGGGCGCCAATGGGCGAGGGCCGCGCGACCATCCAGGCATCAGGCGGCCTCGCGCCTGCGCCGCTCCCGCCAACCCCCGGGGCCGCCTCCCCTCCCCCTGCCTCTCGCCTAACCACCCAGGCCTCCTTCCCCACAGTCAGAAGCCCTTTTCCCCAAGGCCTTAAATTATTCTTTTTAAATTTCTACCCATGATCCTGTATTATTTTTATAATTAGAAAAAAAATGGAAACATTTAAGGAACCTTTTCTGTTGTAAATGCATTTTGTACCCATGTTCAGTGAACATCCACTTATCTTTGAGAAAGTTAAAAAGTGCTTAGGGTTGTGAAATATCCTTTAAAATACAAGCTCTGAATGAAAACACTGGGCTTTGGAGATGCTGGGTCTGCTTGGGAAAATAATGGGGCAGGGGCTGGGAGTGGGCAGTAGTGAGGACAGGGCATGGTAAGCGCTGGGTTTGGGGTAGAGCTGGGGGCAGGGCAGGGGAGGGGTATGGGTGGGTATTGGGAGGGGTATGGCCTTTGCTCAGAAGGAGGAGTCTCCATTGCCTCCAGCCTAATGCACTTGCCTTTCAGAGAAATGAAGTTGACACATGAACCTTTTTAAATGTTAGACAAATCTGAAAGATTTCAATTGTATTCCATTCTTCACTCATGAACCAAAGTAAAAATGATTATTAAGTATCAGACACTCACAGGCTATCATGTAAACAAAATAGATTTTGTTTAAGGTAATTTTCAATAAAAGATAAATCAAACTATCACACTGATCAATTACAGTTAAAATATATTTCATTGACATGATATGTAGGAACCAGACAGAAATAACCATTGATACAAAGGGCAAGTCAGAAGAGCCCAGACTTATTTTTATGGGATGGAAATATAAGTTGAGATGAACTGCAAAGGGAACACATGGAATTGCAAACTGAACCGTGTTTTCCAGGGCAGGGTGTGATGGGGTGGGGAGGAGGTCACCTCATGACTGGCCAGGGGCATACACATTGCCTTCCTCTTAGAGAGAGTTGCAAAGTAGCCTGAAGACAATGAGAATGACCAGGGCAGGACTCTGCTTTGTGATACATGGTGTCACATGGAAAGGGCATTTTCTTCAGGGTGTAGTTTTAAAAGAATGAAATTCACAGGTTAATAAAGGCCAACATCCAATATCTCCTGAAGAGGCACCGAGTAACAAGATTGTGGCCTCAGTTTGGGTCAGAGCTGCCCCTTAGGAGTGACTGTGGGAAAGTGGTTGGGAATGTCTAAGCACTCTGTGATCTAACCCAGCAGTAGGCAAACTCATTAGTCAACAAAACCAAATATCAATGGTACAGTGATTGAAATTTTTTTTGGGAGCCAAATTTTTCAAACTTAAACTGTATACGTTGGTACAGTATTATTCATTTAATTAGTGTACTCCAAAGCTGGCCTTTGCTAAAAGCTTAAAGGACCAAAGAGCTGCATGTGGCTACTGAGCCGCCGTTTGCCAACCACTGCGGAGACCTGATACGGCCGGGGATCTCCCTTCTCCGTGGCCAGCACGGAAAGAGAGATGAAATTGGTTCTTTGTAGAGGCAGCCAGGGATTGAGAAATGAAGAAATGAAGAGAGACGACGAAGAGATGAGTTTAAGCTGGGCTCCATGTGGGTTGCAGACCTCCTCTGCTGGAGAGACTCACTGACAACCCCTGAGCCACAGAGCACCTCTATTTATTCTCAAATACACAAAGGGGGGGGAGGTTTCACAGGAAAAAACAAGAAGCCTAGGAGGGGCCAGATCCCACCCACTCCTTCCTGCCTGACAAACACAAGCAGGAACTAAGAACATCTCGGCACTTCCAGGGCAGGAGTGTAACTGACATGATTCTGTCAATATCCTAGCTCAGTCAGTAAACATGTCCAGGTCTCTTCCTGGGGGCTCCCTACATCTCCACCATTTTTAATTTTTAAGAGCAAGAAAAAATATTTTGAGTTCCAATTTCAATGTCCAACATCCTTTTGAGTACATGTTTCAATGTCCAAAGGTTCCGAGTCCATGTTAGCAATGGTGTCTGGATGGACAAACAGTGGAGATGCAGGTCCGACCTCTGGTTTAGTCCTGGGCAACCTGCAGCGACGCACAGCTGCTGACTGCTAGTATGGCAAAGTGTCATCAGCGTCTTCCATCTCTGGATTGTTTCCCTCTTTTCTTTATGGCTGGAGAATTCCTGTCAATTCTTCTGCATGAATCCACATGATCTTGGAGTTGTTTTCTGAAAATAAACATATTCTCGACCAAAAGTTAGTAAATCAATCCTTTTCTATAAATTTTTATTGGGATCCTTTTCATTCTTGCCCAAACAATCCTCCCTTGGCTTATTCTGACACCATGTATGTTTCTTTATTGGTGTCCTGTTCCTAGTATTACAGATGAAAATCAGCCTTTTGAAGTAAAAATATTTCTGGATATTTTTCCTTACATAATATTCTTCCACTATCCCTCCTTTTTGCAAAATTTTCATAATGCAATCTTGATTCCTTTAAGTTTTTAATTTTTGCACAATGAAATCTTCTTGAATATTTATTTAAATTTAGCCAATTTAAATTAACCTGAGAACTTGATTATTTTACTGTCAAATTTAAATCTTAATGGAAAGGATTATTTGAATTCTTGAGAAAAGCCCTGAGTATTCCTAAATTTAGGCTGGATTTAGATATAGAACAGCTTCCATGAGCCAATTGTCTGTTGCCTGGGTCCCATTCTAAGCTGGATAAGTCTCTGTTTGTTGCCTGGGTCCCAATCTGAGATGGGCATGGGAAGCACGGAGCAGCCATGGGGCAGGAGACCTCCCTCAGAAGGGGCGAAGGTTCAAGCCCCTGCAATGTTGGGGGGTGAGGATCTGTGCCCCACCTCTGTTGACCCCCAAGTTCCTTCTTGATGACCCCTATGCGACTGTGCCTGTCTTAGGTTGTTCCTCCCTTGAGGAATCTTACCCATCATTGGCTAACCAGCCATCCTCCGGGGCCCAGAAGGGTAATGTGAGGTTCAGTTCTGTCTCCTTAGTAGCTTATGTCCCCATGGCCTCCATGCCCAGTACCTGCCTTGGGATCCCCTCACCTGCTGGCGGGGTCCTGGCATCAATCACATACCTTGGGGAACCCAGGTTTCTTCTCCATGGAGGACCCAGCTCACACCACTGGGTGAGAGACACCAGCTACCATGAGGCTTCAACCTCAGCATGAACTGAAAATCCAGGCAACAGCTGTGAGTAATCGGATTATGAAAAATGGGTCCCTTTTAGGCAAAAGAGCAAGAAGGGCCAATATAGAATGCTCAAGTGCCTTCCCAAGGGGCCTTCCACACAGTGGAAGGGATTAAATCCTTTCATATGCTTTTAAATTGTTTTCATTCAAAGAATTTGTTTATAAGTCTGTTTGGTATATGCTGGGATAAAATATCAAAATTAGAATGAAATTGCAGAATAATATCATGTAAGGATATTCTTTATTTAAGGACATGGAAATTCAATTTCAAGAATATTCATGTGCATTCCCAGGGGCCTTCAGTGTTAGCAATGTTTGTGCCACCATAGGATGTCTTTTTTCTTGACCAAGCTGTAAACGTCCTGAAGTTCCCCTTTTGATAAGCAAATAGAGAACTCCCCACTAAAGCCATTCTAAGTATAATCTCCTTGGGAAGAAGAAGTTATTTGTTGGAGCTCTCCCTGACCATATTGGTGTCATTAATAAATACTGGCACCGAATCTCCAGTCCAGATTGCTGGATTTGACCATAGGAGGGACTAGAACTTAAGTCCAGTAAAATTCTGCTGCAGCCATACTTACCTGGCAGCTGACAAGTGCCATCATAGCAAGAAAAGGGTTGGAGGGGATTACCTGAACCCCTGCTCTTTCACCTCTTGCTAGGCATCAGTGGTCAGCTTTTTCAGTTGACCCCTTGTAGGGACACTAGCTTCTCTGGAGGTCTTAACCTTCTGCCTTACTCTCTTCTCTTTGAGACTGGTGGATGAGCTGGCATCATCACCAAAGGTGTGATCTTCAGCTTCTTGAATGGTGGGATGAGTTGTTTTTCCAAGTTCATGGTGGTGACGCACTGCTCGCTCTGGCACCCAGATGGGGTTAGAAGCACCTTCTGGGAAGATACAAACGTGCCCTCTTCCCCACGTCATTACTGGATCTGGCCCTTTCCACTGTCCTGTTTGTAAATCCTTCCATCGTGCCATACCAGCAGATGCCACGGCACCAGGAGTTTGATGCCTCTCGGCTGCTGTCTGACCTTTATCGTCACAATTTTAAAAATTTAAAGTGTAAAGGGCATGATTTAACTGATTCTGTGGAGTAGGATTATACCTCTCTCCCCCTTTTTGTTTTTGTAATTGAGTTTTTAAGGTTCGATTAGCTCGTTCTACAATTGCCTGTCCCTGGGGATTATAGGGAATTCCTGTTTTATGCATAATTTGGTATTGCTTACAAAATTGCTGAAATGAGGAGCTAGTATATGCAGGTCCATTATCTGTTTTTATTTCTAGGGGTCGTCCCATGACTGGAAAAGCCGCTAGGCAGTGGTTAATTACATGCTTTGCACTTTCCCCTGTTCGGGGAGTAGCAAAAATGAAACGTGAGCATGTGTCTACAGAGACATGGACCCACCGAAATCTGCCAAATTCAGGCACATGTGTAACATCCATTTGCCAGATTTGATTAGGTTTAAGCCCTCTGGGATTTACCCCTAAATCTCAGAGGGCTTAGGGAGATGGATAACACACTGAGGGCATTGCTTGACAATTTGGCGAGCCTGCTCTCGAGAAATATGGAATTCCTTGTGCAAGGCAGAGGCATTTTGATGATGCAGGGCATGAGAGGCCTGTGCCATGGAAAATGGGGTGGTCTCCTCTACTGAGGCAACGAGACGATCTATTTCCTCATTACCAGCAGCCAAAGGACCTGGAAGGCCAGAATGGGATCTAACGTGGCCAATAAAAAAATTGCCGTTTTTGTATAACTCTTTGTAAGGTGGTAAACAAATAGAATAGTTCCTCAGAGTTTGTATGCCCAATAGTAGCAGTTTCAATAATTGTAGCCATTCCAACTACATAAGCACTATCACTGTAGATGTTGACAGGTTCAGAAGGCAAGGTTTTCTAAAGCATAAATGAGAGCTTGGATTTCTACTTGTTGTGCAGAGGAATAATTTGTCTGAATTACTTTAGAACTCTTTACACTATAAAATCCAGCTTTCCCTGAGCTGGACCCATCAGTGAAGACAGTTAGTGCTTGGGGGAGAGGTTGTTGTTTAACTATTTTTGGAAAAATAAAAGTTGTAACAGACAAAAACTGTAAAATCTTATTAGCAGGATAATGATTTCCAATTTGACCAGGATAGTTAGCAAGAGCTGTTTGCCAATTAGTAGAATATTGCCATAGCCAATTTTGCTGTGTCGTGGTAAATGGTACTGCAATGAGAGAAGATTCTTGCCCTACCAATTGAATTAGTCTGTACCGTGCTTTCGCTATGAGCTGAGAAACCAAATCATGAAAAGGTGTTAACACTTTAGTTGGAGAATGAGCTAGGTGAAGCCATTCTATTACTCCTGGGTCCTGCCAAATGACTCCCGTGGGAGTGTGAGTAGTAGGGGAAATTAATACCTGAAGGGGTGCAGTTAAATCTACTCTTGTAAGCTGAGCAGATTGAAGGGCAGCTTCTACTTTGGTTAAAGCAATACTAGCTTCTGCAGTTAATTGTCTAGGAGAAGATGGTGAGGAATCTCCTCGAAGAATACCATACAAAGGAGATAAATCTGAAGTAGTCAATTTTAATGAAGGACGGACCCAATTAATGTTCCCAAGTAACTTTTGAAAATCATTTAAAGTTATTAATAAATCAGTCCAAATTTGCTAGCATTGAGGACGCACAGTACGTCCTTCAATTAAACTGCCTAGATATTGAAAAGGAGAACTTTTCTGTACATTTTCTGGTGCAACACACAGTCCCATAGTTAAAAGCGAATGTTGTAAGTCTGTAAACACTTTGTGAAGAGTATCCACATTCTCATGAGCCAATAGGATGTCATCCATATAATGGATGATGTATGCCTGGGGGTGTTGCTGCCTTATGGGGCGAATAGCTGCATCCACAAAATCCTGGCATAACGTGGGACTGTTAGCCATTCCTTGTGGCAGCACTTTCCAGCAGTATCTCTTTGATGGCTCTTTAAAGTTTATTGCAGGGACACTAAATGCAAATCGTTTACAGTCATCTGGATGCAAAGGTATAGTGAAAAAACAATCCTTTAAATCTAGAATGAGTAGCTCATAATTAAGAGGAATAGCAGCAGTAAGTGAGGGCAGCCCTGATTGAAGGGGGCCCATAACCTCCATGGTTTTATTTATTGCTCGGAGATCTTGCAAAAGTCTCCATCCACCTGATTTTTTCTTAATTACGAAAATAGGTGTATTCCAAGGACTATAAGTAGGTTCAATGTGACCAGCTTCAAGCTGTTCTTGTACTAGAAGCTGTGCTGCTTGAAGCTTCTCTCCAGTTAAGGGCCAAACAGGGTCGTTAGAGAGCCACGTGATTTTTGCAGCAGTCTTTTTCTGGGTCGGAGAGACGACCAAGGCCCCTAATGAAAAAGCTGTGGCTCACTGTATCCTAGCCCTTTTCTCCCTGGCTGGGTAGACGTGGGAATAGAGGATAGTCTGCCTTGCTGCCTTTTGCCCATTCCTTTAATGGGACAAAATTCTTGATTTAACATTTGAGCTGTAACTGCAGTATTGGGACTTATTAGTAATACTCCCATTTGCTCTAAAATGTCTCTTCCCCAGAGGTTAATAGGTAAATGATCAAGCACATAAGGTGTAAAATATCCTGTATTTCCTTCTGAATCTTCCCATTTGATGAGCTGCGCACTCTGTTGAGGCTGAGAGACTTGGCCAATGCCTTGTAGATTGGCAGTGGCTGTATTAAGAGGCCATGCAATGGGCCAATGTCTGGAGGCAATCACAGAAACATCTGCCCCCGTATCTACTGTTCCTCGGAAAACTTTCCCATTTAATTTTAATTCTAGCTCTGGGCGCCCTCTTTTAACTAGCTGTGCCCAGTATATTTGATTAGAAGATCCAAATCCTCCTTCTTCCCGAAGCTTTGTGGAGAGAGGTTTCCCTACTGTACAATAGGGCAAAATGATAATCTGGGCTATTCTTGTTTCTGGAAAAATTTGAATTATGGTGTTTGTTGTTTGTGCTATAACTTTGATTTCACCAATATAGTCTTGGTCTATTACACCTGGTAAAACTTGAAAACCTTTGATAGTTAGACAACTTCTCCCTAAAATAAGTCCCATGGTGCCCTTAGGTAATGGTCCATAAATCCCTGTAGGGATTGCTTGTGGACCCATATCGGGAGTTAGTACATGTTTGGTGGTGGGACAGAGGTCCAATCCTGCGCTTCCTGGAGTGGCATGGTAGAGTTCTTTGACAGTGGGTCGATTGGCAGGCCTGTATGGTATAGCTGCACTGGGGTGTGTGACAGTGCCCCTATTGTTTGGTGGGGCCGGGGTCTGCCCCACTTGCCGTTTCCCTGATGTGGGTCAATAGGCCGGCCATCAATGGCCCTCTGGGAGCGGCAGCCACTGGCCCAGTGTTTCCCCTTGCGGCAGCGAGGACAAAGACTTGGCTGCCTAGAAGGGTGATTAGGAGAACTCTCCTGTCTTTTTAAGGCAGCTTGTTGTCTGCAATTCTTTGCAAGGTGGCCTGGTCTCCCGCAAGTGAAACAAGTTTCTTTTTCTTTGTTCCCAGAATGGTTTCTCTGCAAAGACTCCTTTAATGCAGCAGCCAAAGTCACTCCCTGAACATAGGAAGGCCCAATATCGGCACAAATACGGATAAACTCAGAAATTGACCCCCTTTTTTTGTAGGGGCGTAGAGCCTCCTGACATATTCTATTCGCATTCTCAAAAGCCAGTTGCTTCACTAACAAGGATCCTGCATCTGGATCTCCAACCACTCTGTCTACTGCCTGAAGCAACCGTGCCACAAAATCCTGATAGGGCTCCTCTGGCCCCTGTATAATTTTTGCAATGTCCATGTTTTTTTCTCCCTTAGTGGGCAACTCCCTCCAAGCTTTAGTGCCACAAATATTTGTTTGCTGATAAGCTTGCAAAGGGAGCATCATCGGAGCCTGTAAGCTGTGATATGCCCCGGCTCCTATTAACATTTCAAGAGTGATAGGCACACCATGTTGTTGATTTCTAGCCACCTGCTCTGCACTAAGTTCAGTCCAATTGGATTTCCACAGTAAATAATCTCCAGGGGAAAGACATGCCTTAGCCAGTGTTTGCCAATCCAGAGGAGGCAGAGCTTCACTAGTCACAGTGTCCAGCAAGCCCAAGACAAATGGAGAAGTGAGGCCATACGTGGAGACAGAGGTTTTAAACTCCTTAAGGGTTTTAAAAGGAATAGCCTCGTGCACTCTCAATGTCTGCCCTGGGTTGGTAGGGTCTGGCCTTTCTAGGATTGGATACATTGAAAGTCCTGTAATATCCTCTCCTGCTCTTCTTGCCTTCCGTAAGGTCAGCTGTAAAGGGGACAGTATTGGCACAGAAGGTGAAGTTTTTATATTTGGCTGTGCACCTGCTTCTACCCTTAAAGGCTGGGTGGTGAAGGTTATTTTTTCAAAATTGTGAGCAAGATCTTCCTCATCATTTAAATCATCCCGCTCACAGTGATGCCTGCCTTTCTTTTCCTCAAGCTCTGGCTCCCACTCATATCCAGGAGATAAGTAAGGCGGGTTCTCAATCATGAATGGTGGGACAGGGGCAGGAGCAGCAGGTACAGGCAGGGAAGGTGGAGGAGGTGCAGAAGGTGGGGGTGAATAGAGATCTCCTTTTTGAGACCATAAATTACCCATATTTTACACCCGGTTGATTTCGTTTCTTATAACAATCCACTTACCTTAAGTCTGGGGTGCGCGCACACTTTCTAGGAGCGATCCCTCGACTCTTGCCCCACGTTGGGCGCCACTATGCGCCACTATGCGGGGACCTGATACAGCCGGGGATCTCCCTTCTCCGTGTCCAGCACGGAAAGAGAGATGAAACTGGTTCTTTGTAGAGGCAGCCAGGGATTGAGAAATGAAGAAATGAAGAGAGACGACGAAGAGATGGGTTTAAGCTGGGCTCCAGGTGGGTTGCAGACCTCCTCTGCTGGAGAGACTGACTGACCACCCCTGAGCCACAGAGCACCTCTATTTATTCTCAAATACACAAAAGTGGGGGTTTTCACAGGAAAAAACAAGAAGCCTAGGAGGGGCCAGATCCCACCCACTCCTTCCTGCCTAACAAACACAAACAGGAACTAAGAACATCTCGGCACTTCCAGGGCAGGAATGTAACTGACATGATTCTGTCAATATCCTAGCTTAGTCAGTAAACATGTCCAAGTCTCTTCCTGGGGGCTCCCAACAATAGATGTTTCCTATCCTTCTTAAGTGTGCTCATTTGGCTATTTCAAAGATAACCCGCTTTGTAGGAAATGCTTTCTTTACTATATTCTGATATTCAGAAGCACTTTTCAATAGTTCTCTAGAAATTCTGGCTTAATTATAGTTACTTGATCTGAATTACTAGTAGCTGGTCCAGTGTCCAGTAAATGAATTTCTGCACTAAATTGAAGAGTTGCCCACCATTACAAGCAACTGCTTACAATCTTAGCTGACATTGAGAAACTCACATGTACTAACAACTTGCTGCATTCTCATGTGACATTGAGAAACTCTAAAATCGTGTCTTAACTCTGATTCACACTTTAATTCTAGTTTGGGATGTAGGATAGATATTTTCTATCTTGTTAAGTGTGCTCAATTGGCTATTTCAAAGATAACCCGCTTTGTACTAAATGCTTTCGTGACTATATTGTGATATTGAAAAGCACTTTTCAATGATTCTCTAGCAATTCAGGATTACTTATAGTTACTTGCTCTGAATTACTAGTTGTTTATTCCAGTGTCCAGTAAATGAATTTCTGCACTAAATGGAAGGGTTGCCCGCCATTACAAGCAACTGCTTAAAATCTTAGCTGACATTGAGAAACTCACATGTACTAACAACTTGACGCATTCTCATGAGATATTGAGAAACTCTAAAATCGTGTCTTAACTCTGATTAACACTTTAATTCTAGTTTGGGATGTAGTATAGATGTTTTCTCTCCTTGTTAAGTGAGCTCATTTGTCTATTTCAAAGATAACCCACTTTGTGCGAAATGCTTTATTTACTACATTCTGATATTGAGAAGCACTTTTCAATGGTTCTCTAGCAATTCTGGCTTACTCATAGTTACTTGCTCTGAATTACTAGTTGTTTATTCCGGTGTCCAGTAAATCAATTTCTGCACTGAATGGAAGGGTTGAATGCCTTTACAGAAACTGCTTACAATCTTAGCTGACATTGAGAAACTCACAAATATTAACACCCTGTTGCATTGCCATTTGACATTGAGAAACTCTAAAATCGTGTCTTAACTCTTATTCACACTTTAATTCTCGTTTGGGATGTAGTATAGATGATTTCTATCCTTGTTAATTGTGTTCATTTGGCTATTATAAATATAACCCTCTTATTGTGAAATGCTATTTTTAATATATTCTGATAATGAGAAGCACTTTTCAAATGTCCTCTAGCAATTCTGGCTTACTCTTAGTTACTTTCTCTGAATTACTAGTTGTTTCTTCCAGTGTCCAGTAAATGAATGTCTCCACTAAATAGAAGTGTTGTTCGCCATTGCAATCAACTGCTTACAATCTTAGCTGACATTGAGAAACTCACATGTACTAACAATTTGCTGCATTCTCATGTGACATTGAGAAATTCAAAAATCTTCTCTTAACTCTAATTCACACTTTAATTCTACTTTGGGATGCAGTATATATGTTTTCTTTCCTTGTTAAGGGTGCTCATTTGGCTATTTCAAAGATAGCCCACTTTGTACAATATGCTTTCATCACTGTAGTCTGATATTGAGAAGCACGTTTCTATTATTCTCTAGCATTGCTGGCTTACTTATAATTACATTCTCTGAATTACTATTTGTTTCTTCCAGTGTACAGTAAATGAATTTCTGCACTAAATAGAAGAGTTGCCCGCCATTGCAATCAACTGCATAAAATCTTAGGTGACATTGAGAAACTCACATGTACTAACAACTTGCTGCCTTCTCATGTGACATTTAGAAACTCGAAAATCTTCTCTTAACTCTGATTCACAGTTTAATTCTAGTTTGGGATGTAGTATAGGTGTTTTCTATACTTGTTAAGGGTGCTCATTTGGCTAATTCTAGGATAACCCGCTTTGTACGAAATGCTTTCTTTACTATATTCAGATATTGAGAAGCACTTTTCAATTGTTCTCTAGCAATTCTGGTTTACTTATAGTTACTTTCTCTGAATTACTAGTTGTTTCTTCCAGTGTTCAGTATATGAATTTCTGGATTAAATAGAAGAGTTGCCCACCATTACAAGCAACGGCTTACAATCTTAGCTGACATTGAGAAACTCACATGTACTAACAACTGGCTGCATTCCCTTGTGACACTGAGAATCCCTAAATTTGAGTCTTAACTCTGATTCACACTTTAATTCTAGTTTGGGATGTAGTATAGAATTTTTCTATCCTTGTACAGTGTGCTCATTTGGCTATTTCAAAGATAACCGGTTTTTTACAAAATGCTTTCTTTACTATATTCCAATATTAACACGCACCTTTCAATGGTTCTCTAGCCATTCTCACTTACTTAAAGTTACTTGCAATGAATTACCAGTTTTTTCTTCCAGTGTCCAGTAAATGAAATTTTTTAATCGGTAGAATGTCTGCATTTTAATGACTATTTCAGTGCTTCCCATTGCCTTTTATACCTCTGTTTGCCCTTTCCATCCCTGACAAACTGATGCTGTAAAACCGAATGGATTTATTAATAAAAGGTAAAAATGATTTTCATGACGTGGTTTATTTCCAAATTGACATAAATCTCTACAGAAGCCACCCTGGGGAGGGGGCGGTGGGTGAGGAGTAGTGGGGGGGGGGGGTGCGTAGAGAATGATGTGGTTACCAGGATATGAATTCCTTCTTTTTTTGGAAGCATAGTATTCCTTTGTGTAGATGTACCATAATTCTTCGATCCAATCATCTGCTGATGGCCACATAGGCTGTTTCCATATCCTTGCTATTGTACATTGTGCTGCTATGAACATAGTGTTGCATATATCTTTTCTGATTGTTGTTTCTAGTTTCTTGGGATATATTTCTCCTATAGGTATTACTAGGTCAACTCAAGTTCCATTGTCAGTTTTTTGAGGAATCCCCATACTGTTCTCCACAGTGGTTGCACCAGTCTGCATTCCCACCAGCTACACCTATCCCCTTTAGGGGATCTCTCCCAGTTCTCCCCCATACACCTATCCTGGGAGATCTGCCCGTCTGTTCCAGTTAACTAGGCCTCTGGCCCCATCTTGTCCTTCCCCGGGGCCCGCTTGCTTAACCACATCACCTTTATTCGCCAAAGTAATTGGCTGGGATGCTCGCTTTCCTTGGTGTTTCAGAAAACTACAGTACCCAGAAAGCACTGCGGCCACGCAGACGGAGCTAAAGGGCACGTTTGTTTTAGTTCTTCCGGTTAGGGCGGGACTTCCGCCTTCCTCCTCATGGCAGACATTTTGAACTTCCGGCTCTTCCTGGATGCACAGCACAGGCACCTGGTCGTGAGAAGCAGGGGGCGGAGGAGGCCTGGGACCCAACGCCCTCGCTGTGCAGGGCGCGTCTGAGGCGCCCGGAGCCCCGACAGCCCGAGATCGGCGACTCCGAGCCCCCCGGTCCCTCCGCTCACAGCGCCCCGCAGCCGGACCCGGAGCCCTCCGGCCTGGGGAGCGGCCTCTCCGGCCCCGCCGCCCGGGCCCCGCGCTCAGGATGGTGAGTCCCTCCCGGGGACACGGGGGTGACGGGGAAGAGGGTGGGAGGCGGCAGAGCCACCTTGTGAGGAGGCGATGGGGGGACTGAGCTCGAGGATTCCGGAACCCGGGCCTGTCGTGGGTGTGAACTAAGGCGACGGCGTGATGAGGTGTGGTTTTTTGCAAGAGGAGTTTCATTTTCATTCTCAGAACGCTGGTGCCGTAGATGGTTGTGAACAAAAGAGGGATGTTGCTGAAACCTGTTTGGCTCAGTGGATAGAGCGTCGGCCTTTGGACTGAAAGGTCCCGGGTTCGATTCTGGTCTAGGGCATGGACCTGGGTTGTGGGAACATCCCCAATAGGAGGCGTGCAGGAGGCACTGATCACTGTTTCTCTCTGGATGTTTCTAACTCTATCCCTCTCAATTCCTCTCTGTGTAAAATCATTAAAATATATATATATATATATATATATATATATATATATATATATATTTTTAAAAGAACGACATTTTCTAAGGTAGGGTTCTAACTTTTCCTGACATTGCTCAGAGGAAGAACAGACTGGAAGTCAGAGGACAGCGGCTGTGGACAGGAAGGGGCAGTCCTGTAAATGATAAGGAAGAGTGAGCACCGAGGACTGAGTCCTGAGATCATACAGGCACCTGAGGGCACCTGGCCCCCGGGCTGGGCGAGGGCGCTGAGCAGCCTGAGCCCATAGAACCTGGAGGTGTTTTCCAGGCTCTCAACAGACCATTTTCACTCCATGACTTCCTGCAAATGCAGAATTGATCAGGTTTGTGGAGCTTATTTCAGGGCCTCACACACTTGTGGCCTTGGAGATGGTAGAGACCAATCCTGTAAATGCAGAATTGATTAGGTGTACGGGTTTGTGGAACATATTTCAGCACCTCACACACTTGTGATACCTTATTTCAGCACCTCACACACTTGTGGCCCTGAGATAGTAGAGTTCTGGGACTGTCAACCGCTCTTGTATCCCTTGGACCTGGGCACTCTGAACAGACATTAAGCTCAGAATTCTAAGGACAATAGTTGGGCTTCATGATGTGGACCTTGTTTCTGACAACCAGTGTAGTGAGTGTGAGGTCCTTCAGACATAGGTTCCAGAATGTGCAAAGGTTTAAAGAGTGAGCTGCATCAGGGCCCTGCAGGGTATGTTTATAAAAATACATATATATTTTTATTGACTTTGGATGTAGAAAGAATGGGGGTGGGAGGGGCAGTGAGAGAGATAGGGCAACAGAGATGAACAAAAAATAGGTATTGGTTGCCTCCTGCAAATATCTACAGTGGATCCAGCCCACAACCCAGGCATGTGACCTCACACCAGTTAATGGGTCTGTGTTCAACAAAATGAGATACATCATCTAGGACAGTGTATCACTTTAATACAGGGAATCATGGTCAGGTTGGTATGGAGAGTAGTAGTTCAGAATGGATAGTGTGAGCTTGAGGACTGGCTTTCTTCCTGGGGCCACTGTTTGTGAGAATTGGGTGTCACAACACAGCACAGGGACAGAAATTGTCATGTAGAGTGTGGGGAAAAGATAATCATTTAGCAGTGGCCAAAGCCTTTAAAAGATGAGTGGGCCAAGATTAGTGGAGGTCAAAGAGTAATTTAAACAATATGATACAAAGGCTGGTACATATCAACTTTTCTAAACTTTCACCAGGATTTTCTTGTGACTCTTTGTGTGGCCTGGGTGTGGGGAGTTGCAGTCAGTGTTGTGGATTAGCTAGAAGGCTTGAGTGGTCATCTGTGAGCCTCCCTGGGCATGGTGCAGGGGGCCATCGGAGCTGGGATTTGAGTGAAGGCTAAATGAGAGTTTTGAGATCTGAATGTTGTTCTTAATAGTTGAGGTTGAAGGAAATAAACTCATGGAGAGAGGCATATGTAGCAGGAATCAAGTCTATGTCTATGAGTGTAGACTATCAGAGTCTGGGCAGTGCTTGATCCTGATTCAACATGGCAACCATCCTCTGGAAGTGCAGGCTTGAGAAAGATTTGGTAGAAAAGAGTGATGTGCACTCAGAGAGGGAATGTGAATTCATGGCCACAGCACGATGACATTGACAAAAGAGTGACTGAAGGAAGAGTCTATTTCTGGTGGTTCCTAGATGTAACTTCTGGGTAATTGCCTGTAAATAGAGGTGCTTGGGTACTAAATTCAGGTTAAGAGCTTAGGTGTCATTTAACTAACCACCTGCCTTTTGTTGTTGGTTTGACCCCCCTGGTTGAAAGGAATGAGATAGCATTCATCAGTGTTACCCAGCCTTGCAAATCTACGCTGTCGTGGATAAGGAAAACGGGTAAGAGAGAACTAGATTTTGGAGGTGGAGAACTATAATTTTGGAAAAGAAGGTTATTAGGAAAATAAATTATCCACAACACAGCGTATTTGCATTTCCATTGAAATGGTGCCTCTGAGAAGGAAGCTGTGTGAGATGAGTGTTGTTCAAGGAACTATGTGCAGCAGGTAGTACAAAGCAATGGCCTCACCACATTGGGATTGGGGTTAAGAGGGAGACGTGTGTTGCCAAAACCGGGTTGGCTCAGTGGTAGAGCGTCGGTCTGCGGACTGAGGGGTCCCAGGTTCGATTCCGGTCAAGGCCATGTACATTGGTTGCGGGCACATCCCCAGTGAGGGGTATGCAGGAGGCAGCTGGTCGATGTTTCTCTCTCACCGACGTTTCTGGCTCTCTATCTCTCTCCCTTCCTCTCAGAAAAATATCAATAAAATATATTTAAAAAAAAAAAAAAAAGAGGGAGACGTGTGCCAAAACCAGTTTGGCTCAATGGATAGAGCATCGGTCTGCTGACTGAAAGGTCCCCTGGTTCGATTCCGGTCAAGGGCATGTACCTTGCTTGCGGGCACATCCCCAGTAGTGGGTGTGCAAGAGGCAGCTGATCGATGATTCTCTCTCATTGATGTTTCTACCTCTCTATTCCTCTCTCTTCCTCTCTGTAAAAAACAAAAAAAACAAACAAAAAAAACTCAATAAAATATTTTTTTTTAAAGAGGGAGACGTGTGATGCCATGTTTTTAGTGTATTAGAAGAATAATCTGAGGGACTACAATACTATTTCACCAGAAAAAAGTATCAAATCACTCATACTGTCTTTATGGCCAATATCCCTCAATAACCTATGCTTTGGACACCCAATCTTTCAATAAGAGGCAGTGTGGTGTGCATGGAAGAGCCAGAGCTCAGTTAATCTCTATCTACTCAACTGCCTTAATTGTTTTTGGAAGAAAAATGTCATCAGGAATATAAGAAGATAGTGGCTTTCATGGAATGAAGACCTGGTATTTTCTCAGATATATAGAATAGAAAAAGGAGATGGGGCCGAAACCGGTTTGCCTCAGTGGTAGAGCGTCAGTCTGCGGACTGAAAGGTCCCGGGTTCGATGCCAGTCAAGGGCATGTACATTGGTTGCGGGCGCATCCTCGGTGGGGGGTGTGCAAGAGGCAGCTGATCAATGTTTCTCTTTCTCTCTCATCGACGTTTCTAGTCTCTATCTCTCTCCCTTTCTCTCTGTAAAATGTCAATAAAATATATTAAAAAAATAAAAAGAAAAAAAGAAAAAGGAGATGGGATTGGAGGGGGGTAGTAGGATAGACTAATACTATTAGGAGTGACTCTGATCATGAACTGTACTTTCCCCATTATGACAGGATGTGAACTTCGAGGATGTGGCCATTACCTTCTCTCAGGAAGAATGGGGGCTCCTTGATGAGGCTCAGAGACTTTTGTACTGCAATGTCATGCTGGAGGTGTATGCACTTGTATCATCTGTAGGTAAGACCTTCATGTTGTCCCAGGGTCCTGAGATGATGATCTCTCTTCCTTTATTCCTCAGGCATAGCTTTCTCTCTCTCACAGCCAGAACACTGCCTCTGCTAATTTCCCCCACTGTCCTGTCAAATGTGCTGTGGCTGCCAGCCTGAGCAAAGGACTCCACAATCATCCATAACACCTGTTATCATAAAAAGTACATTAAGTGTTAGGGAGTCAGGCATCTTCCACTGAGCTTAATGGGTCTCAGATTGCACTTTCCCTTCATGGGAAGCTGACAGTGTCCACCTGCATGGCTTCAACTTCTGCACTCTTTCTCTAGGTAAGGGTTCTTTGTGGCAGCTTCTGCCATGTTCTGATTTTTACCAACATGAACCATGAGCTATTCTTTTAAGGCCCCATTCAAATGTAATATTTTCTTCCCTGAATACTATAGCAAGATTTGTTGCTCAGTCCCAGTGCTAACTGCTCACTACTTCATCACCTGTTCCTCTACACTGATGCCTCTGCAGTATTCTGTAACATTGACTTGCACATGTGTTATGAGTTGCATTTACATATGTGCTGAGTAGTTTTTAAAACCAGCTACTCCTTTATGGAGTTTAACTTGTATTAGATGGAACCAACGTCTTGCACAGCTCTCCAGATCCCCAGCAGATAAGCCATGGTGAATGCTGCTAGTTAATGGATGAGCTGGAGATCCATATTCTAATCCATGTGGTGCTTCCATGTTTTTTTTTTGTTTTTTTTTTTGGTTTTTTTTTGTGTGTGTGGTTTTTTGGGGGTTTTGTCAAATGTTTTATTGAGTGTAGACATCTGGAGTACTGTAAAACATGCATTTTCTGTAGATTCAAAAAGGAGCAAGCCACATTGTCCTCACTGTCAAATGTGTCAGGCTTGGCATACATGATGGAGATTAATGAAGTATCATGAGAGTAATATGGTTCCTGAAAAGCTTCCACAATTTGGAGTAGGGTCTTAATCACGTGAAAAGCAAAGCTGTTCACATTAGAGAAATTGCATTTCATTGAAGGTACACAGTATTTTAATTTTAAAACAAATAAAAATAATTCTGTTTGTAGAAGATTCCCATCCACCAACTTTGTGTGTCCCTTCAGTTTTCAGAAATTTTAATTTAAAAAAATCATATGCTTTTTGGATATCATATGTTTATCTGAGTAATAACTAAAATTTATTTTTTCTTCGGTTGCTGAGGTGTATTAAATTTGAAGAAGATAATATCTCCATCTTCATCAATATAATTTCTGCCTTGTCTGTACTTTCCAGCAGCCTTGACTGCATTTTCAGAACCTTCCTCTTTAAAATCATCATATTTCATTACTTCAGCCATAATGAATCCTTTTTCAAAGTCTGTGTGAATCTTTCCTGCATCTTGAGGAGCCTTCGTCCCTTTCCTGATGGTCCATGCACGCACTTCATCTGGGCCTGCAGTGAAAAAGTATTCTAGTTGGAGTGCTGCAAACCCAGCCTTAATGATCTTTGGCAAAGCACTTTGTGTCGTGTTTGCTTCCAGATACTGCTGTCTCTCCTCAGCACTCAATTCTTGCAACTTGAGTTCCAAGGCCCCACTAAAAGGAATGACCAAGGTACCTGGGTCAGACTTGTCCACCCACTCTTTGATTTTTATCAAACATTTGTTTTTCTTTCTAATGTAATCTTTTTCAGAAAGATTAACCAAGCAGACCATTGGTTTTGAAGTCAGAAATAAGTATTTATTCAGCACTTCAATCTCTTTGTCATTCCAATCATGATAGAAGCGAACAGGTTTCTTTTGATCTATAACCCAGGATTTGACTTTGCACATTATGTCATATTCAGGTTTTAGTTTTTTATCTCCTCCTCTCACAGCCACTTTTTCTAGTTTATCTATAATGGGCCCAATAATTTCTTCATCTTTAAGCTGAAGCTCTTCATGTATTATTTCTATATCTCGAATAGGATCTACACTTCCTTCAACATGTGTGATGTCATCATCTTCAAAAGCACGTGTTAGATGAAAGATTCCATCACAGGCACTAATATGAGATAAAAAGGCATTTCCCAGGCCTTGTCCATTGTGAGCTCCTTTTACAAGACCAGCAATATCCACTACATTTAGGAAGGCAGGAATTTTACTTACTGGTTTGTGGTACTGGCAAAGAAAATCAAACCTTTCATCTGGCACAGGCACTCTGCTCTCATTGGGATCAATAGTGCAGAATGGGAAGTTCTCAGCTGAAGCCTGACTATTGGTTAATACATTGAAGAACGTAGATTTCCCAACATTTGGCAATCCAACAATACCAATTTTCAAAGAGGTTCCAAATCTTCCAATGATTGGGAGTGGTTTAATTCCATCACCTCCCTTTTTTGGGGGCATCGTGCTTGGGGCAAAGCTTTGACATGGGGTCCCAGAGGCGGCAGCAGACGGGTCCCCTGCTTCCATGTTTTTATCATACTTCTATTGAGGCCTCCCTCTCTTGGGATCTTCATTAGCCCAAAAAGTCCTGGCAGCCTCTTATTCATTCTACCTGCACATCTTTTATTTTCAAAATTTTCATGGAACCATCAGGTGGTGTGTAACACACTTTTGCAATGAGATTTCCCCTGTCACACAGTCAACATTCATTTTCTCACCATTTCTCACTTTTCAGGTTGTTTGCATAAAATGGATGATGAGGAGCCCTATTCTGATCATAGTGAATCTATACAAGGAGAGTCACAGGACAGGGCTTCTAAGACAGCTGCAGCCACCCAGAGGACCCTTCTGTGTAAGCAGTATTTCTCTGTGTTACAACATATTTTGCACCTAACTAGTTCACATTCAACGTACTTTGAGCAGAAAGCCTTCTGTAGTGAGGCACGTGTTGGAGACTTCTGTTCCAGTGCATATTCTCACCAGCACCAGAGGAATGAATGTGGAGAGGAGGCCTGGAAACAACCTATGGACAGGGCATCCTATGTGAGCAGGGACAGCTTCTACTTATCAATGGTGCCTTCAATTAGCAGGGAGATTGGGGAAGATTTGCGATACAACTCAGAGCTTTCCCAGCACCAGGCCACTCTCAACACCAAGGAGCTACACTGTGGCAGTGAGGTTTCACAGGAATTTCCTGATTTTAAAAGTCATCACCAGTGGGGTGACTGTGAAAATGCTGCCAGCCACATCCTGCAAGTTGTTCAATGTCAAGGTGAATTTTTTGGAGAAGTGATTTATGAGTGTAGTGAATGTGGGAAGTCTTGTATCCAAAAATCTCACCTTATTATACATCAGAAAGTCCACGCTGGACAAAAGCCATATGAGTGTACAGAATGTGGGAAGTTCTTCAGTGCAAGAAGGGCACTCATTATACATCGGAAAGTCCACACTGGAGAGAAGCCATATGAGTGTACTGAATGTGGGAAGTCTTTTAGCCAAAAATCTCACCTTATTAAACACCAGAGAGTTCACACTGGAAAGAAGACACATGAGTATACTGAATGTGGGAAGTCCTTCAGTGCAAGAAGGGCACTCATTATACATCGGAAAGTCCACACTGGAGAGAAGGAATATGAGTGTACTGAATGGGGGAAGTCTTTTGTTCAAAAATCTCACCTTATTACACACCAGAGAGTTCACACTGGACGGAAGCCATATGAGTGTACTGAATGTGGGAAGTCTTTTAGCCAAAATTCTCACCTTATTACACATCAGAGAGTTCACAGTGGAGAGAAGCCATATGAGTGTACTGAATGTGGGAAGTCTTTTAGCCAAAATTCTCACCTTATTACACATCAGAGAGTTCACACTGGATAGAAGCCATATAAGTGTTCTGAATGTGGAAAGTCTTTTAGCAGAAAATCTCACCTTATTACACACCAGAGAGTTCACACTGGAGAGAAGCCATATGAGTGTACTGAATGTGGGAAGTCTTTTAGCCAAAATTCTTACCTTATTAGACATCAGAGAGTTCACAGTGGAGAGAAGCCATATAAGTGTTCTGAATGTGGGAAGTCTTTTAGAAGAAAATCTTGCCTTTTTACACACCAGAGTGTTCACACTGGACAGAAGCCATATGAGTGTACTGAATGTGGGAAGTCTGTTAACAGAAAATCTTCCCTTATTACACACCAGAGAGTTCACACTGGAGAGAAGCCATATAAGTGTTCTGAATGTGGGAAGTCTTTTAGCAGAAAATTTCACCTTATTACACACCAGAGAGTTCACACTGGAGAGAAACCATATGAGTGTACTGAATGTGGGAAGTCTTTTAGCCAAAAATCTTACCTTATTAAACATCTGAGAGTCCACACTGCAGAGAAGCCATATGAGTGTACTGAATGTGGGAAGTCTTTCAGCAGAAAATCTTCCCTTATTACACACCAGAGAATTCACACTGGAGAGAAGCCATATGAGTGTACTGAATGTGGGAAGTCCTTCAGTGCAAGAAGGGCACTCAATAAACATGGGAAAGTCCATACTGGAGAGAAACCATATATATGAGTGTACTGAATGTGGGAAGTCTTTTCTCCAAAAATCTCACCTTATTACACACCAGAAATTTAACACTGGATAGAAGCCATATGAGTGTACTGAATGCAGGACGTCCTTCAGTGAAAGAAATGCACTCATTGAACACCAGAGAGTTCACACTGGAGAGAAGCCGTATGAGTGTACTGAATGTGAGAAGTCTTTTAGCCAAAAATCTAGCCTTATTAAACATCTGAAAGTTCACACTATAGAGAACTGTTAAATGTGCAGGAATGTTTTATTTTATTCACTTAAAATAACAACACTGAAGGTGACTGTTTGGGACCTTTTTTTTTATTTTTTTAGTTAAACTCTTTTAATGGAACATATAGTGTACTATATATTCCTCATGTAGTGAGGATTGAAGGACATGTCCAGATCTACTACCTTATACATCTATAGCTGAAGTGTTTTTATTTATTGAATTTTGCTTTTATGAATTGTATTACTTTCTAATTCACCAACCTGTAAATTGCTTACTGTACTCTGTCTGGTTGATGATTTTTTAGTGAAGATGTTTTTCTCTAGTACCTTAATTTTTGTGTGTGTGGTTATTTTCATTTCTACTGATGATTGTCAAGCACAATTATGATATATCATAGAGTTAACAGCTATTGTTTGGAGTTAGCAGATATTGTTTGAATCCCAACTTTTCTGTGCTTTAGGAGGGACAGCATACTACTACCCTGTTTCCCCGAAAATAAGACAGTGTCTTATATTAATTTTTGCTCCCAAAGATGCACTAAGTCTTATTTTCAGAGGATGTCTTATTTTTCCATGAAGAAGAATACGGTTCACATTTATTGTTAAATGAAAATAAAAGAAATTTATTACCTGTATACAGTACAGTAGTATGGTAGGTTTCAACACAAACCAGACAAACTGTGAATCCTGCAGTATCAAGAATTCACTCATTTATTCAATGACAATCATGTCATCATCTTCTGGAACATCATCATAACAATCCGATTCCTGAATTTCCTGGTGAATTTCTTGTGACTCCATTTCTTTCAGAATCAGTGGACCAAATCTCATGTTTAGCAATAGCACTGTCTTTAAATGAGTACTTCTTGTCAAGGTAGCCTGCTCGCAGTGCATTTGCAATGCAACTGTCAGTGATTTTTCTCCCATGAATTCTTCACCCAAGTGACAACTTCTTGCAGTTTAGGTTTCACAAAGTTTCCCCGCTGATTTCTCTCCATCCTATTTTCAATGTAGTCATTAATTTCCATGCGCAAATTGTCTTTGAATGGCTTCTTTATTGCAATATCAAGAGTCTGGAGATAGGCCGTCATTCCTGCGGGAATCATTATCTGATCTATTTTTCTTCCGTGAAGAAATGTCTTCATGTCTTTATCGCGGTGAGTCCTGGCTGCATCCCAGACTAGCAGACCTCTTTGGCTCCCTCACATAACAAGCAGCAGCATTAAATCGACCCACTTCCTTATAACTGCTTGTGTGGCCCAGGCTTTTTCAGTTTCAAGAATAAAAACGCCCAGAACACGTTCAATCTTTTCCTTCTTGCCCTTAGAAATGAAAAATACAGAAAACCCGTGCACTTTCATAAGCAGTGGAGAGAATGTACACTAAGGAGGCACCCCGCTGTTCAATTGTTGTTTGAGATGATTGGCCCATAAACACTGCAGTTTCATCCATAGCAATTACTGTATTTGCCGGCGTATAAGACGATTTTTTGGCCCTGAAAAATATGCCTCCAAGTGGGGGGTAGTCTTATACGGCGAGTATATAACAAACTCTGTATTTTTAGTGGAAATGTTAGGGGGTCGTCTTATACGCCCAGTCGTCTTATATGCCGGCAAATACGGTTTTTTTTGTTTTGTTTTTTGGTTTTTTTCAGGGCCAAAAAATCGTCTTATACGCCAGCAAATACGGTATGTTGGAAAGATTGTATTTAGAGAAGTCAGCATCATCAATAAAGGACTTGAATGCAAGTGCTCGCATAATAACTTAAGTATCTTCCTACCTAAACAATGTTGTCGATCTTCTTCTTTTTATTTGTTGTTGTTGTTGTAGATCTTCTGAAAGACAGTTCACTTCGCTGAAGGAAATTATCTAGCCAGTGTTGTGATGCTTTGAAGTCTTCGGGGGCTATGTCAAACTGTGGTGCCATTGCAAGGGCAAATTCTTGAATCTGAGCCTTATTCACAAGCAATGCCTTTGCTCTCCAATCAACAGCCCATTCACAGATCAGGTCTTCCAGCTCGGAAAATAATGGTTGCTGACCTGATCCACACTTGCGCTTTTTAGCATTTCCCTTGTCCACTTGTTCAATGAGGTTACCATACTCTGCTCGCCATTTTCGGACCAGTCGGACACTCAACATCTTCTCTTTGCAGAAAGCAGTAACATTTTGGCCCCAAGAGTCTTCCACGATTCCTTTCTTGTACTCCACGGAATAGCCTTTTCTTTTTGTGCTCATTTCTAGGGGTAAAAAAAAGGAATTGGGGTATCAAGGTGGGGGAAGGGGGATCACTTAAAATGACACAGGGGGATCAGAGAGGAAGGGAGAGAGATAGAGAGCCAGAAACGCTGATGAGAGAGACATCGAACAGCCGCCTCCTGCACACCCCCTACCGGGGATGTGCCCGCAACCAATGTACATGCCCTTGACCGGAATCGAACCTGGGACCCTTCAGTCCGCAGACCGACGCTCTACCACTGAGCCAAACCGACCTTGGCCTCCTGTGTCATTTTGATTGCCCCCTCTGATCCTCCTGTGTCATTTTAAGTGAACCCCTACCCCTACCCCTGTGCCACTGAACACCTTCACCAGACATCCCCCCTACCGCTTTGTCAGACATTTACCCCCTGGGGCCTGCCTGGGGACTGTCACTGGGCTTGCTGGAGCCTGGATCTGGGCTGGAGCAGGGTCTGCCACTGACTGAGAACCTTCAGTCATCATGAAGGCGGCCGCGAGCATCAGGTAGTGTCACCAGAGACAGACCAGCACTTACCACCTTCGGTGCGTCCTGTCCACTCTAATCTTCCTGTTCTTCTACACGCATCTGCAAAAGTCTCCTCCTCTCTCCCACCCCGTGCTCCCACTCACTCCGACCTCTGCTCTGCCTCCACACAGCAGTGAAGTCAGAACTCCGTGTAAGGTCACTGGTTGCTAGATGCCAGTCGGGGCAGCCCTAGCGACCAGTTTATGGTAAATTAATTGTCATTCTGAGACAGAGCCTGGGGGTCTTATTTGGGGGTGGGGGGGCTTATATTTCACTCAAAAGGAAACCTGTAAGTAGGTCTTATTTTGGGAGGATGTTTTATTTTCGGGGAAACACGGTAGAAAATTACTCTTTGGCCAATATTGCTGCCCAAGGCCTTGAAAGAAAGTCTGCTTGAATTTGTGTTTCCAGTTTGCATGTTTGGTCCCAGCACATATGGGGATGTAGGATGCATTTGATTTTTCTTTCTCTCTCATATTGATGTCTCTCTCAATATCCCTCTTCTTCTCCCCTTTATGAGAGAAAAACATTGATCAGCTGCCTCCTGCACACCCACTGCTGGGGATGTGCCTGCAACCAAGGTACATGCCATTAAATGGAATCATACCTGGGACCCTTCAGTCTGCAGGCTGACACTCTATCCACTGAACCAAACTGGTTAGGGCAAAAACAGGGGATTTGTAATACACCTTGGTATCTGGTATTGAGATCTCAACTACTTTGTTCTTTCTCCGGATTGTTGCAGGTATTTGGGGTCTTTTTTATTATTATTATTCCAGATGAATTTTTGGAGAGTTCTTTATAGGTCTGTGAAATATGCCATTTGTGTTTTAATGGACTGAATCTATAGATTGCTTTGGGTAGTATGGACATTATAATGATTTTTATTCTGCCAATCCATGAACATGGTATGTTCTTCCATCTGTTTATGTCTTCTTCAATCTCATTTTTCAGTGTTCTGTAGTTTTCCGCATATAGGTCTTTTACCTACTTAGTTAAGTTTATTCCTATGTATCTTAATTTTTTTTTTGGCGCAATGGTAAATGGGATTGCTTTTTTAGTCTCTTTATGTAAGTTCACTTTTGGTGTATAGAAATGCCATAGATTTCTTGGTGTTAATTTTGTATCCTGCTACGTTGCCGAATTCATTTATTGAGTCTAATAATTTTTTATTGAGTCTTTAGGGTTTTCTATGTACAGTTTCATATCATCTGCAAATAAGGAGTTTTACTTCTTTTTTTTTCTGATTTGGATGCCTTTTATTCCTCATAGCAATGGCTAGTACTTCCAGTGCTATGTTGAACAGGAGTGGTGAGAGTGGGCATCCCTGTCTTCTTTCTGTATTAGGGTAAATGATTTCAGTTTTTGGCCATTGAGTGTGATGTTGGCTGTAGGTTAGTCATATATGGCTTTTATTACGTTGAGGTATGATCTTTCTATTCCCACCTTGCTGAGACTTTTTATCAAGAAAGGATGTTGGATTTTGTCTAATGCTTTTTCTGCATCAATTGTGTAGTTTTTATCTCTCAATCTGTTATGTGATGTATCATATTTATTGATTTGCGGATATTGTACCATCATGCATCCCTGGGATAAATCCTACTTGATCATTGTGTATGATCTTTCTGATGTACTGCTGAATCCAATTTGCTAGTTTTTTGTTGAGGATTTTGGCATCTATGTTCATGAGGGATATTGGCCTATAATTCTCTTTCATTGTGTTGTCTTTATCTGGTTTTGGTATTAGGGTGATGATGGCTTCATAGAAGGAGCTTGGAAGTGTTCCTTCCTCTGGAATTTTAAAAAAATAATCTGAGAAGGGTAGGTTTAATTCTTCCTCGAATGTTTGGTAAAACCCCCATGTGAAGCCATCTGTTCCTAGGCTTTTATTTACTGTAAGCTTTTTAATGACTGCTTCAATTTCTTTCATAGTTATTGCTCTATTGAGTTTTTTAAATTCTTCCTGATTGAGGTTTGAAAAGTTGTATTTTTCTAGGAATATATCCATTTCTTCCAGGTTGACTAGTTTGTTGAAGTAGAGTTGCTCATAGTATTTTTTAACAATCCTTTGTATTTCTGTGGGGTCTGTTGTTATTTCAGCTCTATCATTTTTTATTTTATTTATTTGGGTCCTCTCTCTTTGCTTCTTGGTGAGCCTCTTTTTTCAAGGTTCATCAATCTTGTTTATCCTTTCAAAGAACCAGCTCTTGGTTTCATTGATCTTTTGTATTGATTGGTCTCTATGTCATTTATTTCTGCTCTAATCTTTTTTCTCTCCTTTCTGCTCAGGCTGGGATTTTCTTATTGCTCTCTTTCTAATTTGTTGAGTTGTAAAGTTAGATGATTTACTACCATTTTTTCTTGTTTTTTGAGGTAGGCCTGTAGAGCTATAAACTGCCCTCTCAGGACTGCTTTTATTGTATCCCATAGGTTTTTTGAATTGTTGTGTTTTTATTGTCATTAATTTCCAGGATGTTTTTAATTTCTTCTTTGATGTCATTGGTAACCCAATCAATATTTAATAACATGTTATTCAGCTTCCAAGTGTTTGAGTGTTTTGGATTCTTTTTATTGTAGTTTATTTCTAATATTATGCCATTGTGGTCTGAGAAGATGCTTGGTATGATTTCAATGTTCTTGAATTTGGGGAGACTTTGTTGTGACCCAATACGAGGTCTGTTTTTGAAAACGTTTCATGTGCACTTGAGAAGAATGTATATTTTGTGGCTTTGGGGTGAAATGTTCTGAAGATGTCATTTAAGTCCATCTGATCTAGTGAGTCATTTAGTATTGCTGATTTTTTTTTCCCCTAGAGGATTTATCCAGTGAAATCAGTAGTGTATTAAAGTCCCCTACTATGATTCTATTGTTGTTGATCTCTACCTTGCTATCTTCCAGGAGTGTTTTTTAGTGTATTTTGGTGCTCCTGCATTAGGTGCATATATGTTTACCAGGGTTATATCCCTTTGGTATTATGAAGTGTCCTTCCTTATCTGTTGTTATGGCCTTCACTTTGAGGTTTACTTTGTCTGATATAAGTATTGCTACCACAGCTTTTTTTTTTTCATTTGCTTGAAAGATATTTTTCCATCTCTTCACTTTCAGTCTGTGTGAGTTTCTTATTTTGAGGTGTGTCTCTTGTAGACAGCATATATATGGGTCACATTTTTTTATCATTTAGCAACTCGATGTCTTTTGATTGGAGCATTTAGTCCATTTATATTTAAAGTTATTATTCAAGGGTACTTGTTTGTAGCCATTTTTATTTTTTTAAGCCTGTGTTCCTTCTTACCTTTTTATTTCTTTTTAAGCATTCCCTTTAGCATTTCTTGCATTGCTGGCTTGATAGTGATAAACTCCCTTAGCCTTTTTTTCTGTGAAGCTCCTGATTTCCCCTTCAATTTTGATAGATAGTCTTGTTGGATGGAGTATTCTTGGATTCAGATCCTTACTTTGCATCACTTTGTATATCTCCTTCCATACTCTTCTAGCTTGATGTATTTTTGTTGAGAAATCATTTGATAATCTGATGGGAATCCTTTGTAGGTAACTGTCTGTCTCTCTCTTGCAGCCTTTAAGATTCTCTCTTTGTCATTACATTTGCCATTGTAATTATGGCATGTCTTGGTGTGCGTCTTTTAGGATTGATCTTACTTGGGAAACTCTGTACTTGTGTAACTTTTTTCTTCCCCATATCAGGGAAGTTTTCTGTCATTGTTTCTTCAAATAAATTTTCTAATCTGTGCTGTTCATCTTGTTCTTCTGGCAGCCCTATTATACATACCGTATTTGCCGGCGTATAAGACGATTTTTTGGCCCTGAAAAATACGTATTTGCCGGCGTATAAGACGACTGGGCGTATAAAACGACCCCCTAACATTTCCACTAAAAATACAGAGTTTGTTATATACTCGCTGTATAAGACTACCCCCCACTTGGAGGCATATTTTTCAGGGCCAAAGGGTCGTCTTATCGCCGGCAAATACGGTATATCATTTTGTTTTTGCATTGTCCCAAAGCTCCCTTAGCTTGTTTTTTTTTTTTAATATTTTATTGATATTTCACAGAGAGGAAGGGAGAGAGATAGAGAGCTAGAAACGTCGATGAGAGAGAAACATCGTCCAGCTGCCTCTTGCACACCCCCTACCGGGGATGTGCCCACAACCAACGTACATGCCCTTGACCGGAATCGAACCCGCGGCCTTTCAGTCCGCAGACCGACGCTCTACCACTGAGCCAAACCGGTTTCGGCTCCATTAGCTTTTTAATTTTTTTCTCTAGTTGTTGTTCAGATTGTGCTTGTTTTAATACTTTATCTTCTAATTCAGTAATTCAGTCTTCTGCTTCTTTTAGTGTACTGTTGAAGCCTTCCATGGTGTTTTTAATTGAAGTTCTATTATTTTTCATTTCTTCTTGATTTTTGCATGCGTTGTTGATTTTCTAGCCACGCTTGCCCGGGTCAGAGTCACAAGCACTTAGTGTGTCCTCATGTGTCAACCTAGAATCTGGGGCTCTGCCTGGGTTGCACTGAAACAGAGAAGCTGCTGAGGTGTGCCAAATATCAAAGTCCCTATTGCATATCAGGAGTCAAATGCTCCCTGTATCCGCACTGAGAATTGAGTATCATTACCTATTCCTTGGTGCTACCTTGAACTGAAAATCAGGGTCTCTGTGTGCACATGCATCATGAATTGAAGTCGTACCCTCACTGGTTTGATTTAGTGGCTAGAGCATTGGCCTGTGGACTAAAGGGTCCTAAGTTCGATTCTGCTCAAGGACATGTACTTTGGTTGTGGGAACATCCCCACTGGGAGGTGTGCAGGAGGCAGCTGATAGATGTTTCTCTCTTATCAATGTTTCTAGCTCTCTGTCCCTCTCCCTTCCTCTCTGTTAAAAAATCAACAAAATACATTGAAAAGAAAATTGGAGTCACTTGCTCTTGGTGAGAATGTACTGGGAATCAGGGATCCCAGGTGCATGCAATGAGAAACAGTTTAGTTCCTGGTGCTCATTGCTGCCTCTTGCATGGAGATTCAGGGTCCCCAATCTTCTTGGGAGACTGGGTTGCACAGTTGAACTGGGTTGGCAGGAGATCCACTCTTGTCCTGTAGAAAACAGCCTCTGTGTGTGCTTGCCCTGAATCAATGTCAGGTGGCACTGCGACTCAGTGTGGGGTCTGGTCCTGCAGGTGTGCACTTCGGAAAACAAACTCCCCTTGTCGATGCACCCAGGCTGAAATTCAGCACTGCCCCTCGTGTGTGCACAGGGTCTGGTCTTGGAGAACAAACTCCCCAAGTTCTCACATTCAGGTTCAAATTCAGTGCAGTCCCCCTGCATAGGTGCAGGGTATGGTCTTGGGAAACAAGGCTAGGATCCTAGTCTCCAGTAGTTCTGGTTTTCAAGATGGCGTGGTTTCTCTGCTGCCGGTGTTCTCCCCATCAGATACATATTTTACAATTTGATTCTATTAGTTTCTTAGGTAAAAGAAAATAGGCATCAACTGAGTTCAAATTATTAGACAGCTGTTTTAGAAGATGACTCTATATTTAATGCTATGTTCTTTAAAATTCAATCCCTTAATTATTTTTTTAATATATGTTATTGATATTTTACAGAGAGGAAGGGAGAGAGATAGAGAGCCAGAAACATCGATGAGAGAGAAACATTGGCCAGTTGCCTCTTGCACACCCCCTACCAGGGATGTGCCCGCAACCAATGTACATGCCTTTGACTGGAATCGAACCTGGGACCTTTCAGTCCACAGACCGATGCTCTACCACTGAGCCAAACCGGTTTTGGCCAATCCCTTAATTATTTTTGCCTCTTTAATGTTCAGCCAAGGATATGTCTATTGATTATTGAGAGAGAGAGGAAGAGAGAGAGAGAGAGAGGGAGAGGAAACAATGGTGTGAGAGGAACATGGATCACTTGCTACCTGTACATCTTCTGAGTAGGGATCAAATCCACAATCATTTTTTGGGGGGTAGGATGTTATGAGATGATGCTCCAACCAACTGAGCCACCTGGCCAGGAAACACTTTAATTCTTAATCTTTCCTTCAGACAGTGTATTAGTAGGACTCAGCACTTGAGAGTTTCTGTTGCATGTGTGACTATTGCTTATATGTGTGAATTCGCTGCTACTTTGTGTGTGCTTGATTGTATTGTGTGCTTTTATACTCTTTGTGTTACTCTTCTGTCTCCAGGTATGTCTCTTCTTGTGTGTGCCTGTGTGTGTCCACTGTGTGTGTTGGTGTGCCATGTGACATTGTCTTCGTGGCCCTGTGTGTTTTTATCTGTGTGTTTGTGTGTGTTCCCCTCAAAGTGATGTCCTAGTCCAGGGCAAACTTTTTTATTCGAGGGCCACAATGGGTTCTTAAACTGGACTGGAGGGCCAAAACAAAATCAACCTGACCATGCTGGCACTCTCATCTTGGGCTGCTGGTGAAGGAGCGGAGGGGAGAGCAAGAGAACCCTCTGCTCTTTTGGCTCCACGGGCCGGATAGAACAGCCGAACGGGCTGGATCTGGCCTGTGGGCCGTAGTTTGCCCACGGCTGTCCTAGTCTGTAGTCTGGGTCTGTGTGAGCCTGGGCACAAGCTCTGCACCTGAGAGCCGGTCTTTGCCTGGGGGTGTGCCGTACCTGTGGGTTTCTCTGCCTATGGTGTCTGTATGTTCCCTGTGAGACTGTGTATGTGTGAACCCCAACAACAGGGAAATGCATAGGCAATCTCCAAAGGGGTGATTTAGAGGATAAGATGTTCATCTTCCTTACTTCCCAGGCTGAGCCCCTTTTTCACCTGCTCTTCCAAGACTCTGTTTTACCCCTTTGGGTCCCATGTCAGGCTTAGGGATGTATGAAGTGAAGGGTCATAGAGCCCCAGGCTGAGCAAAGGTAGGGAATTGGGGAAGACTCTGGTGGCAGAAAGAAGGTATAGAATATGGAGGTGCTGTTTTGGAAGTACTCTAAGCCTTCAGTGCTGATCAGAGAGATCTTGGATCCTTGTAAAGGAATCAGTGGATGGGTGTATATGAGAGAAGAATTCTAGGTCCCTGATTCCCGCCTAGGAATGAGTAACTGGATACCCTGGAGAGGGCTGGGAGAGTTTAGTGGTCCTCCTGGTCCCTGATGAGCAGGCCAATCCCTTGCTCGTATGTAAACTAGGCTGACACTGAATAGGGAATGTGCCTGGGGCTGCTCAGAGCATCACTTTCTGACATCTGGTCCCTCAGTATTTACTAAGTGAGCGTGGACACCCAGGAACATTGGGATGAGGAGGGAAAATTAGGCCTAGTGCTCTCTCCAGTGGGGATGGAGAGAACTATGGAGCGGCCACATTTAGTACAAGTTCAGGCACAGAATGAACCGATACCTAGTATCAACACTGGTGTTAAGTCACCTTTTTGACAATTAGCCCCACCTGAGGGAGCACTCACCTGGCCAAAGCCAAGGATAGAGACTTGGAGGTAGAATAGTGACTGATGTTGATTTCAAAGAACATGGATGGCTGCAGCTAGAGAGAGAGCAGGAGGGAGGCTTGGGTTTCCCTGGTGATGGAGAAAGCCAAGCTTCCTGCACACCCTGGCCAGACCAGGCCTCCACTTAAGGCTACAAAGTTCCAATTGTAGAAGATACATAAATCCTAACAGGAATGGCGGCAGCCATGGAACTGGAGAGAGCAGGAGGCTAGGATTGCCTCCAGCAATGGAGGAAGCCAATCTTCTGCAGCCCTGGCCTGCTTTGATCTCTGCTTAAGGCTACAAAGTTTCAATTATAGAAGATAAATAAATTTCAATAGAAATGGCTTCCACCATGGAGCAAGCAGAAGACTTGGCTCCACTCCAGGCTGTAGTAGTTTCAATTGTAGAAGATAAATAAATCCCAGATACTAGGGCCTCTGCTTGGGTCGCTGGGGGATGTGGCCGGCCTGCAAAACGCCACAGGTTTCTGGCCCAGGCTGCCACATGCCCCAAGGGAGCCCCCACCCTGATCCGGGACACCCTTCAGGGCAAACCAGCTGGCCCCCACCCATACACCAGGCCTCTAACCTATCTAATAAAAGTAATATGCAGATTGACCATCACTCCAACACACAAGATGGCTGTCCCCATGTGGACACAAGATGGCCAGCAGGGGAGGGCAGTTGTGAGGGACCAGGCCTGCAAGTGAGGACAGTTGGAGTCAGTCAGCCCTGCAGGGAAGGGCAGTTAGGGGTGACCAGGCTGGCAGAGGAGGGAAGTTGTGGTTAAACAGGTTGGCAGGGAAGTGGTTAGGGGCTGATGAGTCTGACAGGCAGAAGTGGTTAGGGGCGGTCAGAAAGGCAGGCAGGCGAGCAGTTGGGAGCCAGCAGTCCTGGATTGGACATTCATTGAGGGGTCCCAGATTGGAGAGGGTGCAGGTTGGGCTCAGGGACACTCCCCACCCTATGCATGAATTTTGTGCACCAAGCCTCTAGTCAGACTGAGAAAAACTCCAGATTGCCAGCCAACCCCCATATATAAATATATATATATATATATATATATATATATATATATATATATATATATATATATATCCAACCAAGGCCAGAGCAATATTTTGGGACACACATGGAAGAGGAATTTTAGGTCAGGAAAAAAACACCCATCTTATTCCCTCAAAGAAAATCAGAACCATCTCCACCTAAAGCCCTGTCAGAAAAAGATGCTTGAGTCATTAAGACTGACAGCCAGAAAATAGGCAAAGAGGGCAGATTGGCTCTGCCTGCTTACAGCCATGTGCATACAGACACAGCAGAGGACCAATGTGTCACTTGCAGCTTCAAAAGCCAAAAGACAGCAACTGACAGGGGCCAGCACCTACAGGAAGCCCAGGATGAGCAGACAGAACAGAACAGTGGGGTCCTATACCAGCGACCTTGGGGCACTAAAAGAGCTGAAGTGAATGACACTTCACTTTTGTATTTTAATTATCTTAAAAATGTATTATTGTTTTTACTTTTATCTTTTTTTGCAGCTTTTTCTTTCTCACTTCTCTTATGCCCGTTTTCACCTTTTACCCAATTTAAGTTTTCTATTTCACTTCCCCCTTTTAAATAATGAATCTACTTTATCTGCTTTATTGGTGTGTTATTATTCCAGTCTCTGTTGGTTTATTCATATATCTAATTTCCTCTTCCCTGATCCTACTCCATTCCCCTTCTCTTTTCTTCATCTTCACTGTGATTTTTATTTTCTTTCTCTCTTGTCTTGCTCTTCTCCCAATTTTTAACTTGCTTCATTTCTTAAATTTAGGCCTTTCTGTTGTATCCTCTAATCTCCTTTTCAAAAAAATTTTTAAATTAATTTTTGCCTTCTCATTTCTTTTTTTCATTCTCTATTCTAGACTGTGGTCTCCCCTACTTATCCAATTCCTTACCTATATTTTCTTTAAGCTAAGCATCTACACCCCTATTTTTTTTCTGGGTGTTTGTGACTTTTGTGTTTGTTTGTTTGTGTGTTTGTTTGTTTTTGTTGGTGTTGTTATGGAAATTAACTTTATTTTTTTATAAAATTATTATCTGTGTGCATATTTTACCATTGCCCCCCATTCCATACATGCCCTCCCTCCCCCAGAGTTTTGTGTCCATTGGTTGTACTTATATGCATGTTTATGACTTTTGGTTTGTTTTGAGTATTCTTTCTTTCTTTTTTTACTCCTTGGTATCATTCTTGCTCTCTCTTCTAATTACCGTATTTGCCGGCGTATAAGACGACTTTTTGGCCCTGAAAAATATGCCTCCAAGTGGGGGGTAGTCTTATACGGCGAGTATATAACAAACTCTGTATTTTTAGTGGAAATTTTAGTGGGTCGTCTTATACAACCAGTCGTCTTATACGCCGGCAAATACATATTTTTCAGGGCCAAAAAATCGTCTTATATGCAGGCAAATACGGTATCTTTTCTTTTTTTTCTCTGGTTGTCACTTTTATTGGGTTTATAGGTGTCTTGTTTACATTCATGTTCTCTTCCTTCTGTGCCATATCTTGTCCTGTTGTATTTTGTGCATTTGGCTCAGTGCCTCCATAATCTTTGGCATAAGGTGGTAGGACGTAAGCCTGAGAGCAGGCTCCATCAATGAAGTGGTCAATAACATTCAAGACGTAATTACACCAGAATAACACAAATATATCAAGTAGGATGCCTCCCTAGAATACCCAGCCCTAGTGAGCTGAGAGACTGCACCACTGGGTACTACAAATCATCTAGTACATAAGACCAATTTAAAAAATGTGGGTTGTGCCGAAACCGGTTTGGCTCAGTGGTAGAGCGTTGGTCTGCGGACTGAAAGGTCCCAGGTCAATTCCGGTCAACATTGGTTGCGGGCACATCCCCATTAGGGGGTGTGCAAGAGGCAGCTGGTCGATGTTTCTCTCTCATTGAAGTTTCTAGCTCTCTATCTCTCTCCCTTCCTCTGTAAAAAAAAAAATCAATAAAATATATTTTTTAAAATAAAAATTTTAAAAATGTGGGTTGCCTAGCAGTTTTATTAATATATAGTCAATTTCAATGGAATAGAACAAATGGGAGACAAAGAAACACCCCCAAATGAAAGATAGAGAAGAGTCATCATAAAAGGAACTAAATGAAATGGTAGCAAGCAATTTGTCAGAGAAAGGTTACAAGGACACACATATTTATAAGGTTGAGAAATTCACCAACGTGTAAGAATCGAGAGGAAATGAACAATGACATAGACCTATCGGGGAACACAATGGAAGGTTTCGATGGGAGACTGGAAGAAGCTAAGGGCCAAATCAACCATATTGAAGATAAGATTTTTTTTAAAATCCACCCAACCAGAGCAGCAACTGGAAAAAAATTAGAAAGCTGTAAGATAGTCTAAGACAGCTCTGGGACAACAGCCACATAATAGGGATGCCAGAAGAGCAAGAGGCTGAGCAAGGAATAGAAATCCTGTTTGAAGAAATATGAGAGGACACTTTTCCTAACTGGGAAGGAAACAAGTCACAGCAACCCAAGACGCACAGTGTCCCAAACAAGATAAACCCAAAAAGACTGCCCTTAAGACACATTGTACTGGAATTTGGAAACACCCCAAAAAAGTAAAAATCTTAAAGGCTGCCAGAGAGAGACAGAGCTACACACAAGGGATCTCCCATTAAACTATCAACTGGCTTCTTGACAGAAACACATCAGGCCAGAAGGGAATGGAATAGACTATCAAAGTGATGCAAAGTAAGGGACTGAATCCAAGAATAGTCTATCCAGAAAGGCTATTATTTAAAAAAATTAAAGGAGATTTACAGGCAAAAGAAATTTTTTAAAAAGTCTAAAGGATGCCGGGACTGGTTTGGCTCAGTGGATAGAGCGTCGGTCTGCGGATTGAAAGGTCCCGGGTTCGATTCCGGTCAAGGGCATGTACCTTGGTTGCGGGCACATCCCCAGTAGGGGGTGTGCAAGAGGCAGCTGATCTATGATTCTCTCTCATTGATGTTTCTAACTCTCTATCCCTCTCTCTTCCTCTCTGTGAAAAATCAATAAAATATATTTTTTTTAAAAAAGTCTAAAGGAGCTTATTACCACCAAGCCAGCAATGCCAGAAATGGTAAAGGGACTTCTGTAAAAAGACAAACTAGAAAGGGAAGAAGAAACTTGGCATAAAACATAAAAATGCCAAAAAGCAACCTATCACCCAGCCAGTTTAGCTCAGTAGATAGAGTGTCGGCCTGCAAACTGAAAGGTCCCAGGTTCAATTCTGGTCATGGGCACATGCCTGGGTTGCAGGAGGCAACTGATCAATGATTTGCTAACATCATTGATGTTTCTCTGTTCTTCTCCCTCTCTGAAATCAATAACACACACACACATAATAAAACCCTAATATGCAAATAGACTGAAAGGTGGAACAACCAGTGCAATGACCACCAGTGGGCAGATGTCAGTGCACTCCCACAGGGGAACCACCACTAAGTCAGGAGCCGGGCTCACCACTGGCGAGCACATGAGAGGTGGCAGAAGCCTCTTCCGTCTCCACGGCAGTGCTAAGGACGCTGAGGGGTATGTCCAACTGCCGGCTTAGGGGAGCGGGCCTAAGCTGGCAGTCCATCATCCCCATTGGGGTCCTGGACTGTGAGAGGGCATAGACCAGGCTGAGAGACACCCCCTCCTCCCCAGTGCACAAATGTTGTGCATCTGGCCTCTAATATATATATATATATCACCACTACTTTGAGAAAGAAAAAAAAAATCTATGAAATAGTCTAAACTTTGAAAATGATGAAAAAGTAGAGTTTACACTTGATTAAATACAGAGATAATTCATCAAAATTAGCTGCTGCCGAAACCGGTTTGGCTCAGTGGATAGAGCGTCGGTCTGTGGACTCATAGATCCCAGATTCGATTCCGGTCAAGGGCATGTACATTGGTTGTGGGCACATCCCCAGTGGGGGGTGTGCAGGAGGCAGCTGGTCGATGTATCTCTCTCATCGATGTTTCTACCTCTCTATCCCTCTCCCTTCCTCTCTATGAAAAATCAATAAAATATATTTTTTTTTAAATTAGCTGCAGAGGGAAATGTAAATGAATATGCTATCAACCATGAAGAAAGGTAAGAAAGTTAAAAATTTACCCCTTCCTGCCCTGACCGAAGGGCTCCAGGTTCCATTCTGGTCAAGGGCACCAGGTTTGCAGGCTCAATCCCCAGTGGGGGGCCTACAGGAAGCTGCCCAGCCATGATTCTCTCTCAACATTGATGTTTCTGTCTCCCCCTTCCTCTCTGAAATAAAAATCAATAAAAATGTATTTAAACTAGAGGCCCGATGGAGCAGGGCTATGAGTATATCCATGCATGACATTTGTGCTCTCAGGGCCAGGGAACCTCAGCCCAACCTCCACCCTCTTCAGTCTGTGACTCCTCAGGGGATGTCTACCTGCTGGTTAAGCCCACTCTCCGTGGGGAGCAGGCCTCAGCTGGCAGTCAGACATCCCCTGAGGGGTCCACAGCGTTGCTGCAGAGGCAAGAGAGTCTCCCTCCACCACTGCTTCCCTCGCCAGCCGTAAGCCCAGCTTCTGGCTAAGCGGGGCAGCTCCTGTGTTGAGTGTCTGCCCCCTGATGGTCAGGGTGTAACATAGCAACTGGTTGTCCCGCCTTGCGGTCATTTACATACTACAGTTTTATTATATAGGATAATAATAAAATTAAAGTCCCCTATAATAAAAGCCTAGTTGGCTATTCAACCAATCAAAGTGCAATATGCTAATGATATGCTAAGACCACTCAACTGCTCACTATGACATGCACTGACCACCAGGTGGAGTCGACTGGTCCACCAGTGGCTATGATGTGCACTGACCTCCAAGGGGCAGACAGTCGACCAGTCACTATGACATGCACTGACCACCAGGGGGCAGACGCTCTGACTGTTAGGTTAGCTTGCTCCTGAGGTCCAGTCAATGGAGTCTGAGCAAGACAGGCTGGACACACCCTGGAGCCCTCCTGTGGTCCCTCCCTGACTGGCCAACCTCCCATGTCCCTCCCCGGCCCCTATCATACCCTGCTGGGTCCCTCGGCCTGGCCTCTGCCCTCTTACTACTCAAGCTGAGGGACCTTCTTCCCTGAGTGCATGAAGTTCATGCACTGGGCCTCTCAGATAAGTAAATATATAAATAGTCACCCCCTTCCCAAAGGGTAGAGAGTCGGAATGGTTCAGGGGGAAATTTCTTCAAACCTGTGCCATTTAACCAACTCTTGGACACAGAGAAAAAAGACAGATGGGCTGGTTCCAAGCAGCCCTGCCCAGGACGAGGGGGCTGTGCCCCAGTCCTGACCCAGCTGCCCTTGAGGGGAGAGGGCGGCCAGTCACCCAGCCAGGCCCACAGCACCGGGCCAAGCCATACTGATTCACCCTCACGATCGGTGCCTTCATCCCCTCGGCTCAACTAATCCATTATCTCCCATCTCAGAGGAAGAATACTCCTGTCCACGCCCCTGAGGGAATGTGGGGACACTGAGGCACAGGGAGGGGTGGTCCCCAGCCCCAGCCCCACTTGGATGAAGGTAGGGATAAAGAAGCTGGGAGCTAATGGCGAAGGAGAGGCTGGGTGACTTCTGTCCTGGAGGAAAGAGGACGCCAGCGGTGGACGCAAGGGAAGGGGCGGGAGCCTTGGCCGTCCTAATGGATATGCCGAGGGCCCAGAAAGAGGGGTTCTTTGTTTCGGGTGGAGGCTGGAGGGAGGAGGGGTGTTTCTTTGTGGAGTGGGTTGTAGGTCTTGGGAGCCCTCGGGGCCTTTGGAGGTCAGATGCCTCCAAGATGCTGACCTGCTGGGGCTCGGCTTGGACTTGGGGCTCAACCAGATTGCTCCACGCCCTTCTGTGACTGGCCTGGGCCATGGACTCGGAGACTTCCGGTCCCTGTGCAAAATGACCCTGTCGGCAGCACACCCAGGGAGCTGGGTCTCTGGTCTGGTGACCTATGGGGGGGGGGGGAGGAACTGAGTGGGCTGTTGATGGCTCCTTGGAGATAGTTGCTCTTCTTCTTCCTCCTTCATCCTCCTTCCTTCCTCCTTCCTCCTCCTCCTCCTTCGTTTGTTAATCCTCAACTGAGGATTTTTTCATTGACTTTTTAAAAAATATATTTATTGATATTTTACAGAGAGGAAGGGAGAGAGATAGAGAGCTAGAAACGTCGATGAGAGAGAAGCATCGATCAGCTGCCTCTTGCACACCCCCTACCGGGGATGTGCCCGCCACCAAGGTACATGCCCTTGACCGGAATCGAACCTGGGACCTCTCAGTCTGCAGACCGATGCTCTACCGCTGAGCCAAACTGGTTTCGGCTCATTGACTTTTAGATAGTGTGGAAGGGAGGGGAGGAAACAGAGAGAAACATGGGTATCAGAGAGTCACAGTGATCGGTTGCCTCCAGCACACACCCGGACTAGGGCTGGGAACCTGCAACCAGGTACATGCCCTTCACCGGAATCGAACCCTGGACCTTTCAGTCCACAGGCCGATGCCCCATCCACTGAGCCACACCAGCGAGGTCTGGAGATGGCTGCTCTCCATGCAGGTGGCAGTGGGCTCAGCGTTCCATTGATGATATGGATCAGACAATGACGCAGTAGCCCGGACTCCAGGCAGACAGCGCCCAGAGCGTGGCATGGGGACAGAAGGAACCACCCAGCAGCCCTGAGCCTCTTCCTCCCAGGCGGGTCCCTGGGTCTGTGTGCTCCCCCCATAGGCGCCTGTTGGAGCGTCCCTTTCCCAGTGGCGCCAGAGGGGGGCACTGTTGCCTGTGAGTGAGACCAGGTGAAGTCCCAGAAGCGGGGATAACGGGTGCCCACCTCCCCACCCAGGACCATCCCACAGCCCGGCGCATCTCAGCTTGTGCGCACCCCAAAGCACAGTGCGGCCCCTGTGCCCCGCACCACCAATCTTGGGGGGGTGGGGGGCCCGGGGGTAGCTTCCTGGGCGGGTCTTCCCTGCCCCTGGGCGTCCTCTGGTCTCCAGGCAACAGTGTAGCGGGGGCGGGGCCAGCAGCCTCATTTGCATACGCCGCGGCTGGGCCAATGAGCGGCGCGGGGCATTGGAAGTGACCATGACCAGGCAGAGAGGGCGCCGGGCCCCTTGTCTCCGGGGAAACTGAAGCTGCAGTTCCTCCGAGCCGCCAGGTGGGGGCGTGGGAAAGTGGGGGCTGGGTCCCCAATGCGCTCTGGGACCCCGGGGCTCCAGATCTGCCCGCCCACGCGTGCCCTGGGGTGGAGGAAGGGTCTGAGGGCTGAGGACGTGGCGATAGCAGGGTGTCCACATGGAGAGGGGGGTTACCGGGGGCTCGCTGGTGTCTCCTCCCCCCCTCCCACGCAGGGAGTGGGGGTCCCCTCGTCCTGCCCTCCTCGGCTGGGGCTCCATTGGATGTGCCTCCCTCCGGGCCAGGGTTCCCCACCACCGTCCTCCCCCTTCGTCTCTCCTGGTGGCAGGCCTGGTCCCCCAGGTGGGGGTACCCTTAGAGTCCATAGTGTTAGACACGCCCCCACAGCGGAGGGTGCCTCCTGGAGAGCTTCCTGGAGGCGGAGGCTATGATTGGGAGAATGAAGTACCATGATTCCCGGAAAATAAGACATCCTCCAAAAATAAGACCTACTTATAGGTTTCCTTCTGAGCGAACTATAAGGCACCACCCCCCCGAAAATAAGGCCCCCAGGCTCTGTCTCAGAATGAAAGTTAATTTACCCTAAACTGGTCGCTAGGGCCACCCCGACTGGTGTCTAGCAACCAGTGAGGAGACGCGGAGTCCTGACGTCACTGCTGTGTGAATGGAGAGAAATCAGTGTGGAAACTTTGTGAAACCTAAACTGCAAGAAGTTGTGACTTGGGTGAAGAATTCAGGGAGAAAATCACTGACAGTTGCATGGCAAATGCACTGCGAGCAGGCTGCTTTGACAAGAAGTACTCATTTAAAGACAGTGCTATTGCTAAACATCAGAGATTTGGCCCACTGATTCTGAAAGAAATGGAGTCACAAGAAATTCACCAGGAAATTCAGGAATTGGATTGTTATGATGATGTCCCAGAAGATGATGACATGATTGTCACTGAATAAATGAGTAAATTCCTGATACTGTAGGATTCCCAGTTTGTCTGGTTTGTGTTGACAACTACCGTACTACCATACTGTATACAGGTAATAAATTTCCTTTATTTTCATTTAACAATAGATGTGTGCCGTATTCTTCTTCATGGAAAAATAAGACATCCTCTGAAAATAAGACCTAGTGCATCTTTGGGAGCAAAAATTAATATAAGACACTGTCTTATTTTCGGGGAAACAGGGTACTACTAAAAGCCTATTTGCTAGAAGTACTGTCTGTGCACAGGTACATGCTAAGCCAGGTTAGAGGGGCCCCCTGGAAATTCAGGGCCCAAGGAAATTCCCTAGGAGAGGATTGTTAGGTGGATTTCAGAGATTACGCCACCAGCATTAAGGTACAAGTACATGCTAGTTTTTGTAGACACTTCAGATTAGGTTGAAGCATACCCCACTGGGACAGAAACTGCCTCTATAGTAGTCAAGAAATTACTCCAGGCGATTATACCCAGATTCTGGCCGCCAGGTGTCATAGGACCAGATAACAGCCCAGCCTTTGTAGCCAAGGTATCTCAAAGTATAGCTCAAGCCTTAGGACAGGCATGAGCAGGAATCTAAAAATAAGTTTAATTAAATGTGTCCTAAAAAGTGGTGAAAATTGGACCAACCTCCTACCCTTCGCCCTCTTATGGGCCAGGTGCACCCCATACTGGGATGGGTTCCCCCCCTTTTGAGATCATATACCTCCTTCCATCTTTCCCAGGATCAGGGAGAAGCTGGAAACTGGAATTCATAACCATTCCCTTGCTCGAGTTCTTACAGGCTCTGCAGTATACCCAGAGATGCACTGCCAGTGCCCACCGCAGACCCTGTACACCCCTTCCAGCCTGGGACTCAGTATGGGTAAAGAAATTCACTGTCCAAGGACTCACCCCAACCTGAAAGGGATGCTACAGTTATCCTGAGCATGCCCACGGCTGTTGAAGGAGATGGCATCCAGAACTGGCTACATGACTCCCAGCTCCTGCACCAGAAAACTGCCTGGATCCTGGCAACCAGCAGCCTCGCCTGTGAGATCCCTAGCCTGGGCTCCACACAGGCCAGGAGGATGCCCGCAGGAGGGGAATTGGACTTCAGTGAGGACAGTACTGATGGGAACTAAGTACTTGGTAACTGTAGCCAGTGAGAAAGTCCAGGGCTGAGTATATGTGCTAAGGGACAGGAGAGCAGGAAGAGAACAGTGAATGCCCTTAAAAGGAAGTGGGCTGGGTCAATGATTTGACTCGTGCACATAAGACAAGGGGGGAATGAAAGGGCAGGGCAGGGCTAACTCCTGATCCTCCATTTTGTAACTGGACCCTAGCCCTCACCCAACCAATCGGGGTCAGCCAAAGCAGTGACATCGCTACCCCTATAAAACCCCTTGATCTGTTGAAGCTCTCTTCTGCCACGCCACTGTCGGTGTGAGTGGGACGGAGCCCATGCTAGCATGGAATACAGGCTTTCTGCTACTGCATCGGACTCGGCTCCCTGGTGGTCCCTGGGGATCACAAAATGCGGGCATAAGATAAACATATCAGAAATATGCGCTTTCTCTTTCTTTTCAATTTAACCAGACTGAACCACAGCAACACATGGCCGGATACAGCTAGTCATAAATAAATGACAATACAAGAATAAACTCTTCCTTTACCATTTCCAGTCCTTAGACTTAAAAATATTAAATATCGCATGTCCTCAAGGGGATAAAGCAAAAATAAAATTTTCATTACTGCCGAAACCGGTTTGGCTCAGTGGTAGAGCGTCGGTCTGCGGACTGAAAGGTCCCGGGTTCGATTCCGGTCAAGGGCATGTACATTGGTTGCGGGCACATCCCCAGTGGGGGGTGTGCAGGAGGCGGCTGGTCGATGTTTCTCTCTCATCGACATTTCTAGCTCTCTATCTCTCTCCCTTCCTCTCTGTAAAATATCAATAAAATATATTTTTTTAAAAATTTTTTCATTACTGTTGGTGGCTGGGAAGGCAAAGGAAATGACCATCTTAGATCACAGTTCTGCATATTTTTAAAAAAAAGTAAAACACTCAGCTGTACTGTAACGGTTAGATAAGAAAAACATACATTTATACAAATAATTGAACACAGTATTTTTAGCAACTTTATTTCCAAAAAACTCAAACCTGGAAATACTTAAAACCATAGGGAGATCAATAGCTAAAGCAGACGGTTTCCATGGGGCCACAGGTGCCTGTCAGGGCCGCAGCCGGGGCCTGGGCCACTGAGAGAGCGGGGGTTCCCCGAACGGGAGGGGCCGGACGTGGGCTCCCAGCAGCAGCAGCCGCTGCCGGCCCCGCCGCCAGGGGCCCAGAGCGAGCTCCCCGCCGGGCCCGCAGAACAGAGAGACCCCCGGACAATTCCCCCAGCAGAACTCGGAGCCCGCCAAACCCCCGGTGGTCGTCGCCCCAGGGTGAATGTCCCGGCTGTCTGGGAACGCCCCTGAATTCTACCCTTCGGGTTATTCTAACCACACAGAATCCTATGAGGATGGCTGTGAGGATTACCCCCCTCTACCTGAATAGGTTCAGGATTTCTTGAATCATCTTACAGAGCAGCCTGGCAGTTCTGAGACTGGAATTGATCAGTTTGCAGAGACACTGGATGGCTGGGTTACAACAGACGATGCTTTGCAAGAACTCGCAGAACTCGTCTATCGGCAGGCCACGTCCCTTCCAAATGTCTCCTACGTGGGAGCTTGCCTGTGTCCCACCACCTGACAATTAGCTCGCAGAGTGGCAACTTCCGCCAACTGCTACTTCTAAGACGTCGGTCTGAATATGAACTTCGAGATCAAGCTGCAAAGGGGGATGAAGCGACTCGAAAACGATCCCATTCGTTGGTGCTCTTTCTGGGAGAACTTTATCTTAAGCTGGAGATCAAAGGAACAAATGGACAGGTCACAAGAGCAGATATTCCTCAGGCTGGTCTTCGGGAGCTGCTGAATGCCCTCTTTGCTAACCCTGTGGGTGACAACCGAATTTGTGCAGTGAAATTACTGAAGTTGACAGGGTCAGTGCTGGAAGATGCCTGGGAGGAAAAAGGGAAGACGGACTTGGAGGAAGTTATCCAGAGGATTGAAAGTGTCGTCCTGGATGCACACTGCAGCAGAGACGTGAAGCAGATGCTCTGGAAGCTTGTAGAGCTCCGGTCAAGTAACTGGGGTAGAGTCCATGTAGCCTCAACATTCAGAGAAGCAACACCTGAAAATGACCCCAACCATTTTATGAGTGAACCAACATTTTATACATCCGATGGTGTTCCTTTCACTGCAGCTGATCCAGATTACCAAGAGAAATATCAAGAGTTACTTGAGCCGAAACCGGTTTGGCTCAGTGGTAGAGCATCAGTCTGTGGACTGAAAGGTCCCAGGTTCAATTCTGGTCAAGGGCATATACCTTGGCTGCGGACACATCCCCGGTAGGGGGTGTGCAAGAGGCAGCTGGTAGATGTTTCTCTCTTGTCGATGTTTCTAGCTCTCTCTCTCTCTCTCTCCCTTCCTCTCTGTAAAATATCAATAAAAAATATTTAATTAAAAAAAAAAAGAGTTACTTGAAAGAGAAGACCTTTTTGCAGCAGATTATGAAGAAAATGGAACAGATTTATCAGGCGCTGGTGATCCATACTTGGATGATATGGATGATGAGATGGATCCAGGGATAGAAGAAGCTTATGAAAAGTTTTGTTTGGAATCAGAGCGTAAGCAAAAACAGTAAAGTTAAATTTCAACGTATCAGTTTTATAAAGCAGTTTATGTTATGGTGACTTAGCAGAACACAGGAAAGCAGGAAAAATGTGTCACACACCAAATTAAGGATGTTGAGTTATGTTACTAATGTATGCAACTTTAATTTTAACACTCTCTGCCAAAATAAACTTTATCTCCTATAACTTAAAATGTGTGTATGTGTGTGTGTGTGTATATATATATATATATATATATATATATATATATGTGTGTGTGTGTACTTTTAAGTTATATTTTACTACACATTTTAAGTTATATATATATATACACACATATATATGTGTATACATATATATGTGTGTGTATATATATATAAAACTTAAAATGTGTAGTAAAATATAACTTAAAAGTATATAGTATATATACACATCAAAATCAAGTTTGAAATTTAAAAAAAATAGCTAAAGCAGTATTTCACAGAACACAATACTACTGAGCAATCCCATCTAATAAAGAGGGAACATGCTAATTGACCCTCACACCATTGCAAAGATGGCAGCACCCACAGCCACAAAATGGTGGTCCCCAGTCCCCTCAGCCCCAATGGGGCAGCAGGTGCTCGAATGACTGGGCCCAAGGGCTCAGCTGCTCCACATGCCTGCCTCCAGAGTCCTCCTGTCCCCTCAGCCCCCCAGCCAACCAGGGCCAGCCCAAGGAGTAGGAATCGGTCAGATGGCAGCTGCTCAGGTGCCCAGGGTACCCCGAGGTTCAGGTAACCAGGGCCGGCTGAGGATTGGTCTGGCAGCAGTGGCAGCAGCAGAGGTGGGGGACCACCTTCCCCTGATTGCTGGGTCACCTCTTACCCCTGAGGGCTCCCAGACTGTGAGAGGAGGCGTGCACTTTCACGCACCAGGCCTCTAGTAATAAATAATTAACTATTCATATAAGCATTAGTATTGAATCTCAAAATAACTGTGGCATTGAAGTTACCAATATGTTTTAATGAATACATACCTTATAGTACTTATAAAATTATGAAAAATATAAACCTGTCTTATAAAAGAAGGAAAATCAATGCCTGCATGGAGGGCTGGGGAAGGCAGAAGAAAAGGGCAGGAGGTAAATATACGATGTTGTAAGTAGGTTTAGAGTTATTGCTATGGAAATTAATATAATAATTAATAAATAACAATACAAGAATAAACTCTTCTTTTACCATTGCACTTTCTTTAATTTTTTAAAAATATTTTTTATTTCTTTTTTACAGAGAGGAAGAGAGAGGGATAGAGAGTCAGAAACATCGATTAGAGAGAATCATTGATTATAATCATTGAAGCTATAAAGTTTCAATTATAGAAGTTAAATAAATTCCAACAGAAATGGCTGCCTCCAAGGAGGGAGCAGAGGCTTGGCTCCACTTCAGGCTACAAAGTTTCAATTGTAGAAGATAAATAAACCACAGATCCAAGAGATCCCAGTAGGATCACTGTGGCTCATGGCCGGTCTGAAAACCAACACAGGCCCCTCGCCCAGGCCGCCCCCACACTCCAATGGAACCCCCACCCTGATCCGGGACACCCTTCAGGGCAAACCAGATGGCCCCCACCCATGCACCAGGCCTCTATCCTATCTAGTAAAAGAGTAATATACAGATTGACCATCACTCCAACACACAAGGTGGCTGCCCCCATGTGGTCAAAGATCTTGCCCCCATGTCAAGATAACCACCACAAAATGGCCACCAGGGAAGGGCATTTGGGAGGGACCAGGCCTGCAAGGGAGGGCAGTTGAGGGTGACCAGACCAGCAGAGGAAGGAAGTTGGGGGCAAACAGGCTGGCAGGGGAGTGGTTAGGGGGTGATCAGGCTGGCAGGCAGAAGCAGTTAGGGGCAATCAAGAAGGCAGGCAGAAGAGCAGCTGGGAGCCAGCAGTCCTGTATTGTGAGATGGATATCCCAAATTGGAGAGGGTGCAGACTGGCTGAGCGGACCCCCAACCCCCCTGGCATGAATCTCATGCACCAGGCCACTAGTAATAAGTAATTAATTATTCATATAAGCAATTGGTATTGAATCTCAAAGTGACTGTGTGGAATGAAAGATACTAATATTTTTTATTTATTTTAAATTTTTTTTATTGATTAAGGTATTACATATGTGTCCTCATTCCTCCATTAACCCCCTACCTCCAAGACCCTCCCCCCCCCCCGCAACTCATTTGTTGAGAAAGATACTATTATTTGTTAAAATATACACACCTTATATTGCTTATAAAATTATGAAAAACATAAACTGATCTAGTAATAGAATGCCTGCATGGAGGGCTGGGGAAGGCAGAAGAAGAGATCAGAGTCAGGAGGTAAGTATGCAGTGTTGTAAATAGGTTCAAAGTTGTTGGTTTGGAAATTAACATAATAATTAATATGGTGATTCTCCCCTGTCTTACATTTGGGGGTGTTTGTTTCCCCATTTGTTCTATTCTGTTGTAATTGACTATATATTAATCGAACTGCTATGCTATTCACATTTTTTTAAAATATATTTTATTGATTTTTTACAGAGAGGAAGGGAGAGAGATAGAGAGCTAGAAACGTCGATGAGAGAGAAACATCGACCAGCTGCCTCTTGCATACCCCCCACCGGGGATGTGCCCGCAACCAATGTACATGCCCTTGACCAGAATTGAACCTGAGACCTTTCAGTCTGCAGACCGATGCTCTATCCACTGAGCCAAACCGGTTTTGGCTATTCACATTTTTTAATTAGTCTTATGTACTAGATGTTTTGTAGTACCCAGTGGTGGAGTCTCTCAGGTCACCAGGGCTGGGTATTCTAGGGAGGCATCCTACTGGACATACGCAGGTTATGTAAATTAGGTCTTGAATGTTACTGATCACTTAATGGATGGAGCCTGCTCTCAGGGATCTGGTTATGTGGCTTACGTCCTACCACCTTATGCCAAAGGTTAGGAGGCACTGAGCCAAATGCACAAAATACAACAGGACAAGACATGACACAGAAGGAAGAGAACATGAATGTAAACAAGACACCTATAACCCCAATAAAAGTGACAACCAGAGAAAAAGAGAAAAAATAATTAGGAAAGAGAAAAGAGAGCAAGAATGATACCAAGGAGTACAAAAAAAAAAAAAGAAAGAAAGAAAGGGGGAAGAAAACACACAAAAGTCACAAATATGCAGAAAAAAATAGGAGTGGTAGATGCTTAGCTTAAAGAAAATAGAGTTAAGGAATGGGATGAATAGGGGAGAGACCACAGTTTTGAACAGAGCATGAAAAGAAGAAATGAGAAGGCAAAAATTAAATTAAATTAAATTTTTTAAAAGGGGATTAGAGGAAACAGCATTAAGGCCTAACTTTAAGAAATGAAGCAAATTAAAAATTGGGAGAAGAGCAACACAACAGAGAAAGAAAATAAAAAGCATACTGAAGATAAAGAAAAGAGAAGGGGAATGGAGTAGGGTCAAGAGAAGGGGAAATTAGATATATGAATAAACCAACAGAAGATAAAAACGGGCATAAGAGACATGAGAAAGAAAAAGGTGCAGAAAAGATAAAAGTAAAAACAATAAATTTTTAAGATAATTACAATAAAAAGATGAAGTGTCATTCATTTCAGCTGAGTTTTAGTGCCCCATGGCCGCTGGGCTAGGACCCCACTCTTTTGTTGTCTGCTCATCCTGGGCTTCCTGTAGGTACTGAGGTGCTGGTCCCTGTCAGCCACTGTCTTTTGGCTTTTAGCTCCCTGTATGAAGCTGCAAGTGACACATTGGTCCTCTGCTGTGTCTGTATGCACAGGCCATGGCTGTAAGCAGGCAGAGCCAATCTGCCCTCTTTGCGTGGTTTTCCTGACCCAGAGTTGCTTCTCCACATGTGTCCCAAAATATTGCTCTGGCCTTGGTTGGTCAGAGATTCTTGCATAAGAGATTCTTATATTGGTGTATATATATATACCAATGGGGTTGGATGGGAACCTGGAGTTTTTATCAGTCTGACTAGAGGCCTGGTGCATGAAATTCATGCATAGGGTGGGGGGAGGTGTGTGTCCCTCAACCCAGCCTGCAATCTCTCCAATATGGGACCCCTCGGGAGATGCCCAACTGCCCTTTTATTTATTTATTTATTCATTTATTTATTTTAAAATTATTTTATTAAGGTATTATATGTGTACATAGCTTACCATTGCCCCCCCCCTCCCACCTCCCATTCATGCCCTCCCTCCCCAGAGTTCTGTGTTCCTTGGTTGTACTTATGTTCATGCATACCAGTCCTTCGGTTGTTCTCTTATCTCCCCCCAGGTCTCCTTCCCCTCCCCGCTGTCATTTGACAATCTGCTTGTTTTATGGTGGCTATTATTTATTTATTTTAATATATTTTATTTATTTATTTTTACAGAGAGGAAGGGAGAGTTGGAAACATCTGTAGAGGGCCAAATGGAAAGACACCTGGACATTCTTTAGATTGTTGCTAATTGGGTCCGGGATATTGGCAGAATCACGTCAGTTGCACTCCCGCCCTGGGAGTGCGGAGATGCTCTTAGTTCCTGGCTTGTGTTTGTCCAGGAGGAAGGGGTGGGTGGGACCTGGGCCCTCCCAGGCTCCTTGTTTTCCTGTGAAACCCCCTTGTTGGATTGGAGTATAAATAGATGTACTGAGTGGCTCAGAGGGTCGTCAGTCTGCCTCTCCAGCAGAGGAGGTCAGCGGCCCTCCCAGCTCCCAGCTTAAAATCTGTCTCGGTGTCTTCTCTCTTTATTTCTAATATTTCTCAATCCCTGGCCGCCTCCACTTAGAACCGGTTCCTTTATCTCTTTCAATGCGGGACGGGGAAAAAGGGAGATCCCGCCACATCAGGCCCCCGCAAACATCCATGAGAGAGAGACACATCGATAGCTGCCTCCTGCACACCATCTGCTGGGGATGTGCCCGCAACCAAGGCATATGCCCTTAACCGGGATCAAACCTGGGACCCCTCAGTCTGCAGGCTGACGCTCTATCCACTGAGCCAAACCAGTTAGGGCCTGACTGCTCTTTTAAATGGGCATTCGGACATCCCTCTCAATCCAGGACTGCTGGCTCCCAACCGCTCGCCTGCCTGCGTTCCTGATTGCCCCTACCGCTTCGCCCTGCCAGCCTTGCTGATGTGCAATTGCTTCTCTGGCAACCTGATTGCCCCCGACTTCCCTCCTCTGCCAGCTTGGTCACCTCAAACTTCCCTCCCCTGCAGGCTTGATCACCTCCAACTACTCTCCTTTGAAGGCCTGATCCCTCCCAACTGCCCTCCCCTGCTGGCCATCTTGTGTCCACATGGGGCAGGATCTTTGATCATGTGAGGGCAGCCATCTTGTGTGTTGCATATTGTTTTTATTAGATACAACAGAGGCCTGGTGCATGGGTGGGGGCCAGCTGGTTTGCACTGCAGGGTGTCTAAGATCAGGGTGGGGATTCCCTTGGGGCAAGGGTGGACCTGGGACAGGGGTCCCTGTGGCAATTTGCAAGCTGGCCACGCCCCCCAGCAACCCAAACAGAGGCCCTGGTATCTGGGATTTATCATCTACAATTGAAACTTTGTAGCCTGGGGCAGAGCCACGCCTTGGGCTTGCTCTGTGGCAGCAGCCATTTCTATTGGAATTTATATATCTTCTATAATTGAAACTTCATAGCCTTAAGCAGAGGCCTGGGCTGGCCAGGGTGTGTGGAAAGCTTGGCTTCCTCCATCACCAGGAAAAACCACTCCTCCTTCCTGCACTTTCTCTCTCTGGCCACAGCCATCTTCTTGGGTTAATTTGTATAGTCAGTCCTGATTGGCTGATGGGCATGGCTTGTTTGTAGTGGAGTGATGGTTAATTTGCATATTGCTCTTTTTATTAGATAGGATTCCAAGAATAGAAGGATGGCCCAGTCTCTCTTCCCATAGAGACACTGAGGCTCTTTGGGACTATTCAGACTATGCCTCTTTTTTTTTCTCAAAATGCAGGGTGTGGCAGGAAGTATCTCCTACCTTGAGCCTACTAGGATGGGATAGGTCTTCTGGGGAGAAATGGCCTCTGAGGTTTGGAAAATGAAGTATGTGACACTTCTAGCAATATATCCGCAAAAGTCAGAAACACCAGTCAGAAAGCATATATGCACCCCTATGTTCATAGCAGCACAATGGTAGTTATAAGAGCTACTACAATTTGGAAACAGCCTAAATGCCCATCAGCAGATGAGTCGATTAAAAACCTGTGGTACATCTACACAACGGAATATTATGTTGCTGTCAAAAAAGGAAATCTTAGCTGAAACCGGTTTGGCTCAGTGTAGAGCGTCGGTCTGCGGACTGAAAGGTCCCGGGTTCGATTCCGGATAAGGGCATGTACATTGGTTGTGGGCACATCCCTGGCAGGGGGTGTGCAAGAGGCAGCTGGTCGGTGTTTCTCTCTCATCGACGTTTCTAGCTCTCTATCTCTCTCCCTTCCTCTCTGTAAAATATCAATAAAATATATATTTTTAAAAGTCTTTAAAAAAAATCTTATTATTTGCAACAACACGAATGGACCTAGACAGCATTATGCTAAGGGAAATAAAGCCATCAGAGAAAAATAAATGTCACATGATCTGACTCATGTGTGCAATATAATGAACATAAGCTGATGCACAAAAATAGAGCCAGTGTCATAGAAACATTGAACAGACCATCGAAGCTAAGAGGGAAGGCACAGGAGGGGAAGGTATCAAAGATCAACCAGAGGACTTGTATGCTTGTATATGAGCATAACCAGTTGGCATAGACAGCAAAAGGGTGAGGGCATGTGCTTTTGGATAGGAGCAGGTAGATAGGAGTCAATGGGAAGGGGGGAAGGAGACTTACATAATAATTGAAAAAATAAAGAATTTAAAGTACAAAAAAGAATGTCCCAATGCAGGACTCTTGGCTATGTCTCCCTGTCTTGCTTTCCTCCTCAGGCACCTTAAGCTTGTGCCTCTCTCCCAGTTCCAAAGCCCCAGGTGAGTGTTAGCAATAGACAAGTCCTGTATTCTGGGTTTAGAGAATAAAAGCAAAGACAAAAATCAAACCAAAACAATGAAAGTGCTCTTATGTCTCTCCCCAGCACCTTGCTGATTGGCCCTGATTTCATGGGGCAGCCTTTCGGGGCTTTTGCCTTTGGTCCAGTTTCCCCAGCAGCCAGCTGCCCTGTGGCTTTCTCTTCATGCACTTGAATGTTACCCACCTCGTGAAGGGACAGAGCTTTGGTGCAACACTGCTTTCCATTCACCTTCTTGACCCACTGGCTTACTCTCTCTCTCTAAAGTCCACTTCCCAGCCAAAACCGGTTTGGCTCAGTGGACAGAGCGTCGGCCTGCGGACTGAAAGGTCCTGGGTTCGATTCCAGTCAAGGTCATGTACCTTGGTTGTGGGCACGTTCCCAGTAGGGGGTGTGCAAGAGGCAGCTGGTCGATGATTCTCTCTCATCGATGTTTCTAACTCTCTACCCCTCTCTCTTTCTCTCTGTAAAAAATCAATAAAATATATATATTTTAAATACCCTCTAAAGTCCACTTCCCAGTTCTTGCCATTCTCCTCTTCCCTTCCTTGTTGTAAATGGTCTGCTCAGCTGCATCTAATTTGTTAAAACAAATGGATGTTCTTTAATTTAGTTGTATTTTTAAAATATATATTTTATTGATTTTTTACAGAGAGGAAAGGAGAAGGATAGAGAGCTAGAGAAACATCAATTAGAGAGAATCATCAACCAGCTGCCTCCTGCACACACCCCCCACTGGGAACGTGCCTGCAACCAATGAACATGCCTTTGACCGGAATCGAACCTGGGACCTTTCAGTCTGCAGACCGATGCTCTATCCACTGAGCCAAACCGGTTTTGGCTAGTTGTATTTTCAATCAGGCTCAGGACAAGATGCACAATATTATTGCTTAATCTACCACAATTTCTTTTCTTTTTTTTAATTAAATATATTTTATTGATATTTTACAGAGAGGAAGGGAGAGAGATAGAGAGCCAGGAACGTCGATGAGAGAGAAACATCGACCAGCTGCCTCTTGCAGAACCCCTACCGGGGATGTGCCCGCAACCAAGGTACATGCCCCTGACCGGAATCGAACCTGGGACCTTTCAATCCGCAGACCGCCAAACCGGTTTCGGCCACAATTTCTTTTTTTTACCACTTTCTGATCCTTGCTGTTCAAAGTAGCCAGAGTGGTTTCCATACAGCTTGCAAACGCACAGGGCATGCTCCGGGCAGGCTCCCACCTGGAGCCTGCCCACCCTTCACAGAACTCTCCAGTGAAGTTCCCACTGACCAACGCTAGTTTCACCTTCCCCCATACTGCTGTCACTGTCACAGCAGGCTTTGTGGACTGACCTCCATTCCTTGTGGACTGTCCTCCACTAGATTCCAGTTCCCAAGGACAGGGAACTCAGCATTTACAGCATCTGAAACAGTGGGGCTCAACAGTATCCACAGATTTGGTCTTTGTATATGTCCATCAGGCCCACCCATGGTTGCTGACCCTCCATCCAACCTGATTCAAGTTCTCATCCCTACAGCTTCCCCCAGCCCACCCACTCAAGGAACCTGGCCGATGAGGTGGAAAAAGCACATTCACAGAACCCAACCTCTCTGCCCCTCAACCACACACCCTAGCAGCACACTATTCCCCATAATCCAGGAACTGTCACCACATTTCAGGTCTTCTATGTAAAGGAAAAACTTAGGGAGGGGGCACACCAGCCACATCTCATCCTCAGAACGTGGAATTATATTGAGACCAAGCCTCTCCTTCTGGAGATGCTTGTATTGCAGCTTGTTCTCACCACTGAAAATATACAGCACCATCTCCTGTAGCATCCACACTACCTCAAGGAGTGTCTGGGAAAGGGGAAGGGAAGAAGATTGCTTTATTTTTTTTATAAAATCAATGTGCTAAATAATCCCTAAAATGGAATAGAGACTTAAACACCAGTGGGTCTCAGGGGTGTGAGTGGGTTCTTGAAGGCAGAACTCTCTAAAGATGAATTGATTTGGGGAAACAAAGCATCAAGGGGCTTTTCCCAGATACAGAAGTGGGTTCATGTGTAGCAGGAAGGTGCCCAGGGGGTGGGGAGAAGCAGTCTGGATGGAGATAGAAGAGCCCTGGCCAGCACAACTCAGACAGACACAGAATCCCAATCTCCCCCCCCACCCCCCCACCCCCGTGCTATGACTGGGGCGGCTCTCTTCCAAACCCTGGGAAGGGCACAGTGTGCCCAGCTACAGTGGGAATGTCCCAGGCAAAGTCGGGAAAGAGTGAGTAAAGGTAGGCTGTGCAGGCAGAGGCCTCATCTCAGGGAACCAGGGTGAATGTTTGGATTTTTTGGTAATCCTCATCTGAGGATATTTTGAGAGAGAGAGAGAGAGAGAGTGCAAGGGAATGGGGAGAAGAAGAGAGATATTGAGAGAGAGAGACAATATGAGAGAGAGAAAAAAAATCAGATGCCTCCTACATCCACATATGTGCTGGGATCAAACATGAAAACTGGAACCACAAAGTCAAGCAGTCTTTCTTTCAAGGCCTTGAGCAGCAATGCACTATAAGCCAATATTGGCCAAAGAGTAATATTCTAGTATTATGCTGTCCCTCCTAAAGCAGAGAAAGGTTGTGATTCAAACAATATCTGTTAACTCCAAAAAAATAGCTGTTAACTCTATGATGATATATCATAATTGTGCTTGACAATCATCCCTAGAAGTGAAAATAACCAAAAATTTTATAAAAAAATTAAGGTACTAAAGATAAATATCTTTACTAAAAAATCATAAACCAGAACATAGAACAATAAGCAATTTACAGGTTTGTGAATTAGAAAGTAAAACAATCCATAAGAGCATAATGCAATATAAAACATCTTCAGCTACAAATGTATCAAGTAGTAGATCTGGGCATGTCCTTCAAACTTCACTTGTATTGGAAAACAAATGAGGAAAGCAGTATACTATATGTTCCATTAAAGGGTTTAAGTTAAAAAAAAAAAAAAAATGGGTCCCAAACAGTCACCTTCAGTGTTATTTTAAGAGAATAAAATAAAACATTCCTGCATATTTAACACTTCTCTCCAGTGTGAACTTTCAGATTTTTAATAAGACTAGATTTTTGGCTTAAGGGCTTCCCACATTCAGTACATTCCTATGGCTTCTCTCTAGTGTGATCTCTCTGGTGTGTAATTATTATACTTCTTTGACTGAAGGACTTCCCACATTCAGTATACTCACATGGCTTCTCCCCAGTGTGGATTTTCCAATGTTTAGTAAGGTGAGATTTTTGGCTAAAAGACTTTTCACATTCAGCACACTCATATGGTTTCTCTCCAGTGTGAACTCTCCCGTGCTTAATGAGTGTACCTCTCTCACTGAAGGACTTCCCACATTGACTACACTCATATGGCTTCTCTCCAGTGTGAACTCTCTGGTGTCTAATGAGTGTACCTCTGGCAATGAAGGACTTCCCACATTCAGTACACTTATATGCCTTCTCTCCAGTGTGGACTTTCCAATGTTTAGTAAGGTGAGATTTTTGGCTAAAAGACTTCTCACATGCAGTACACTCATATGGCTTCTCTCCAGTGTGAACTCTCTGGTGGTTAATGAGTGCACTTCTTTCACTGAAGGACTTCCCACATTGACTACACTCATATGGCTTCTCTCCAGTGTGAACTCTCTGGTGTCTAATGAGTGCACTTCTGGCAATGAAGGACTTCCCACATTCAGTACAGTCATATGCCTTCTCTCCAGTGTGGACTTTCCAATGTTTAGTAAGGTGAGGTTTTTGGCTAAAAGACTTCCCACATTCAGCACACTCATATGGCTTCTCTCCAGTGTGAACTCTCCGGTGTTTAATGAGTGCGCCTCTTTCGCTGAAGGACTTCCCACATACACTACACTCATATGGCTTCTCTCCAGTGTGAATTCTCTGGTGTCTAATGAGTGTACTTCTGGCAATGAAGGACTTCCCACATTCAGTACACTCATATGCCTTCTCTCCAGTGTGGACTTTCCGATGTACAGTAAGGTGAGATTTTTGGCCATAAGACTTCCCACATTCAGCACACTCATATGGCTTCTCTCCAGTGTGGACTCTCCGGTGTTTAAAGAGTGCACTTCTATCAATGAAGGAAACCCCACTTTCACTACACTCATACATCTCTTCTCCAGGATGAACGCTGTTATGTCCAATGAGGTTAAAGAATTGTCTAAATATTTTCCTACACTTCTTACACTCATAAATCACTTCTCCAGAAAATTCACCTTGACATTGAACAACTTGCAGGATGTGGCTGGCAGCATTTTCACAGTCACCCCACTGGTGATGACTTTTAAAATCAAGAAATTCCTGTGAAACCTCACTGCCACAGTGTAGCTCCTCGGTTTTGAGAATGGCCTGGTGCTGGGAAAGCTCTGAGTTGTATCGCAAATCTTCCCCAATCTCGCTGCTGGTTGAAGGCACCATCGGTAAGTAGAAGCTGTCCCTGCTCTCATAGGATGCCCTGTCCATAGGTTGTTTCCAGGCCTCCTCTCCACATTCATTCCTCTGGTGCTGGTGAGAATATGCACTGGAACAGAAGTCTCCAACACGTGCCTCACTACTGAAGGCTTTCTGCTCCAAGGATGTTGAATGTGAACCAGTGAGGTGAAAAATATGTTGTAACACAGAGAAACACTGCTTACACAGAAGGGCCCTCTGGGTGTCTGGAGCTGTCTTAGAAGCTCTGTCCTGTGACTCTCCTTGTACAGATTCACGATGATCAGAGAAGGCCTCCTCATCATCCACTTTATGCCCACAACCTGAAAAGTGAGAAATGGTGAGAAAATGAATGTTGACTGTGTGACAGGGGGAAGTCTCATTGTACAAGTGTGTTACACATCACACATTGGTTCCATGAAATATTTTGAATATAAAAGATGTGTAGGAAGAATGAGTAAGAGGCTCTTGTGACTTTTTTGGGCTAATGAAGATGCCGAGACAAGGAGGCCTCCACAGAAGTATGATACAAACATAGGAAGCACCACACGGATTAGACTATGGATCCATATCTTATCCTTTAACTAACAGCATTCACCATGGCTTGTCTGCTGGGGACCGGGGGAGCTGCGAAAGAAGTTGGTTCCATCTTACTCCAAGTAAAACTCAATAAAGGAGGAGCTGGTTTTGAAAACTATTTAGCACATATGTAAGTGCAACTCATAACCCATGTGCAAGTCAATGTTGCAGAATACTGCAGAGGCACCAGTACAGAGGAACAGGTGATGAAGTAGTGAAGGTCAGCACTGGGCCTGAGCCACACAGCTTGCTATAGTATTCAGGGAAGAAAGAATTACAACATTTGAATGGGGGCCTTAAAAGAACAGCCCATGGTTCATGTTGGTAAAAACCATAATATGGCAGAAACTGCCACAAAGAACCCTTACCTAGAGAAAGAGTGCAAAGGTTGAAGCCATCCATGTGGACACCGTTAGCTTCCCTTGAATAGAAAGTGCAAACTGGGACTCATTAAGCTCACTGCAAGACGCCTGACTCCCTAACACTTGATGTACTTTTTGAAATAACAGGTGTTATGGATGATCGTGGAGTTCTTTGCTCAGGCTGGCAGCCACAGCACATTTGACAAGACAGTGGGGGAAATTAGCAGAGGCAATGTTCTGGCTGTGAGAGAGAGAAAGCTATGCCTGAGGAATAAAGGAAGAGAGATCATCATCTCAGGAACCTGGGACAACATGAAGGTCTTACCTACAGATGATACAAGTGCAAACACTTCCAGCGTGACATCGCAGTACAGGCGTCTCTGAGCCTCATCAAGGAGCTCCCATTCCTCCTGAGAGAAGGTAATGGCCACATCCTCGAAGTTCACATCCTGTCATAATGGGGACAGTACAGCTCATGATCAGAGTCACTCCTAATAGTATTAGTCTATCCTACTACCCACCCTCCAATCCCATCTGCTTTTTCCACTCTTCACATCTGAGAAAATTCCCGAGGCACTGTCTTCTTATATTCCTGATGTTTTTCTTCCAACAACAATTAATGCAGTTGAGTAGACAGAAGATAAATGAGCTCTGGCTCTCCCATGTACGTCAGTCACGCTGCCACTTATCGATAGATTGGGTGTCAAAAGCATAGGTTAGTGAGGGATATTGGCCATAAAGACAATGTGAGTGATTTGACACTGTTTTCTCAGGAAATAGCATTGTAGTCCTTCAGATTGTTCCTCTAAGACACTAAAAACGGCATCACACGTCATGACCCCTCTTGACCCCAATCCCAATGTGGTGAGGCTGTTGCTTTGTACTACCTGCTGCACATAGTTCCTTGAACAACACTCATCTCACACAGCTTCCTTCCCAGAGGCACAACTTCAAAGGAAATGCAAATACGCTGTGTTGTGGATAAATTTTTTCCTAATACATTCTTTTCCGAAATTATAGTTGACCACCTCCAAAATCTAGTTCTCTCTTACTCTTCTTCCTTACCCACGCCAGTGTAGATTTGCAAGGCTGGGTAACACTGATGAATGCTATCTCATTCCTTTCAACCAGTGCGTCAAACCAACAACAAAAGGCAGGTGGTCAGTTAAATGACACCTAAGCTCTTAACCTAGAATTTAGCACCCAAGCACCTCTATTTACAGGCAATTACCCAGTAGTTCACCTTATTGTTACTTCCAGGAACCACCAGAAATAGACTCTTCCGTCAGTCACTCTTATGTCAATGCCATGGTGCCGTGGCCATGAATTCACATTCCCTCTCTGAGTGCACATCACTCTTTCTACCACACCTCTCTCAAACCTGAACTTCCAGCAGAAACTGGTTTGGCTCAGTGGCCAGAGCATCGACCTGTGGACTGAAGGGTCCCGGGTTCAATTCCGGTCAAGGGCATGTGCCTTGGTTGCGGGCGCATCCCAATGGAGGTTGTGCGAGAGGCAGCTGGTCAATGTTTCTCTCTCATTGATGTTTCTAACTCTCTGTCCCTCTCTCTTCCTCTCTGCAAAAAATCAATAAAATATATGTAACAAAACAAGCCGAAGCCGGTTTGGCTCAGTGGTAGAGCGTCGGCCTGCGGACCTGAAAGGTCCCAGGTTCGATTCCGGTCAAGGGCATGTACCTTGGTTGTGAGCACATCCTCAGCGGAGGTGTGTGGAGGAGGCAGCTGATCGATGTTCTCTCATCAATGTTTCTGGCTCTCTATCTCTCTCCCTTCCTCTTTATAAAAAAATCTATAAAATATATATATTTTTTAAAATAAAAACAAAACAAAACAAAAACAGCCAGCACTTCTACAGCCCCAGACCCCATCCCCATCTCCTGGCCTTTTACTTATTAGTCAGGATGTGTGGTCCAGACGATGGTTGCCATATTGAATCAGGATCAAGGACTGCCCAAACTTTCATAGTCCACACTCATAGCCACAGCCTCGATTCCTGCTACATAGTCCTCTCTCCATGACTATTTATTTCCTTCAATCTCAACTACCGTGTTTCCCCGAAAATAAAATATCCTCTGAAAATAAGACGTAATTACAGGTTTCCTTCTGAGTGAAATATAAGGCACCCCCCCCCCCAAAAAAAAATAAGGCCCACAGGCTCTGTCTCAGAATGAAAATTAATTTACTGTAAACTGGTCACTAAGGCCACCTCTACTGGCGTCTACCGGCTGACGTTACATGGAGTTCTGACCTCACTGCTGTGTGGAGGCGGAGCAGAGGTCGGAGTGAGCGGGAGCACGGGGCAGGAGAGAGGAGGAGACTTTTGCAGATGCGTGTAGAAGAACAGGAAGATTAGAGTGGACAGGACGCACCGAAGGTGGTGAGTGCTGGTCTGTCTCTGGTGACACTACCTGATGCTCGCGGCCGCCTTCATGATGACTGAAGGTTCTCAGTCAGTGGCAGACCCTGCTCCAGCCCAGATCCAGGCTCTAGCAAGCCCAGTGACAGTCCCCAGGCAGGCCCCAGGGGGTAAATGTCTGATAAAGCGGTAGGGGGGATGTCTGGTGAAGGTGTTCAGTGGCATAGGGGTGGGGGGAGGGAGATCACTTAAAATGACACAGAAGGATCAGAGGGGACAATCAAAATGACACAGAAAGATCGGAGGGGACAATCAAAATGACACAGGAGGATCAAAAGAGGTTACTAAAATATTAATTCCCCCCTCTGATTCTCCTGTGCCATTTTAATTCCCCCTTCTGATCCCTCCTGTCATTTTAAGTGATCCCCCTACCCCCACCTTCAACTCCAATTCCTTTTAAAAAAAATATATTTTATTAATATTTTACAGAGAGGAAGGGAGAGAGATAGAGAGCTAGAAACGTCAATGAGAGAGAAACATCAACTAGCTGCCTCTTGCACACCCCCTATTGGGGGTGTGCCTGCAACCAATGTACATGCCCTTGACCGGAATCGAACCCGGGATCTTTCAGTTCGCAGACCGACGCTCTACCACTGAGCCAAACCAGTTTTGACCCAATTTCTTTTTTTTTTTTTACCTCTAGAAATGAGCACAAAAAGAAAAAGCTACTCCGTAGGTACAAGAAAGGAATCGTGGAAGACTCTTGGGGCCAAAATGTTACTGCTTTCTGCAAAGAGAAGATGTTGAGTGTCTGACTGGTCTGAAAATGGCCAGCAGATTATGGTAACCTCATTGAACAAGTGGACAAGGAAAATGCTAAAAAGTGCAAGTGTGGATCAGGTCGGCAACCATTATTTTCCGAGCTGGAAGACCTGATCTGTGAATGGGTTGTTGATTGGAGAGCAAAGGCTTTGGTTGTGAATAGGACTCAGATTCAAGAATTTGCCCTTGCAATGGCACCAGTTTGACATAGCCCCCAAAGACTTCAAAGCATCACAACACTGGCTGGATAATTTCCTTCAGCAAAGTGAACTGTCTTTAAGATCTATAACATTGGCCGAAACCGGTTTGGCTCAATGGTAGAGCGTCGGTCTGCGGACTGAGGGGTACCGGGTTCGATTCCGGTCAGGGGCATGTACATTGGTTGTGGGCACTTCCCCGGTGGGGGGTGTGCAGGAGGCGGCTGGTCAATGTTTCTCTCTCATCGACGTTTCTGGCTTATCTCTCTCCTTTCCTCTCTATAAAATATCAATAAAATATATTTTTTTTTAAAAAAGATCTACAACATTGTTTAGGTAGGAAGATACTTAAGTTATTAAGTGAGCACTTGCATTCAAGTCCTTTATTGATGATGCTGACTTCTCTAAATAGAATCTTTCCAACATGACTGCTATGGATGAAACTGCAGTGTTTATGGGCCAATCATCTCAAACAACAATTGAACAGCGGGGTGCCTCCTTAGTGTACATTCCCTCCACTGCTTATGAAAGTGCACGTGTTTTCTGTATTTTGGCGATTCGTCTGGATGGCACTAAAATATCACCTTTAGTCATTTCTAAGGGCAAGAAGGAAAAGATTGAACGTGTTTTGGGCATTTTTATTCTTGAAGCTGAAAAGGCCTGGGCCACACAAGCAGTTATAAGGAAGTGGGTCAAGTCTGGGATGCAGCCAGCACTCACCACGCTAAAGAAATGAAGACATTTCTTCACGAAAGAAAAATAAATCAGATAATGATTCCCTCGGAATGGCGGCCTATCTCCAGACTCTTGATATTGCAATAAAGAAGCCATTCAAAGACAATTTGCACATGGAAATTAATGACTACATTGAAAATAGAATGGAGAGAAATCAGCAGGGAAACTTTGTGAAACCTAAACTGCAACAAGTTGTGACTTGGGTGAAGAATTCATGGGAGAAAATCACTGACAGTTGTATGGCAAATGCACTGCGAGCAGGTTACCTTGACAAGTACTCATTTAAAGACAGTGCTATTGCTACACATGAGAGATTTGGTCCACTGATTCTGAAAGAAATGGAGTCACAAGAAATTCAGGAATTGGATTGTTTATGATGATGTTCCAGAAGATGATGACATGATTGTCACTGAATAAATAAGTAAATTCTTGATACTGTAGGATTCACAGTTTGTCTGGTTTGTGTTGACAACTGCCATACTACCATACAGTATACAGGTAATAAATTTCCTTTCTTTTCATTTAACAATAAATGTGTACCGTATTCTTCTTAATGGAAAAATAAGACATCCCCTGAAAATAAGACTTAGTGCATCTTTGGGAGCTAAAATCAATATAAGACACTGTCTTATTTTCGGGGAAACGGTATTATTTATGTCAAAAAGTTGACTTAAGGATTAGAGGAGCACATGTAAATCTTTCAATACAGTGCAGTATCTCCAACCATTATTTTTATACCTTGCAAAGCAGCTATGGGAAGTTCCCTCCTAACATCAGGAAATACTCCTATGGATTGCATGCAGCTCAACTTATGGGAGATTTATTTAACATCCTAACATGTGAGCTGAGCTGTCAATGATGATAAAAATAAAGACACTGGCCTAAACCTGTTTGGCTCAGTGGTAGAGCTTCGGTCTGCGGACTGAAAGGTCCTGGGTTCGATTCCGGTCAGGGGCATGTACCTTGGTTGCGGGCACATCCCCAGTAGGGGGTGTGCAAGAGGCAGCTGATCGATGATTCTCTCTCATCGACGTTTCTAACTCTCTATCCCTCTCTCTTCCTCTCTGTAAAAATATCAATAAAAATATGTTTTAAAAAAATAAAGACACTGGCCACTGAATGTAACTGGTTATAACTTCACCAATGTTGCATGTGGGGAGCTGAATGCAGGGGTCCTACGTGCCTGAATGCAGGCATGAGTGTAGGACCCAGCTCTCCATGTGCCCTTCGTATTAATCTAACTGAGAAATAACTGCTCCTTTTAGGAATGCTCGTATGTACTTAACTGCAGACGGCCTTGCTTATTCAGAAGGTCAGAGATTAGTCAGGAGACTGTTGACGTAGAAGGACCTGGAAACCAGAGGAAGATAGCGTGTTTGTGTAAGAAAGTTGGCGGGGTGAAAAGATCAGGAACCCGGTGGATTTCTAAACTCATTGTGCTTGCCTGAAGTAAACACTTTCTCTTACAGAACGGTATTAAAAGGTTTTGAGAAATAAACTCTGGACTGGAGACCTTGGTCTCAGTCCTCTCGACCCCATCTGTTCTTGTCTGTCTTTTTTCTTATCCTCACTCCCTCAATCAGGTACTGTTCATTGCCGGCAGGTTCCGGCAGTTGCATAATCATACTGTGAGAAAATACTGCCTGCACAAGATGATAATATTTTAGCTGATTGAACGAGTCCTTTTCATTTTTTATTTTTCTGGCTGTAAATTTTCAAAGGTAAGTAAGTTTGTTAAAGAAACAATTCAAGCCTAGGTTGAGATAGCTAGGGAAAAATTGTTCAACTAACCTTTTGCTGTGCTATTAATACCATTAAGAGCAATTTATTAAATATAGGCAGGTCAGGTTCAGGGAACAATGAAAATTAGGAAAAAAAAATGTGTCAGACCTTTCAGGTAGTCTGAGCCATGAAATAATTACAACGATGATTTTCCCAGAGCTAACGATTCATTTGCACCCTAGCACTTATGTTATTGTTTTCCTCTTAATGTCTGCTATGAATTGATGGTCATAGTAGATGGAGATTGATGGGGAATTGAGACTTAGCAGCAACTTAGCTATTAAAATACTCAACTGGTCTTTGGTCTAGTGTTCCCCGGTGGATATGGCCCTGTTCACTAATCTACATGTTGATTACAGCCATTGTGTGCTATTGATCTGTGCCTCCCCGCCCTGTGACTGTAGCAGTATAAGTTGCCGTAGGCATCTACAACAACTCCTACCTTGGAATTAAATGCTGCTGTCAATCATGCAATGAAAAAAAATAATAATCACCTTTTGGGCTTGACTTGAAGATACCTAAGGAAAATTTTAAAACCTATCTACTTTAAATTATTTTAGTAAGGTAAATTGATGGCTTATTTTACTTTATACCATTGATGTGGTTCTAAAATTGTTCAGATGATACAAAGTTATTTGTTTCCTCATTGACATACTTTATAAATTTCATATAAGCTTTTTTTTTTATATTCAGTTATTAGTGACTCCATTACACTAGTTTTAAATTTCTCTCTTCTGTTCTCCACCTTTTCCTCTCTGCCAAGTAGTTAATGATGCGTAAACCAGCACTTAGGTGTGCTGAGAGACCATGTTATTTCAAAGAACGTGAGCATGAATCTCTTACAAAATAGCTTTTTGAAATGTGAACAATTATCCTGGAAGGCATTTGTTTACATTCGCTTTTTCAAAGTAAAATATAATTTAAAATAATTGTGATATAAATAATGAAGCTATTTTAATTGACACAAAAACAAAGTATTATTTATATCAGAGTGATTGAGAAGAATTATTTTATAAGCCTTTTATTCAGTAAACTTTAGTTAATATGCCAAGTGTTAAACACGAATATCTGAAATACTGTTAAAGTCATCAGTGGGACCAATAAGTACTTTCACTTCGATGTTCGCTTTAAACACTGATTTATTTTAACAATGTAGTTAATTTCTTGGGTCCTGTTTTAGCACCAGTACCAGCACCTACTAACTCATGCATTTAAATTTCCTGGAGATATAACATGGCCTTTGTACATGTAACTTTGTTAGAAAGATGAGAGGGATGAGATGGTACTTCATTAGTTTTTCAATGTAAAGATAAATTTAGATTGAAGTCAAAATTATGAACCCATGTTAGCAAAAATCCAAAGCTATATAAATAAGTGTACCTAAATTTTGTTCTACACCAGAATGTAGGTATTGTTGTCAAGTTTCACTACTTTCTTCACCTCTATAAAAGCAAAAATAAATGATAAATTAATACATTTTAACATAATAAAAACATAGAAGGCAGAGGAAAGAAATGTTAACATCTAAGAAGCAGCAAGGTCTCTTAATATAACATGTGAACTGCTGTCAAAGCAACAGCTCATCTCAATGCTTTTCAAAGTTATTCTGTCCAAATCCTGCCCCTAAATCAAACTCTGTTAAATAAGGTCATCTTATAAAGGTAAGGCAGCACAAGTCTTATTTCACATACTTTGATATCACTTTAGGTTTAGAAAAACCTCTTGACTAGTTCTAATGCATCCCACTAAATGATTTCACATGTTTCTAAAATATCCAATGTGCTCCTTGTTTAGGCTTGAATACATTATTTAGAGTTATTGCTCATTAGGTTTTAAATCACATCATAGCATACACTGAATTCTAGGTCGTCGTTGTGACCTGACATTCTCTACAGTCCAGACTTCTGTCATACCGTATTTGCCAGCATATAAGACGATTTTTTTGGCCCTGAAAAATATGCCTCCAAGTGGGGGGTAGTCTTTTTTTTTTTTTTAAAGGCATTTATCGAGTGCCCACTCTTTTTTTAATTTTATTTTATTGATTTTACAGAGAGATGAATTGAGAGGGATAGAGAGTTAGAAACGTCGATGAGAGAGCTACATCGACCAGCTGCCTCTTGCACACCCCCCACGGGGATGTGCCCGCAACCAAGGTACGTTCCCTTGACCGGAATCGAACCAGGGACCTTTCAGTCCGCAGGCCGACGCTCTATCCACTGAGCCACACCGGTCTCGGCGGGGGGTAGTCGTATACGGCGAGTATATAACAAACTCTGTATTTTGAGTGGAAATGTTAGGAGGTCGTCTTATACGCCCAGTCTCTTATACACCGGCAAATACGGTATTTCTCCAAGACCAGTTCACCCAGAGACAGTATGGAGGCAACGCTAATCTGATGGGAGTGCAGCAGCTGCTTCAAAGAGAGATGTAATTTGAGATATATCAGAAGGCTTCATTTTTCAAAAACAAACAAAAAATCATCAGTAATTTTCATGACACTGCTTGGAACCCTTCCCCATTACCAAACTTACCATTTCTTTGGGTTAATAATTTTCTCATAAAGTAATGATGTATTCCCCGGACAGATAAACAGATTAATGTTCTCATTCATACCCAATAGGTTAGGAGAGGAACGGGGCATAGACACAAGTCAATAATAGCCTGATGGCCGAAACCGGTTTGGCTCAGTGGTAGAGCATCGGTCTGCGGACTGAAAGGTCCCGGATTTGATTCCGGCCAAGGGCATGTACATTGGTTGCGGGCACATCCCCAGTAGGGGGTGTGCAGGAGGCAGCTGGTCGATGTTTCTCTCTCATTGACGTTTCTAGCTCTCTATCTCTCTCCCTTCCTCTCTGTAAAATATCAATAAAATATAAAAAATAATAATAATAATAGCCTGATGTACTAGGTAGGAAGGACTCAGAGAAGGGGGCTGGAGAGATTTGGGGAATTCGGAGCGCCAGAGCAGGAGAGGTAAACAGCATGGTGAACACACAAAGGGCTTGCATGTCAAGAAGAACAGGAACTGAAAACATGAATTGATGTGTTACCCGAAGCATTTTCATTATTTGTAATTTTTTTTAAGTCTTTCCAAAGTTGTGCCACCACTTACTTTCAATTTTTCACCGATGGAGATCTCATTATCACTTAGAGCATATACTATATATTCCTAACTTTGTTTACACAGTGTTGGATTATTGTGATGTCAGCTTCATCTTAGTGATAGTGCTACCCGAATTTCCCCGAAAATAAGACATCCTCCAAAAATAAGACCTACTTACAGGTTTCCTTCTGAGTGAAGTATAAGGCATCCCCCCGAAAACAAGGCCCCCAGGCTCTGTCTCAGAATGAAAATTAATTTACCCTAAACTGGTCGCTAGGGCCGCCCCGACTCGTGTCTAGCAACCAGTGATGTTACGCGGAGTTCTGACGTCACTGCTGTGTGAATGGAGAGAAATCAGCGTGGAAACTTTGTGAAACCTAAACTGCAAGAAGTTGTGACTTGGGTGAAGAATTCATGGGAGAAAATCACTGACAGTTGCATGGCAAATGCACTGCGAGCAGGCTGCCTGGACAAGAAGTACTCATTTAAAGGCAGTGCTTTGGCTAACCATGAGAGATTGGGTCCACTGATTCTGAAAGAAATGGAGTCACAAGAAATTCACCGGGAAATTCAGGAATTGGATTGTTATGATGATCTTCCAGAAGATGATGACATGATTGTCACTGAATAAATTAGTAAATTCTTGATACTGTAGGATTCCCAGTTTGTCTGGTTTGTGTTGACAACTACCGTACTACCGTACCATATACAGGTAATAAATTTCCTTTATTTTCATTTAGCAATAAATGTGTACCGTATTCTTCTTCATGGAAAAATAAGACATCCTCTGAAAATAAGACCTAGCGCATCTTTGGGATCAAAAATTAATATGAGACACTGTCTTCTTTTCGGAGAAACAGGGTATTAAGAACACCGGATCTCAGATATACAGAGCCCACCTCCCCTCATGCTGCACTTGATGTCCCTTCTTCAGGTACAGCCAACATATCTCACTTAACCATCACTCAAGTCCCTGCCCGATGGCCCCCTGCACCATGCCCGGTGAGTCTCACAGATGACCACTCAAGCCTCCTAGCTAACCCACAACACTGACTAGAGCTCCCCACAGCCAGGCCACACCAAGAGTCACAGGAAAATCCTGGTGAAAGTTTAGAAAAGTTGATATGTACCAGCCTTAGTCCTATCTTGTTTAAATTACTCTTTGACCTCCAGTAATCTCAGGTCCACTCATCTTTTATTTTTATTGTTTTATTTTAGGTTTTAATGTATTACTTAACTAGGAATTTTTAAGAACTCTATGAAACATTCAGTTTTTATACTTTGCTTTCTGTTTTGTTTTGTTTTGAACTTAACCATACAGCTTGGCAAGTTTTCCGGATAACACATTCTTTTTTTCTTTTTTTTAATAAATCTTTATTGCTCAGATTATTGCAATTGTTTCTCCTTTTTCTCCCCAAAAGCTCCCTACCACCCAGTTCCCATCCCACCCTCTGCCCTACCCCCTCCCCCGCATTGTCCTCATTCATTGGTTATACGATTTTTTTTAAATACATTTTATTGATTTTTTACAGAGAGGAAGAGAGAGGGATAGTTAGAAACATCGATGAGGGAGAATCATCGATCAGCTGGCCGCAACCAAAGTACATGCCCTTGACCAGAATCGAACCCGGGACCTTTCAGTCCGCAGGCCGACACTCTATCCACTGAGCCAAACCGGTCTCGGCGATTTTGATCCAGTCTCTTACTGCACCCCAACCACCTTATCCCCCTGATAATTATCAGTCCACTCCCTTTCTTTGCCCCAGATTCTACTATATTCACCAGTTTGTTCTGTTCCTCAGATTTCTTCTTTTTTTTCCTTCCTATTTGAATTTCAAGTGGGACACTCTCTCCCATTTGTTTTTGTAAGGAAATACTACAGAGTGTTCTGTAGCAAATGGCTGCAGACTGTCCAAATTTCTCAGGACCACACGAATAGAATCTGCTCCTCCTCCGGTTCACACCGCCCCTCCTGGTCTCACAGCTCCTCCAGGTCACCCTGCTCCTCCGGGACAAAAGGCTCCCCCGGAGCACACCGCTCCCCCGGGGCACACGCCTTCCACTCATCTTTTAAAGGCTTTGGCCACGGCTAAATGATTATCTTTTCTCCACAATCTCTGAACATGACAATTTCTGTCCCTGTGCTGTGTTGTGACACCCACTTCTCAGAAACAGTGGCCATAGGAAGAAAGCCAGTCCTCAGCTCACGCTGTCCCTTCTGAACTACTACTCCCATCACCACCCTGACCGCGATTCCCTGTATTAAAGTGATGTACTGTCCTAGATGATGTATCTCATTTTGTGGAGCACAGACCCATGCACTGGTGTGAGGTCACATGCCTGGGTTGTGGGCTGGATCCACAGTAGGTATTTGCAGGTGGCAACCAATACCTACTTTTTGCTCATCCCTGTTGCTGTGTCTCTCTCACTGCCCCCCCCCAATCCTTTCTACATCTACAATAAATAAAATAAATAGCCGAAGCCGGTTTGGCTCAGTGGTAGAGCGTCGGTCTGCGGACTGAAAGGTCCCGGGTTCGATTCCGGTCAAGGGCACGTACCTTGGTTGCGGGCACAACCCCGGTGGGGAGTGTGCAGGAGTCAGCTGGTTGATGTATCTATCTCATCGACGTTTCTAACTCTCTATCTCTCTCCCTTCCTCTCTGTAAAATATCAATAAAATATATTTTTTTAAAAAAGAAAAACATTTTTAAAAAATAAATAAATAAAAATAAAAATATATGTGTATTTTTATAAACATACCCTGCAGGTTCCTGATTCAGCTCACTGTTTACTCCAAGCCTTTGCACATTCTGGAAACCAATGTCTAGAGGACCTCACACTCACGACCCTGGTTGTCAGAAACTAGGAATTTAAAGCCGCAGCAGAGCCGCAGCTGCTGCCGGTGAGGGAGGCCCACCGAGAGCGGAGCCCGCCCCGCCCCGGGCCCAGCCTCCGCACCCGCAGCCTGCCCGCCCTGGGGGCAAAGGAGCCAGCACCGGGCCAAGGCCATGCATTCCGCTCGTGGCCTGAGCGAGCCCGTGGCCCATCCGTAGCCCCGCCGTCGGGCCTGGCCAGAGCCTCTGCTGAGCCCCCGAGAGCCAGCGCCAAGGCGGAGCAGACCTACTCGGGGAGCCTGACGGAGGACCGAGAGGTTGTGCCCAGAACACTCTTTGCGGCCTGGGACTCTAAACACCTAAACCCGGGGACTGAAAGCCTGAACGTGTGAAATGAGAGCGGCGGCGGTTACTGTGGCGGAGTCGGCCGGAGCCTGCCCATTCTTCCCCCTCGTCGTCCTCCTGCTCGCTGGCAGCAGCGGGCCAGGGCCCCGGGGGATCCAGAATAAGAAAACATCGATCACAGAAGGGAGTGGCAAGAAATATTCAAAGTGATGAATAGCAAGAACCTACAACCAAGATTACTGTATCCAGCAAAGTTATCATTCAGAATTGAAGGGCAGATAAAGAGCTTCACAGATAAGAAAAAGCTAAAGGAGTTCATCACCACCAAACCAGTATTATATGAAATGCTGAAAGACATTACTTAAGAAGAGAAAGAAGATCAAGTGAATTAAAAATCTGAGGAATAGAATAAACTGGTGAATATAATAGAATTAGGGGCAAAGAAAGGGAGTGGATAGATAATTATCAGGGTGAAAGGGGTGTGGGGTGCAGAAAGAGACTGGATTAAAATTGTATTACCTATGGATGAGGACAATAGTGGGGGGAGAGGGGAAGGGCAGAGGGTGGGGTGAGAAAGGGAGCTATGGGGGAGAAAAAGGAGAAACAATTGTAATAATCTGAGCAATAAAGATTTATTAAAAAAGAAAAAGAAAAAAAAAGAAAACATCGATCAACGGACCCATGTGACCCACATGAAGGAGCCATGTGATCTGGAGGATCCCTGTGACCACGGGGAGGAGGATGGGGGAACGGGGTGGTCCGGGGGGGCAAGGTGGCCCGGAGGGGCGGTGTGAACCGAAGGAGGAGCAGAATCTATTCGTGTGGTCCTGAGACATTTGGACAGTCTGCAGACATTCGCTACAGAACACTTTGTAGTATTTCCCTACAAAAACAAATGAGAGAGAGTGTCCCACTTGAAATTCAAATAGGAAGAGAAAAAAAAAAAGAAGAAGAAATCTGAGGAACAGAACAAACTGGTGAATATAATAGAATCAGGGGCAAAGAAAGGGAGTGGACTGATAATTATCAGGGGGATAAAGGGGTGGGGGAAGCAGTGAGAGACTGGATTAAAATTGTATAAACACTGGATGAGGACAATGGTGGGGAGGGGGTAAGGGCAGAGGGTGGGATGGGAACTGGGCAGTAGGCAGCTTTAGGGGAGAAAAAGGAGAAACAATTGTAATAATCTGAGCAATAAAGAGTTATTTAAAAAAAGAAAGAAAGAAGAAAGAAATTAAGAAACAAACAAACAAACAAGGTCCACATCATGAAGCCCTACTCCTGGCCTAAGGATTCTGGGCTCAGTGTCTGTTCAAAGTGCCCAGGTCCTCCCAGCCTGCCCGCCGTGCTGGTGGGGCGCTGGCGCGGCGCCTTCCGTTGGCGGCCCTGGCGAGTCCTTCCTCTGCTGCCGCATGGTCAGGCCAAAGCTTCCGCCACTACCGCCATGTGGATTTTAAAACTACAGGGGAAATTGAGCCAGAGGAGCTACCGTCGCTGCCGCACCCGCCACCACCCCCACGAATGGGAATCCACCAAAATCAGAGCTCACTCCACCCCGGGCTCAGAGAGAGTCCGGCTTCAGAACTAGGCCTCTGCGTCCACAGCAGCTCCGCTTCCGCACCAAAGGAGACAACATTGAGGGTGGACTCTCCGTCCGCAGCTATCTCAGCCCGCCCACAACCTTCCCAGCACACCCACCATGCTGATGAGGAGCTGGCACGGCGCCTTCCGTTAGCGGCCCCGGCCAGTCCTCCCTCAGCCGCCGCGTGGCCGAGCCGAAGCTCCCGCCACTGCCGCCATGTGAACTTTAAAACTACAGTGGAAATTGAACCACAGGAGCAACCGCCCGCCACTGCCGCCGAGAATAAAGGAAATCCACGGAGAACAGAGCTCACTACGCCCTGGGCTCAGGGAGTGGGCGGCCTCAGAAACTTAGCCTCCGTGTCCGCACCGAACAACACACCTTTGAGGGCAGTCTCCCAGCCTGAAGCCGTCCCAGCCTGCCCGCCGTGCTAGCGAGGAGCTAGTGCGGCACCTCCAATAGCGGTTGAGCCGTGTGTCCCAGGGGGCCATGTGCCCCAGGAAAAGCAGTGGGACCCGGGGGGAGGGGCGGTGAGAACCAGAGGAGGAGCAGACTCTATTCATGTGATCCTGAGATAGCCACCATAAAACAAGCAGACTGCCAAATGAGGAGCAGATTCTATTCGTGTGATCCTGAGATAGTCACCATAAAACAAGCAGATTGTCATATGACAGCGGGGAGGGGAGGGAGATCTGTGGGGAGAAAAGAGAACAACCGAAGGACTGGTATGCATGCATAGGAGTACAACCAACGAACACAGAACTCTGGAGAGGGAGGGCATGAATGGGAGGTGAGGGGGGGGCAATGGTAAGATATGTACACATATAATACCTTAATAAAAAATAAAAATAAATGAAATGAAATGAAATAAAAACCAAAAAAATAATAATAGTGAATGTAAACTGTAATTGAAAAAATAAAATTTAAGGGAGCATTAAAAAAAAAAAAAAAGCGCCCAGGTCCAAGGGCTACAAGGGTGGCTGACAGTGCCAGGACTCTACCATCTCAGGGGCCACAAGTGTGTGAGGCCCTGAAATCAGCTCCACAAACCTGATCAGTTCTGCATTGGCAGGAAGTCACGGAAAGATAACGGTCTGCTGGGAGCCCGGCAACCACCAGGCTCCGTGGGCTCCGGCCGCCCAGCGCCCTCGCCCCGCCCGGGGGCCAGGTGCCCTCGGTGCCCGCATGGTCTCAGGGCTCAGTCCTCGTGCTCCCTCCTCCTCATCGTCCACAGGCCTGCCCCTCCCTCCCCGCCCACAGCCGCTGTCCTCTGGATTCCAGTCTGCGCTTCCCTGGGCAACGTCAGGAGGGGCGAGGACCCTGCCTCAGAACACGGCCCGTTTTCACAACCTTCTATGGCCCGGGCCCAGCGTTCTGAGTGGAAGCGAACCTCCCCGTGCAAACCCACAGCTCAGCTCTCTGCCGCCTCCACACCCACCGCAGCCCGGGTCCCGGGTCCCAAATGAGAAGCAGACTCTATTTGTGTGGTCCTGAGATAGCCACCATAAAACAAGCAGACTGCCAAATGAGGAGCGGATTCTATTCATGTGGTCCTGAGATAGTCACCATAAAACAAGCAGACTGCCAAATGACAGCGGGGAGGGGAGGGAGATCTGGGGGAGATAAGAGAACAACCGAAGGACTGGTATGCATGCAAATAAGTAAAACCAATGAACAGAATTCTGGGGAGGGAGGGCATGAATGGGAGGGGGGGACCAATGGTAAGCTATGTACACATATAATACCTTAATAAAAAAATAAAAATAAAAATAAATGAAATAAAAACCAAAAAAAAATAATAATATTGAATGTAAACTGTAATTGAAAAAAAAATATTTAAGGAAACATAAAAATAAAAAAAAAATAAAAAAACAAAAACAAAGCGCCCAGGTCCAAGAGCTACAAGAGCGGCTGACAGCCGAGACCGGTTTGGCTCAGTGGTAGAGCGTCAGTCTGCGGACTGAAAGGTCCCAGGTTCGATTCCGGTCAAGGGCATGTACATTGGTTGCGGGCACATCCCCGGTGGGGGGTGTGCAAGAGGCAGCTGGTCGATGTTTCTCTCTCATCGACATTTCTGGCTCTCTATCTCTCTCCCTTCCTCTCTGTTAAATATCAATAAAAAATATATATATAAAAAAAATAAAAAAATAAAAAAATAAAAAGAGCGGCTGACAGTCCCAGGACTCTACCATCTCAGGGGCCACAAGTGCGTGAGGCCCTGAAATCAGCCCCACAAACCTGATCAGTTCTGCATTGGCAGGAAGTCACGGAAAGATAACGGTCTGCTGGGAGCCCGGCAACCACCAGGCTCCGTGGGCTCCGGCCGCCCAGCGCCCTCGCCCCGCCCGGGTGCCCTCGGTGCCCGCATGGTCTCAGGGCTCCGTCCTCGTGCTCCCTCCTCCTCACCGTCCGCAGGCCTGCCCCTCCCTCCCGCCCACAGCCGCTGTCCTCTGGATTCCAGTCTGTGCTTCCCTGGGCAACGTCAGGAGAGGCGAGAACCCTGCCTCAGAACACGGCCCGTTTTCACAACCATCGATGGCCCCGGCGTTCTGAGAGCGGAAGCGAACCTCCCCGCGCAGACCCACAGCTCAGCTCTCTGCCGCCCTCACACCCACCGCAGCCCGGGTCCCAGGCTCCCAAATGAGAAGCGGATTCTATTCGTGTGATCCTGAGATAGTCACCATAAAACAAGCAGACTGCCAAATGAGGAGCGGATTCTATTCAAATGGTCCTGAGATGGTCACCATAAAACAAGCAGACTGCCAAATGAGGAGCGGACTCTATTCATGTGGTCCTGAGATAGTCACCATAAAACAAGCAGACTGCCAAATGAGGAGCGGATTCTATTCGTGTGGTCCTGAGATAGTCACCATAAAACAAGCAGACTGCCAAATGAGGAGCGGATTCTATTCATATGGTCCTGAGATGGTCACCATAAAACAAGCAGACTGCCAAATGAGGAGCGGGTTCTATTCGTGTGGTCCAGAGATAGTCACCATAAAACAAGCAGACTGCCAAATGACAGCGGGGAGGGGAGGGAGATCCCCTGGGGGAGATAAGAGAACAACCGAAGGACTGGTATGCATGGATATAAGTACAACCAACGAACACAGAACTCTGGGGTGGGAGGGCATGAATGGGAGGTGAGGGGGGCGGGGGGCAATGGTAAGCTATGGACACACATGATACCTTAATAAAAAAATAAAAATAAATGAAAAACCGCTGAGACCGGTGTGGCTCAGTGGTAGAGCGTCAGTCTGCGGACTGAAAGGTCCCAGGTTCGATTCCGGCCAAGGGCATGTACATTGGTTGCGGGCACATCCCCGGTAGGGGGTGTGCAAGAGGCTGCTGGTTGATGTATCTCTCTCATCGACGTTTCTAGCTCTCTATCTCTCTCCCTTCCTCTCTGTAAAATATCAATAAAATATATTAAAAATAAATAAATAAATAAATAAATAAATAAATGAAAAACCAAAAAAAATAATAATATTGAATGTAAACTGTAATTGAAAAAATAAAGTTTAAGGAAGCACTAAAAAAAAAAAAGGGCCCAGGTCCAGGGGCTACAAGGGCGGCTGACAGTCCCAAGGCTCTACCATCTCAGGGGCCACAAGTGTGTGAGGCCCTGAAATCAGCCCCACAAACCTGATCAGTTCTGCATTGGCAGGAAGTCACGGAAAGATAACGGTCTGCTGGGAGCCCGGCAACCACCAGGCTCCGTGGGCTCCGGCCGCCCAGCGCCCTCGCCCGGCCCGGGGGCCAGGCGCCCTCAGTGCCCGCATGGTCTCAGGGCTCAGTGCTCCCTCCTCCTCATCGTCCGCAGGCCTGCCCCTCCCTCCCCGCCCACAGCCCTGTCCTCTGGATTCCAGTCTGTGCTTCCCTGGGCAACGTCAGGAGGGGTGAGGACCCTGCCTCAGAACATGGCCCGTTTTCACAACCATCGATGGCCCCAGGGTTCTGAGAGTGGAAGCGAACCTCCCTGTGCAAACCCACAGCTCAGCTCTCTGCCGCCTCCACACCCACCGCAGCCCGGGTCCCAGGCTCCCAAATGAGAAGCAGATTCTATTCCTGTGATCCTGAGATAGTCACCATATAACAAGCAGACTGCCAAATGAGGAGCGGATTCTATTCGTGGGGTCCTGAGATAGTCACCATAAAACAAGCAGACTGCCAAATGAGGAGCGGATTCTATTCATGTGGTCCCGAGATAGCCACCATATAACAAGCAGACTGCCAAATGAGGAGCGGATTCTATTCGTGGGGTCCTGAGATAGTCACCATAAAACAAGCAGACTGCCAAATGAGGAGCGGATTCTATTCATGTGGTCCCGAGATAGCCACCATAAAACAAGCAGACTGCCAAATGAGGAGCGGATTCTATTCGTGGGGTCCTGAGATAGTCACCATAAAACAAGCAGATTGCCAAATGACAGCGGGGAGGGGAGGGAGACCTGGGGGGAGATAAGAGAACAACCGAGGGACTGGTGTGCATGAACATAAGTACAACCAACGAACACAGAACTCTGGGGAGGGAGGGCATGAATGGGAGGTGGGGGTGGGGGGGCCAATGGTAAGCTATGTACACACATAATACCTTAATAAAAAAAATAAAAATAAATGAAAAACCAAAAGAATAATAATATTGAATGTAAACTGTAATTGAAAAAATAAAATTTAAGGAAGCATTAAAAACAAAAAAGCGCCCAGGTCCAAGGGCTACAAGGGTGGCTGACAGTGCCAGGACTCTACCATCTCAGGGGCCACAAGTGTGTGAGGCCCTGAAATCAGCTCCACAAACCTGATCAGTTCTGCATTGGCAGGAAGTCACGGAAAGATAACGGTCTGCTGGGAGCCCGGCAACCACCAGGCTCCGTGGGCTCCGGCCGCCCAGCGCCCTCGCCCCGCCCGGGGGCCGGGTGCCCTCGGTGCCCGCATGGTCTCAGGGCTCAGGCCTCGTGCTCACTCCTCCTCATGGTCCGCAGGCCTGCCCCTCCCTCCCCGCCCACAGCCGCTGTCCTCTGGATTCCAGTCTGCGCTTCCCTGGGCAACGTCAGGAGGGGCGAGGACCCTGCCTCAGAACACGGCCCGTTTTCACAACCATCGATGGCCCCAGTGTTCTGAGAGTGGACGCGAACCTCCCCGTGCGAACCCACAGCTCAGCTCTCTGCCGCCTCCACACCCACCGCAGCCCGGGTCCCAGGCTCCCAAATGAGAAGCAGATTCTATTCCTGTGGTCCTGAGATAGTCACCATAAAACAAGCAGACTGCCAAATGACAGGGGGGAGGGGAAGGAGACCTGGGGGGAGATGAGAGAACAACCGAAGGACTGGTATGAATGAACATAAGTACAACCAACGAACACAGAACTCTGGGGAGGGAGGGCATAAATGGGAGGTGGGGGGGGGGGGCAATGGTAAACTATGTACACATATAATACCTTAATAAAAAAATAAAAATAAAATAAAAATAAATGAAATAAAAACCAAAAAAAATAATAATATTGAATGTAAAGTGTAATTGAAAAAATAAAATTTAAGGAAGCATTAAAAAAAAAAAAAAGCGTCCAGATCCAAGAGTTACAAGGGCGGCTGACAGTCCCAGGACTCTCCCATCTCAGGGGCCACAAGTGCGTGAGGCCCTGAAATCAGCCCCACAAACCTGACCAGTTCTGCATTGGCAGGAAGTCACGGGAAGATAACGGTCTGCTGGGAGCCCGGCAATCACCCCCAGGCTCCGTGGGCTCCGGCCGCCCAGCGCCCTCGCCCCGCCCGGGGGCCGGGTGCCCTCGGTGCCCGCATGGCCTCAGGGCTCGGTCCTCGTGCTCCCTCCTCCTCATCGCCCGCAGGCCTGGCCCTCCCTCCCTGCCCACAGCCGCTGTCCTCTGGATTCCAGTCTGCGCTTCCCTGGGCACCGTCAGGAGGGGTGAGAACCCTGCCTCAGAACACGGCCCGTCTTCACAACCATCGATGGCCCCAGTGTTCTGAGAGTGGACGCGAACCTCCCCGTGCGAACCCACAGCTCAGCTCTCTGCCGCCCCCACACCCGCCGCGGCCCGGGTCCCGGGTCCGAGGCCCCCATCGCCGCCTCCTCACAGGGCGGCCCTGCCCCTCCGCCCTCCGCCCGTCACCCCGCGTCCCCCGAGGGACTCACCATCCTGAGCGCGGGCCGATGGCGGGGCCTGAGGGAGGGCTCCGGTCCGGCTCCGGGTCCGGCGGCGGGGCGGAGGGAGGGCTCCGGGTCCGAGGGAGGGCTCCGGGTCCGGCTCCTGGGCCGGAGGGAGGGCTCCGGGGTCCGGCTCCGGGTCCGGGTCCGGCTCCGGGTCCGAGGGAGGGCTCCGGGTCCGGGTCCGGGGCCGGCTCCGGGGCCGGAGGATCCCGGGGGTCCGGCAGCGGGACGCTGTGAGCTGGGAGCGGAGGAACCGGAAGGCGCGGAGACAGACGCCGACCCCGGGCCGGGCTGTCGGGGCTCCGGGCGCCTCAGACTCGCCCCGCCCCGCCCCGCCGGCAGCCGCCCCCGGACCTCCTCCTCCCGCTGCTCCCGACGGCGCCCCGAAGCCTGGGAACCTGCGAGCAAACACCTCAGAGGGTGAAGGGACCGGCGCGAGGAGGGAGGCGGAAGTCCCGCCCCGACCGGATGCGCGGCTGTCATAAATCCCCCCTTGGCCCCGCCCACCACCGTCGCGCAGTGCCTTCTGGGTAATGTAGTTTTCTCAATAGTAGCGGAGTAGAACTATGGATGCACCACCCAAACAATGGGTGATGCACCCATAGGCTTGGCTGACAGGAAACCGGGGACAGATCTCTTAGGAGAAGAGGGTAGTAGGGCTGCAAGAGACCTACCAAGGATATATATACACCCAGGGGGAAATTGGAGACATTCGTAATAGTATCAACAATGTAAACTACACGTTGTGTGTTTTTTTTTAATCATATCCATGGCATTAGAACTGTATTTCTTTATTTTTATATATCTTATTGATATTTTACAGAGAGGAAGGAAGAGAGATAGAGAGCTAGAAACGTCAATGAGAGAGAAACATCGACCAGCTGCCTCCTGCACATCCCCCACCGGGGATGCGCCCGCAACCAAGGTACATGCCCTTGACCGGAATCGAACCCGGGACCCCCCAGTCCGCAGACCGATGCTCTACCGCTGAGCCAAACCGGTTTCGGCGTATTTAAAAAAAAAATAATAATAATAATGAAGCCCAGCTGGTGAGTCTCAATGGTTGAGCATTGACCTATGAACCAGGAAGTCATGGTTCTTTTCCTGCTCAGGGCACAACAGGGGTTGCATGCTCAATTCCCCATGTGGGGGTGGAGCCATGCAGGAGGCAGGTAATCAGTGATTCCCTCTCATCATTGATGTTTTCATCTCTCCCTCTCCCTCCCACTCTATAAACTCAGTGAAAAAAATTAATAATGTACGTACATACATGTGGGAACCCCTTTCACGTCCCGCGTAGCTCAGGGTTCGCGTTCTGGAGAAGGGCTGCACACAAGCAAAAGAGACTAGAAGAAATTTGATTTGGCGACATGGGGGGCCAGATGTAAGCCCACCTCTATTTGGAGAACTACTCACTGTTCTGGCCCTGCTATCCCTTTTATCGAGGCTATGAAGAAAAGATTCATAGGCCCCTAAATCACCTCTGTGAATGAGTAACTAGATATCCTGGAGAGGGCTCAGGTCCTTTGGGACTACTAATTCCCGGAGAGCAGGTCGCTCCCTTACCCATGGGACATCTCGGCTAACAGGTAATAGAGGAAGGTGCCTGCGCTGCTCTGAGCATCACTCCTGGGCCTGCCATCTCGGCTCATCTCCTGAGTGTGCATGGTCTCCCCGTAACAGCAGGGCCAGGAGGTAGAATGGGCTCAGTGCTCTCTGCAGTGGAGATGGGGAAAATATGAAGGGATCACATTTAGCACAGGTTCCTGCACAGAATGAACAGTAACTACAGGATCACCTTGGATGTGAATGTCAGTGTTTTTCCAATCAGCCCCATCTGATGGAGCACTCACCTGGGCAATGCACATCAGGAGGAGGCTTGGAAGCAGGGCAGTGACCGCTGTGAATATAAGTGAACATGGACGCTGGAATGCTTGCAGTCCAGTCACCTCTCTTAATATGTGGTCTTCACACCCACCACAATGAGGGGTCCCAGGCAGCAGGGAGTTACCCAGGATCACACTCAGAAGTGGGTTCTGATTTATCTGCCAATGACATCCACCCAAACTCCTTTTTTTTGAAGTCCACTCCTATAAATCTGGGGTTTGGGGAAGTTCAGGGACAAAGTCCCTGTGGATGAGGAGAGAGCCAACAAACCATTCTGACTCACATCACTGTCAGTCCCTACACCTCTCCTTTGCCCCTGAGCAGCCCCCAAAGAGGTTGCCACCATGCGATTGCCTTTGGCCTGGGGCCCATCAAGTGGGTCAGGCTCTACTGCTGACCGTGATGTTCGCTGCCACCAGTGATAGCTGAGGTGGGCATTTTCTCTGTTTTCCGCGTCCCGCACGGAAAACAACAAGTTCCTGAGTAGAAGAGCTGGGGATTAAGAAATTAGAGAGCCGATGCCGAAACCGGTTTGGCTCAGTGGTGAAGCGTCGGTCTGCGGACTGAAGGGTCCCGGGTTCGATTCCGGTCAAGGGCATGTACATTGGTTGTGGGCACATCCCCAGTAGGGGGTGTGCAAGAGGCAGCAGGTCGATGTTTCTCTCTCATTGACGTTTCTAGCTCTCTATCCCTCTTCCTTCCTCTCTGTGAAATATCAATAAAATATATATTTTTTAAAAGAAATTAGAGAAAGAAAGAGACAAGAGGCAGAAATAGATCCAAGGTGGGCGCTAGGTGGGAGCCATCTCTCTCTGATGGAGAGACAGTCACACTCACCACAGGTCAAAAGGAGTTTCAGGTGTGCCCAAATCCTATTCATCAAGATCTGGGTAAGTTCCTCATTTTTTTTTTTTGGTACAAGATTTAGCATATCAAGATCTGAGTAAGTCAAGGTCCTATTTGTTCCTCATTCCAAGCACCTGGATAAATATAAGAAATCATTACTGATAACAGGATTCTGCTTTAAGATTAATTTAAATTGGCTAAATGAAACAAGTGAATATTCAAGAAAACCTAATTGTACAAAAAGCTGTTCCTAAAGTATTAACCAAAATTTCTATTGATAGTTCATTTCATGGTAAAATTGCTTAACATGCAATTAACCCTAAAGTAATCATATTTTTGTGAAAAAATTAAAATGTAAAGTTATCAAAACTACATTATAAAAATTTTCCAAAAGCCTACTAATGAATAAAATTTAAAAAGGAGGATAGTAGAATAATATCCTGTAAGGAATATCCTATAAGTAAATTATATCAGGCCTTAATTGATTTGAAAAATCTTTGCTTTTAAACATTTACTCATAAATTAATTTTCATTTGTAATGTTAACAACAAGACACGCATGATATCAAAATAAGCTATAAGAAAATCATTTGGATAAAAATCCAAAAAGGTCTCAAGTCTAACTTATATAAATGATTTCTTTATTAACCTTTGGTCGAGAATATGTTTATATTTCCAGAAAACTCCAAGACTGTATGGATTCCAGCAACAAAGGATCCCAGAGAGGACCTGATAGAATTGTTCCAGCCACAGAATAAGCAGTGGCCCACAAGAACAGAGAAATAGTCCAGATATAAAGATAGCAAAGATGCTTTGCCATGACAGCAGTCAGCACCTGTGCATTGCTGCAGGTTGCCCAGCACCAAGGGCAAGGAAAGTCCGTGTGCATGCACTTCTAGACCATGCATGCACATCCTTCTGCATAGAAATCAAAATGCTTAATGTTTAATGTTTTTAACTAAGACCCTGACTTGGGATCTTGCTTTATTCCCAACACAGGGAATGGTATTAACTGCCACATTGAAGGAGGTATTATACCTCAGTTTTATGAATGGATCCAGTTCTAAAAAAGCAAGCTGGATCTACTGCAGTTTTAGGGACAAATGTCCTTCAAACCTCTTTGTGTATGACCCTTGGCATTCCTAGGCCCCTTGCCATTCTACCAGCGAATACTACCAGTGCACACCCTGAGGGGAACTGTAGTGTTGGCTTGCCTTTTAGAGTCCAACCTGTGGGATTTAATACATCCCTGTGCTTACAAAGCCACCCCCAAAATAATAGCTCTGATTTAGACGTAGATCCCTCTGTCCCGCTCCTGGGCAAATTTTCATATGTGGAGGAAACATGACCTTCACAGCCCTGCCTATCAATTGGACCGGGCTGTGTGTACAAGCTAATCTCCTCCCTGATATTGACATCGTCCCAGGGGAGGGCCCGCTTTGAATATACTAGCGGTCGCAGTAAGCGAGCAGTCCAGCTCATCCCCCTGCTTATAGGGCTGGGAGTCACAGGGGCAATGGCCACCGGCTCAGCAGGCCTAGGGGTAGCGGTCAACTCATACGTTAAACTTTCTAATCAGTTGATTGATGACGTTCGGGCCCTCTCTAGTACCATTAATGACCTCCAGGACCATATAGACTCCTTGGCAGAAGTAGTAATGTTATGCCCAGACTTCATGATCCCCAAGGACCACCAGGGAGCCGAGTCTGATGCAATAAACAAAAGAGCCTCTTCCATGCTAGCATGGGCTCTGTCCCACTCACACCGACAGCATGGTGGAAGAGAGGCCGAACTTCGACAAGTCCAGGGGTTTTATAAGGGTGGTGATGTCACTGCTTTGGCTGACCCTGATTGGTTGGGTGAGGGCCAGGATCATTACACAAAATGGAGGATAGCTCCGCCCTGTTCTGCCCTGCCCCACAATACAAAATGGAGTCAGGAGTTAGCCTCACCCTGCCCTCTCAGTATTACAAAACAGAAGAGGCTTAGACTTGCTCACGGCAGAACAGGGAGGGATATGCTTAGCCCTGCAGGAATGCTGTTTCTACGCCAACAAGTCCAGGATTGTCTGAGATAAGATCCAGAAACTACAAGAAGACCTGATAAAATGTTGGAAGGAACTGTTCCAGAAGCCTCTCTGGAGCGGATTAAATGGACTTCTCCCCTACCTCCTTCCCATCCTGGGCCCCCTCATAACCCTTTTACTAGTTCTATCCTTTGGCCCCTGGGCTTTTCGGAGATTAACAGGTCTTATAAAACAACAGATTGATTCTATCCTAGCCAAACCCATCCAGGTACACTATCATCGCCTAGACATGATTGACCGTGAGCAGGACTATAACATCCGCCAGAGCCCCCTCCCTAGGGGGACAGCATAAAGGCCAGAGGAATGCTTACCTACTCCTTAAACGAGGGAGAAAGGTATGGGCACCGAGCTGAGTGCAGAGCAAAGCATTGCAAGGGAAGGTCCCATAATCTTTCGACCCCCTCTTCCCAAGGCTTGGTCTAAGGAAGATTCGACCCCCTCTGGTTTTCCCTGAGAGTATACCTGGCTTACACAGAGGTTGGTATCTATCAAATTTTTTTTCTCTTAGATGGCCAACAGAGATGCCCATACAGCCCCTGGTGAGCTTGGCTGGCAGCCAATGACGGGTAAGAGGAGACGGCATACGCTGAGGGGCTCTTCTATAGGCCCTACCTGCAACCTAAGACAGGCGCTGGGTCATAACAATTCAGTTAGGCCCATGACGGGTAATGCAGGCTTAAACCAGGTATCCCGAGTCTCCTGACCTAAGACAGGCGCAGCCGCGGCAGGGAAGGCTCTCTGGCCTTAATTCCAGGCTCTACCTCTCCTCCCCAAAAGATACCGAGAGCCGTTGCTAGTGGGCTTGGGAACCCCACGGGAGGAGCCAGGTCACTACTCCCTCGCTCGGTTAAAGCCCACTCCCGTTTAAAAACAGAAAGGGAGGAGATGCCGGGAGCCATAAAGACAGAGTTCGGTCTCACTTCCTGGTCAGCCCTACTTCCTGATTGAGCAATAGCATAGAAAGCCTGCACGCGCCAAGGGCCAGAAGAACCTTCCACATCAGAATAACCAATCAGCTAAGGACAGATACCCAGTCCCCAACCAATCACCCCATGGCAACTCCTTATCCTACCCCTCCCCTCCTGAGCTCTTAAATACCGCAACGCTCGAATAAAGAAACGAGGCTTGATCAGAACCCAGTCTTGCCTCCGTTCTTCGTGTTCCTTGTTTGTTTCATTCTCTTAGGTGGTTCCTGTGTGCCCTCGTTGTTGCCCCGCAGGCCGGGGCATTCCTGTTTGAATTTGTCGAGCAGTATTTATGCCACAAATGCTGACCAGTGAGTAGGAAGTCAAGGAGATGACTTTGGGGGCTGTGGGTGTGGGAGTGCAGGTGTGAGACAGGTGTGGGATAAAGAATGCTTTGCCCGTGGGGAGGGCACATGCATTCATGACTACAGATCCATGACATTTAAATAAGAGGGAATGAAGGTTGAGTTAATAACTTGCTGACACTATAGTGTGGTGATTTTTCAGGTTAATTCCTGAAAAGAGGGTGCATGGTGGTGGTACATCCCTAGTTGAAAGCTTAGGTGAAATATGTGTGCTCACTGGCCTCTTGTTGTTTTTGGGTTTTTTTTTTCTTTTTTTTTCTTTTTATTTATTTTTATTTTTTTTTTATTAAGGTATTATCTGTGTACATAGCTTACCATTGCCCCCCCCACCTCCCATTTATGCCCTCCCTCCCCAGAGTTCTGTGTTCGTTGGTTGTACTTATGTTCATGCATACCAGTCCCTCGGTTGTTCTCCTATCTCCCCCCAGGTCTCCTTCCCCTCCCCGCTGTCATTTGACAATCTGCTTGTTTTATGGTGACCATCTAAGGACCCCATGAGTAGAATCCGCTCCTCATTTGGCAGTCTGCTTGTTTTATGGTGACTATCTCAGGACCATATGAATAGAGTCCGCTCCTCTGGTTTTCACTGCCTCTTCCCCTGGATCCCACTGCTTCCCCTGGGACACACGGCTCACCCGGGGCACACGGCCCCATGGGACACATGGCTCACCCGGGGCACTCGGCCCCCTGGGACACTCGGCTCACCCGGGGCACTTGGCCCCCTGGGACACTCGGCTCACCTGGGGCACTCGGCCCCCTGGGACACTCGGCTCACCCGGGGCACTCGGCTCCAAGGGACACACAGCTCACCCAGGACACCCTTCCCCTTTGGGGGGGTACGGCTCACCCAGGGCACACGGTCCCCTGGGACACTCAGCTCACCCGGGGCACTCGGCCCCCTGGAACACTCGGCTCACCCGGGGCACTCGGCCCCATGGGACACTCGGCTCACCCGGGGCACTCGGCCCCATGGGACACTCGGCTCACCCGGGGCACTCGGCCCCCAGGGACACTCGGCTCACCCGGGGCACTCGGAAGCCTCTTGTTGTTGAGGGCTGTTACAGTGATCCATAGGAATGAGATGGCATGCATCACCATCCTTTGGGCTTCAATGGTAAGGCAGAATGGTAAAGAGAAATAGATTACAGAGGTGGTGGATTCAAATTTTGAAAAGAAGATGATTAGGAAATAAACTGTGCTCATCACGGCATACTTGTGTGACATTTGACTTTGTGCCTCTGGGAATGAAGCTGTGTGAGAGAAGAGTGGTTCAATGAATTATGACCAAGAGGCAGTGCAAAATAATGGCTTCAGCACCCTGGGTTTGGGTTCAAAGGATTGAAATGGGATGCCATAATTATCAGGGTCTTAAATTGGGGATTCAGGGGACAACAGAGCATTGCCTGATAAGCATCATGTCAAATCCTCACACTCTCATTATGGGCACCATCTCTCCACACCCTGTGTTCATGGCACCCACTGTATTGATGAGGGGCGGTGTGGCCTGCATGTGAGTCTCAGAGCGCAGGTGTCCTGTTTATGATCATCTACCCTTATTGTTGTGGGAAGACACAGAATCAGCAGGAATATAAGTGAGAGGGACTTTAAAGGCACCAAGTTCTGGGTTCTTTTCTTATGTGGGGAATTGAGGGAGCAGATGGCTATGGATGTTGGGGAGGATGAAGATAAAATCATAGCAGAGAAACTGGTCATGGACTGAACTGTGCCCATTGTGACAGGATATGAACTTTGAGGACGTGGCCATCACCTTCTCTCAGGAGGAGTGGGAGCTCCTTGATGAAGCTTCTGTACCGAAAGATGATGCTGGAAGTTTTTTGTTTTGTTTTGATTTTTTGAAATATATTTTATTGATTTTTTACAGAGAGGAAGAGGTAGGGATAGAGAGTTAGAAACATCGATGAGAGAAAATCATCGATCAGCTGCCTCTTGCACACCCCCTACTGGGGATGTACCCACAACCAAGGTACATGCCCTTGACTGGAATCGAACCTGGGACCTTTCAGTCCCCAGGCCGACGCTCTATCCACTGAGCCAAACTTGTTTCAGCTGATGCTGGAAGTTTTTGCACTTGTATCATCTGTAGGTGAGACCTTCACAATTCTCCTAATGTCCTGAGGTGATGTCCTCTCTTCTTTTCTTCTCCAAATGTAAGCTTTCTCTCTCCCAAACCATGGGCTGTTCTATTTTATCCCATTATCCTGTCAAATGTGCTGTGGCCGAGAGTCATTTGGAAAGACCTGAGCAAAGGATTCCATGAATATCCCTCACACCCATAGCATCTAAGAGTGCAGGAAGTGTCTGGGAGTCAGGATTGTTCCAAACAGCTTAATGGGCTTGTACTTTGTAATTCTGAGAGGTGTCTATGTCCACATCCATGGCTTCCACTTCACCATTAGTTCAGTTAAAGGCTCATGTGACTAACTATGCCAGGTTATGGTCTTTACTTGCATAAACCATGGGTGGTTCTTGAAAGACCTACTTCCAGAAAAGATCGATACAAGATGGCGGCCTAGGTAGTCTCCTAAGCTGCCACCTCATCAACAATTTGGAAAAAAAAAAAACAACAGCTAAAATCGAAAGGGATCGCACCAGACCCACAGGAGAGCTGGCAAAATGGGAAGGCTACAACTAAACACAAAGCAAGGCGCCGCTGCTGCCATGTGGAGTTTAAAACTACGGTGGAACCGGACCTGCCGGAGCCACTGCCACCAGGAGTGAGGGAAGCCAGACCTCGCTCCGCCTCGCCCCGGGCCCAGGGAGTGGGCCATCCTGGCCAGCCCGCCGTGGGAGCCAGGGAGCTGATGCCGGGCCTCCGCCGTGCCTTCGGCTCCTGCCCGGATGAGAAGCCTTTGAGTGCAGTCTCCCCACCCGCAACCATCTCAGCCTGGCCTCCACACACACGCTGTGCTCATGAGGAGCTGGTGCAGCACCTTCTGTTCGCGGCCCCAGTGAGTCCTTCCTCTGCCGCCGCACGACCGGGCTGAAGCTTCCGCCACTGCTGCCATGTGGATTTTAAAATTACAGGGGAAATTGAGCCACAGGAGCGATTGTCGCTGCTGCACCTGCCGCCGAGAATAAGGGAAATCCACCGACAACAGAGCTCACTCTGCCCCGGGCTCAGGGAGTGTGCGGCTTCAGAACTTAGCCTCCGCATCCACAGCAGCTCTGCTTCCGCCCCTAACGAGACACCTTTGAGCGCTGTCTCCCTGCCTGTAGCCATCTCAGCTCGCCCACAGCTGTCCCAGCCCACCTGCCATGCTGGTGAGGAGATGGCGCGGCGCCTTCCATTTGCAGCCCCAGCGAGCCCTTCGCCCTTCAGGCCCACCACCGCAGGACCGAGCCGGAGCCTCTGCCAGGACCCCAAGGAGGGGCACCACTGCCGCCATGTAGATTTTAAAAATACAGTGGAAATTGAGCCACAAAAGCCACTGCCTCCGCCGCTCCTGCCGCCGCTGCCGCGAGTGAGGGAAGCCCACAGAGAACAGAGCTCACTCCACCCCGGGCCCAGGGAGTGGGTGGCTTCGGAGCTTGGTCTCCACGTCAGCAGCCATTCTGCTGAGACTCCATGGAGCGCAGTCTCCCCGCCCCCAGCCATCCCAGCCTGCCCGCCATGCTAGCGAGGAGCTAGTGCGGTGCCTCCAGTTCTCGACCCTAGCTCCCCAGAGGGGCCATGTGCCCCGGGTGAGCCGTGTGGCCCAGGGGGCCGTGTGCCCCAGGTGAGCCGTGTGCCCCAAGGGGGCTGGTTTCCCCGGGTGAGCCGTGTGCCCCAAGGGGGCTGGGTGCCCCAGGTGAGCCGTGTGTCCCAGGGGACCGTGTGTCCCAGGGAGAGCCATGTTCCCCAAGGAGACATGTGCCCCGGGTGAGCCGTGTGTCCCAGGGGAAGCAGTGGGACCTGGGGGGAGGGGCGGTGTGAACCAGATGAGGAGCGGATTCTATTCGTGTGGTCCTGAGATAGTCACCATAAAACAAGCAGATTGTCAAATGAAAGCAGGAGGGGAAGGAGACCTGGGGGGAGATAAGAGATCAACCGAAGGACTGGTATGCATGCATATAAGTACAACCAAGGAACACAGAACTCTGGGGAGGGAGGGCATGAATGGGAGGTGGGGGGGGGGGCAATGGTAAGCTATTTACACATATAATACCTTAATAAAAATAAATAAAAAGACCTCCTTCCATTGTTTGTAATGTTATGTTTCCTGAATACTATTGCATGCTGTGTTGCTCTGGGCAGGTGCTGCCTATTCACCTCTATTATCTTTCCATAAAACTCAGAATGTCTGTATTTTATGAGCTTGTATAGTAGAAGGTACAAGGGCAACCCTGGTGTTTTCACAGGTGAACATGCAGGAGGATCTAAAAGGTTGCCTCTTGAGTTGTAACTCATGGGAAGTATGACATAAAGGTGGTGTGTAGATCGTACCAGAAACCTGCTCCTGTCCATTCGAGTTCATGTTGATGTGCCACTGGCAACAGCTGATTTATCCCTTTTCCTTGACATGCTTGACACATCTTTTAATCTGAGACTTCCTGGTTTCTGGCTACCTTCTCCTTTTTACCCTTTTCCCATCCATCACCTGTTCTTCTGAACTGCTCTATCTGCAGGATTTTCAAAAAAATAACCCGCATATTTGTTATGAGATGCACACAGGTGCCTCACTAGACCTTGACACAAGCTTCTAGTTTCTTGAATTTTTCTTGGAGTAGGATGTAAGCAACCTTCTTCACAGCTTGCCCCTATCACCAGCAGACAAGTCCTGTTGAACACTGTTGGGAGAAGAATGAGCAGATGATACAGCTTCTGTTTCATGTGGTGCTTGCCATCTTTGTTTCATATTTTGCTTGAGATCTTCCGTGTATGGTGATCTTCAGGGGCACAGAGCATCACAGCAGCATCTTATCAGTCCTGCCTGCAGATATGTTACTGTCAGACAACTGCATGTAACCAATGTGCTATGTGCGATACACTTTTGTTAAGAAACCTCCCAGCCACCGCAGTCGACATTTATTTCATCACCATGTGAACGAAAACAGCCACGTGCTGATCTGATGAGCTCAGGGAAGGCCTGCGTGGCAGTCTTGCAGACTGAGAGACCTGAAGTAACCACAAAGGATGGTTTGAAAATTAAATATCTAACTACAAACAGGTTATAGTGGGCAGTCATTTTCTAGGCCAATGTTTCCCAGACAAAGATCAGCTTTGATCTTTACTGATCCCATCTGCCTTCCTGCCTCTAAGATAACCTATCTGTGAGATGTCTGAGTAACCTGTAACTTCCCTTTTCTCTGGAGCCCCTGGGGTAAAACCAAATGTGGTGGGCTCCAGGACAGATGCCTCAAATTCCTTCGTTATCATGTTAATTGTTCCTGCACTCACCTAAGTAAGCGTCCATCATTTTACTTTTTATCCAATCCCAGGGCTTTCCCCCAGGCTTGCTTTCTCCCGCCTCCTTACTCCATCACCAATGAATATTCATGTAACCCACCTATGTCCCTCCTTTGATTTCTATGTATAAATACAGAAACGTAACCTGCCATTCTCCGGAGCATTATCTCAATCCGTTGAGGTTCTGCTTCCCGGCAATTGTCAACAGTTTCGCTCAAATAAACTCACAAAAATTCTTTACAGGTTTCAATGGGTTTTTTTTTCATTAACAACCATTTTCCTGTCTTCAGGTTGTGGGCATGGAACGCATGAGGCGGAGGCCTGTTCTGAGCAGAGTGAGTCTGCACAAGGGTCGTCACCTGAAGGGTGGCGGTGGGGGAATGCCAGCGTGTCTGATGTGAGCGCACACCTCATTGTGCAAACCTCACACCCACACACACCCCACCCCAGGGGAGGCACTGGCTGGAGGGGCATGCCGGACTTCTAACGTGAGACCCGGGGGGCCTTCCGGGCGCAGCAGGTGGGGCCAAGGAAGCCACCCTCCCGACATGGGCGAGGGAGCTCACCTCACCACGCTCACGGGGCCCCCTGGAGCCCCAGAAGCCCCAGGACTCAGGGATCCTCATGAGTCAGCTGACACCGGCAAAGAACAATAGCACGTCTCCCCAGGGCAGGGCCCATGGTGCTCCCGGAGGACGGGGTGGGTGCAGGAAGGCCTGAGCCAGGAGCTGGCAGGTCAGCCTCAGCATGGACAGCCCCCCCCCCTGCCCTGGACTAGCTAACGGCCGCAGGAACGCGTGCCTCCAGGGTGTTAGGTTTGAAAGGAAACAGGAAACAGAACAAGGAGTTCTAAAGTAGAGTTTATTCCCCAGTAATGGGCAGGACCCATCACCGAGGTGAAGACCAGAATAGGGGGGAGAGGGGACAGGAAATCGGAACCCAGCCGGGCTGATGGAGGTCCCCCTCCAAAAAGCGACACGTGTCTCGCTTGGGGTCCTTCTTGAAGGACGGAAAGGGAGGGGGTTGGGCCCAGGGTGGAACAGGAAGGGGTGGGCCCCACTCTGGCCCCTGCTAATTGGTGGTTCACTGTCTTGGAGATGTCCCTGTGGCAGGTGCCAGTCATGTTGTTAGCTCCACCCACCAGTTTGGGAGGGGGAGAACCTTTCACGCAGTCCCCAAGGCTTCCCTTGGCGGGACAAATCCACACCCGTGACCTCCGTCTATTCAGCGACAGAGTGACTGCTGCCCTGGACAGCCTCCATGATTTTCCGGGTGTTTTTTGTTGTTGTTGTTGTTTTGGTTTAGGTTGTTTGGGTTGTTTTTTTTTTCCCAGCGAGATTTTTTTGGGGAAAACCTGACATTTCAGCACCAAGGATAGGGACACAGACTGTTGCTCCCTCCGCGGCCACCAGAGGGCAGCAGAAGACCGCTTCACGCAGGAATTGCCTGGCAGAGCGTCCTTGGAGGTTGGCTCCTCCCAACCAAGCCCGGCCTCTGGTCAGTTGAAAAGAGAATAAAAAGCTCTTTGGACCGAAAGGTTCGATTCCGGCCAGGGGCACGTACCTCGGTTGCGAGCACATCCCCAGTAGGGGGTGTGCAGGAGGCAGCTGGTCGATGATTCTCTCCATCCCTCTCTCTTCCTCTCTGTAAAAAATCAATAAAAATATATATATATATTTTTAAAAACTCTTTGGCCGAAACCGGTTTGGCTCAGTAGTAGAGCATTGGTCTGTGGACTGAAGGGTCCCAGGTTCGTTTCCGGTCAAGGGCATGTACCTTGGCTGTGGGCACATCCCCGGTGGGGGGTGTGCAAGAGGCAGCTGGTCGATGTTTCTCTCTCATCGACGTTTCTAGCTCTCTATCTCTCTCCCTTCCTCTCTGTAAAATATCAATAAAAATATTTTTTTAAAAAATAACTCTTTGGAACTGTTTAGCCCAAAATAGCTCCATGATTGATCTGCGCCTCCTCCTGAACAATCCCAGCAGCTCTGGCAGAGGGCACCCCCGAGCTGTAGGACCCTCCCCGGAGTTCCCCGGAGTTGAGCCTGTCTTCTTTAGAACAACACAGACCTCTCGGGGTCTTCGTTCTCTAAGTTGTAAAATTCACACACGGAACATACATTTACCTATCTATCTATTTTTTTTTAATATATATATTTTTTACAGAGAGGAAGGGAGAGAGAGAGAGCCAGAAATGTCAATGAGAGAGAAACATTGACCAGCTGCCTCTTGCACACCCCCCACTGGAGATGTGCCCGCAACCAAGGCACATGCCCTTGACCAGAATCGAACCCGGGACCTTTCAGTCCACAGACCGACGCTCTACCGCTGAGCCAAACCGGTCTCGGCTCTATCTATTTAGCTAGTCCTCACACAAGCATATTTTCTTCTTTGACTTTTCAGAGAGAGTGGATTCTTCTTTGATTTTTCAGAGGGATGCAGCAGGAGAGAGAGAGAGAAAAACATCCCTGTGAGGGAGAGTCATCCTTGATTGCTTGCCTCCCATACACGCCGGGGATGCAACCTGCAACCCACACACATGCCCTTCACTGGGAATCACACATGGGACCCTTCGGGATGCAGGCGGCGCTCTAACAGTGGTCAGCAACCTGCGAGCGGCTCTTTAGCCCCTTGAGGTTTAGCCACGGCCAGCTTAGGAGTGCCCTCATTAAGTCAATAACAATGTACCTCCCCTGATATTTACACAGTAAACATAAGATTGTTTTAGAGTAATAAATTTGACAGTAAAACAGTAGACAAGTTTTCAGGCTAATTGAAATTGACTAATTGAAATGAGTGAATATCGTAGAAAAACTAATTGCACTGGACAAAAAAGCTGTTGCTGAAGTGTCAACTAAAATTTTTATTGGTAGTTCATCTCGGGATAAGATCTCACAACAAGAAATGAACTTAAAGCAGTCATATTATAGTGTCAAAAAACTAAAATTTAAAAGCTATCAAGACTACATTATAAAATTTTCAAAAGCCTCCTAATATTTAAGTCAAAAAAGGGGGAAAGTAGAAGAATATCATGTAAGGAAAAATATCCTGTAAGTAAATTGCATCTAGAAAATTTGTACTTTAGAAAATTAATTGTTATGCTAACAGCAAGACACCCATGAAAAACACACATGGTGTCAAAACAAGCCAGAGGAAAATCATTTGGGCAAAATGAAAAAAAGACCCCAAGTCAAATTTATAGAAAATATTCCTTTATTAACTTTTGGTCTAGAATATGTTTATATACTTTCAGAAAACTCTGAGACCATGTGGATTCTGGCAACAGAGAGAAATTGACAGGACTACTCCAGCCATGAAGACAGCAGAGAAGCAGTCCAGAGATGGAAGACGCTGACGACGCCTTGCCATACTAGCAGTCAGCAGCTGTGCATCACTGCAGGTTGCCCAGGACCAAACCAGAGAGGGTTAGACCTGCATTACCACCATTTGCCCACCATCCAGAACTGAAATATCATTGCTGACATGTACACCTAAGGAACTGTTTGACACTGAAATTGGGTCTCAAAGAACTGTTGGCCCAGAAAGGAACTCACTACAGACGGATTCATGTGCCTCTCAGCATAACCATTACTGCTGGTCTCAGTTTCGGTTTCGGTTCTTGTAAGTGTATTTCCAGTAGGACACGATCGCACGCCTCTGGGGGGCATGGTGAACAACACAGACGGATGAACAAGAACAGACCCAGAGACAAGGAGCCACGGGTCAGACTGTCGGGCCTCAGGGGGAGGGTGGGGATAAAAGGGAGAGATCATCCAAAGGACTTGTGTGCACACACAGGAGCCTGACCAGTGGTCAGGGACAATAGGGGGTGGGGGCAGGAATGGGGAGGGGTGGGGGATTGGAATGGGGGGATGAGGACAAATATGTGAAACCTTAATCAATAAATTTAATCAGCCAAAACCTGGGTTTGGCTTAGTGGTAGAGCGTTGGTCTGCGGACTGAAGGGTCCCGGGTTCGATTCAGGTCAAGGGCACGTACCTTGGTTTTTGGGCATATCCCCGGTTGGGGGTGTGCAAGAGGCAGCTGGTCGATGTTTCTCTCTCATCGACGTTTCTAGCTCTCTATCTCTTTCCCTTCCTCACCGTAAAATATCAATAAAATATATATATTAAAAAAATAAAATAAATTTAATCAATTAATTTTTTTTAATGTACCTACCTATCTAGTTTAAGTTTAAACAATTTGGCTCTCAAAAGAAATTTCCACCATTGTCCTGTTGATATTTGGCTCTGTGGACTCCTGAGTTTGCCGCCCACTGCTCTAACTGATGACCACACTGGCCGGGCCACATTCCTGTCTTGAGCCGTGGAGCACTCGATGCTGCCAGGACAAGCTCCAGAGCTGGGAGGATGGGACTCCGAGCTCAGAACTAGGACAGGCGCTGCGGTTCCGCTGCAGGGAGTGCCCTGAAAAGGGGTCGGGATTACTGCAGGAGCGGGTCCCGCAGAGCTCGGCAGCCAAGATGTGGGACTTCACCGAGGACCAGACCGCAAAGTTCAAGGAGGCCTTCCAGCTGTTTGACCGAACAGGGGGTGGCAAGATCCTGCACAGCCAGTGTGGGGACGTGATGCGGGCCCTGAGCCAGAACCCCACCAACGCCGAGGTGCTCAGAGTCCTGGGGAACCCCAAGAGTGATGAGATGAACGTGAAGGTGCTGGACTGTGAGCACTTCCTGCCCATGCTGCAGACGGTGGCCACGACCAAGGACAAGGAGGGGAGCGGCACCGTCATGGGCAGCGAGGTCCGGCATGTTCTCCTCACACGGGGGGAGAAGACGACAGAGGAAGAAGCAGAGATGCTGGTGGCAGGGCACGGGGACAGCGGTGGTTGTGTCAACTATGAAGAGCTCGTCCGAATGGTGTTGAATGGCTGAAGACACTCCCAGTGTGCCCGGAGCCTGTGCCTTCCCCTGGGTGAGACCGTATTAGCCCGAAGGCTTCCTCAGTTCTGTCACAGCACTTTCCCAGCTTGTATCTCTTGGATGATGTTTGCATCAGCATTCACCAAATAAACGCGTTTTCTGTGCCCTTAAAAAAAAATTTTTTTTTAAAGGGGTCGGTCCCACAGGAAAGCCTCCTTAATCTCCACCTGCCTCTCTGATAGGGGAAATCCACCCTGCTTGCTATGTGGACGCAATGACCGAAGGTAAGGTGACCAGACGTCCCGCTTTTGGCGGGACAGCCCCCCCCGCCCTTTTTTTTTTTTTTTTAACAATTTGTCCCATAACCCGCAGCGTTTTAAAAAGTCCCGGTCTGCGGACTGAAAGGTTCCAGGTTTGATTCCGGTCAAGGGCATGTACCTTGGTTGCGGGCACATCCCCAGTAGGGCGTGTGCAGGAGGCAGCTGATGAATGTTTCTCTCTCATCAATGTTTCTAACTCTCCATCCCTCTCCCTTCCTCTCTGTAAAAAAAATCAATAAAATATATATATATTTTTTGCCGAGACCGGTTTGGCTCAGAGCGTCGGCCTGCGGACTGAAGGGTCCCGGGTTCGATTCCGGTCAAGGGCATGGACCTTGGTTGCGGGCACATCCCCAGTGGGGGGTGTGCAAGAGGCGGCTGGTGATGATTCTCTCTCATTGATGTTTCTAACTCTCTATCCCTCTCTCTTCCTCTCTGTAAGAAATCAATAAAATATATTTTTTAAAAAATATATATATATATTAAATATATATTTTATTGGTATTTTACAGAGAAGAAGGGAGAGAGATAGAGAGCTAGAAACGTCAATGAGAGAGAAACATCGACCAGCTGCCTCTTGCACACCCCCCACTGGGGATGTGCCCGCAACCAAGGTCCATGCCCTTGACCGGAATCGAACCCGGGACCCTTCAGTCCGCAGGATTGACGCTCTACCCACTGAGCCGCACTGGTTTGGGCTAGCCTTTTCTTTTTTAATAGTTAATCCCCGGGGAGGATGTTTGCATTGACTTTAAAAAAATTCTTTATTGATTATGTTATCATATAATTGTCCTCATCCCCCAATTCCCATCCCAAACCCCTCCCCACATATGCCCCCCCCACCCCACCCTCTGTTGTCCATGGCCACTGGCTAGGCCCATGTGCATGCACACAAGTCCTGTGGTTGATCTCTCCCCCTTGCCCCCACCCTCCCCTGCCTTCCCTCTGAGGTTGAATTTTTTAAAAATTTGCCGAAACCGGTGTGGCTCAGTGGATAGAGTATCAGTCTGCGGACTGAAGGGTCCCGGGCTCGATTCCGGTCAGGGGCATGTACATTAGTTGCGGGCACATCCCCAGTAAGGGGTGTGCAGGAGGCAGCTGGTCGATGTTTCTCTCTCATCGACGTTTCTAGCTCTCTGTCTCTCTCCCTTCCTCTGTGTAAAATATCAATAAAAATATTTTAAAATTAATATACTTTATTAATTTTTCACAGAGAGGAAGAGAGGAATAGAGTTAGAAACATCGATGAGAGAGAATCATCGATCAGCTGCCTCTTGCACGCCCCCCACTGGGGATGTGCCCGCAACCAAGGTACATGCCCTTGACTGGAATCGAACCTGGGACCTTTCAGTCCGCAGACCAACGCTCTATCCACTGAACCACACCAGCCAGGGCATTTGGTTTATGTTCTTGGACCATGAGTGAACAGAAAGGTATTTGAATAAAAAGAAATATGTCCAAATCAATGTTATCAGTATCCAACACTGCTGAGAAGGGTCATAATTTGATACCCAATTGAATTGTCTTTTTTTAATTTAAAATTTATTAAGGTATCCGTATTTGCCGGCGTATAAGACGATTTTTTGGCCCTGAAAAATATGCCTCCAAGTGGGGGGTAGTCTTATACGGCGAGTATATAACAAACTCTGTATTTTTAGTGGAAATGTTAGGGGGTCGTCTTATACGCCCAGTCTCTTATACGCTGGCAAATACGGTATTTTTCAGGGCCAAAAAATCGTCTTATACGCCGGCAAATACGGTATATGTATACATAGCTTACCATTGCCCCCCTTCCCCCCCCATTCATGCCCTCCCTCCCTCCCCAGAGTTCTGTGTTCGTTGGTTGTACTTATATTCATGCATACCAGTCCTTCGGTTGTTCTCTTATCTCCCCCCAGGTCTCCCTCCCCTCCCCGCTGTCATTTGACAGTCTGCTTGTTTTATGGTGACTATCTCAGGACCACACGAATAGAGTCCGCTCCTCCTCTGGTTCTCACCGCCCCTCCCCCCGGGTCCCACTGCTTCCCCTGGGACACAGGGCTCACCAGGGGCTGAATTGTCTTTTAAGAATACTAACATTAGTACAGCTCTAGATGCATATCTTTGCTTAGCCTAAAATATAGAAAGCAGCTACGTGGATATAAAACCTGGTACGTAATATCTCTGAGGATAACATTTTAATTTGAAGGTTGGAAATATACTTTATTTCTAGAAAAATTGAAGAAAAGGCCTTAAGAAAATGAGAACTTGCTCTAACCGGTGTGGCTCAGTGGATAGAGCGTCGGCCTGTGGATGGAAGGGTCCCGGGTTTGATTCCGGTCAAGGGCATGTATCTTGGTTGCAGGCACATCCCCAGTGGAGGGCGTGCAGGAGGCAGCTGATGGATGTTTCTCTCTCATCGATGTTTCTGCCTCTCTCTCCCTTTCCCTACCTCCCTGTAAAAAATCAATAAAATATATTTTAAAAAAATAAAAATAAAAAGAGAACTTGCTGCAGTGTAACGTGTATTAGAGTTAAACCAAATAAAGAATACAATTGGATGGTTTCTCTTTGCTAAAGTGAGAAAAGGGCCTTTTGACAAAATCTGTCTGTAAACATTGGGACATGTGGTGGGTTCTTTATAGCATGTTGAATGCCAAGACAGTGAAAGAGAACCATGACTGACATTTTATTTTAAACATTTAAAATATAATCTTGATAACCTATCTGGTTGTATGATTTTTATTTTTATTATTTTTTTAATTTATTAAGGTATTATCTGTGTACATAGCTTACCATTGCCCCCCCCTCCCATTCATGCCCTCCCTCCCCAGAGTTTTGTGTCCATCGGTTGTTCTTATATGCATGCATACCAGTCCTTCAGTTGATCTCTTATCTCCCCCAGATCTCCCTACCCTCCCCCCTCCCCCGCTGTCATTTGACAGTCTGCTTGTTGTTTTACTGTCACTATATCTATCTTTCTGTTCATTCATTTATAATGTTCTTTAATATCCATAAATGAGTGAGGTCATGTGGTGTTTCTCTTTCATTGACTGGCTTATTTCACTCAGCATGATGCTCTCCAATTCCATCCAGGTTACTGCAAATGATGAGAATTGCTTCCTTTTTATGGCAGCATAGTATTCCATGGTGTCGATGTGCCATAGTTTTCTGATCCATTCATCTGCTGACGGGCACCTAGGCTGTTTCCAAATCCTAGCTATTGTAAATCGTGCTGCTATGAACATAGGGGTGCATATATCCTTTCTGATTGGTCTTTCTAGTTTCTTGGGATATATTCCTAGTAGTGGGATTACTGGGTCAAATGGGAGTTCCATTTTCAGTTTTTTGAGGAAGTTCCATACTGATCTCCACAGTGGTTGCACCAACCTGCAATCCCACCAGCAGTGCAGGAGGGTTCCTTTTTCTCCACAACCTCGCCAACATTTGTTGTTTGTTGTTTTGATGTTGGCCATTCTGACAGGTGTGAGATGGTACCGCATTGTTGTTTTGATTTGCATCACTCTGGTTGTATGATTTTTAGAACTTGTCTTTGCTCGGTCATCACCAACTGCCCTCCCCTGCAGGCCCGGTCCCTCCTAATTGTATTGGAATAATGTTTATTATTGTATTGGAATGTTTATTTTAGCTGGCCTAACTGATCCCCTGCTGGCCCGATTGCCCCTAACTTCCCTCCCTTGCCAGCCTGGTCACCCCTAACTGTCCTCCCCTGATAGCGTGGTCACCCCCAACTGCCCTTGCCTGTAAGCCTGATCACCCCCAAATGCCCTCCCTTGCAGGCCCGGTCCCCCCTCCCCCCCAACTGCCCTCTTCTGCCTGCCTGGTTACCCCTAACTGCCCTCCCCTGCTGGCCTGATCGCCCACAACTGCCCTCCCCTGCTGGCCATCTTGTGTCCACATGGGGTGGCCATCTTCTGTGTTGGAGTGACAATCTGCATATTCCCTCTTTATTAGATCGGATGGGGTGGGAGGAAGCTTCTTGCCCTCTGTCTCTCACCAGGACCTCTTTCTTCTTCTTTTAAAATATATTTTATTGATTTTTTTTTTTTTTTTTACAGAGAGGAAGAGAGAGCGTTAGAGTTGGAAACATCAATGAGAGAGAATCATTGATCAGCTGCCTCTTGCACGTCCCCTATTGGGATGTACCTGCAACCAAGGTACATGCCCTTGACCGGAATTGAACCCGGGACCTTTCAGTCCGCAGACCGACGCTCTATCCACCGAGCCACACCGGTTTCGGCAAGACCTCTCTCTTCTGAGACCTGTTTGATCTCGGGGTAAATGGGCTTCCTCCACTACTTCACTCAGCCCCACGGCAGCCTCGGGAATCTCACTCTCACTCAGGCCTTCCTGAGCCTCTGGGTTAAAAACTCATGGAAGTGAATATTTTAAAAACTCCAAATTCTCCTAGAGGGCGGAAGCTGTGGCCATGTCCTTGGTCAGGCCCAGAAGCTGCGAGGAGGGGGCAACTGACCCCGTGTGAAGGAGAGAGGACAGCAGTTTCAAATCTAAGCAGCTGGAGGCCCGGGAAGGGCTGTGGGGACCTGACAGCTCCCCCCCACCCCCCGCTTTTCTCCAACCTCCTGAGGGAGGTCAAGGTCAGGTTGTATCTTCTACAGCGTTTACCAGAAAAACGGCTTGGATAGTAAGTGGCTTTAAAATTTCACAGAGCTGCCGAAACCGGTTTGGCTCAGTGGTAGAGCGTTGGTCTGCGGACTGAGGGGTCCCGGGTTCGATTCCGGTCAGGGGCATGTACATTGGTTGCGGGCACATCCCCGGCAGGGGGTGTGCAAGAGGCACCTGGTGGATGTTTCTCTCTCATCGACATTTCTAGCTCTCTATCTCTCTCTCCCTCCCTCTGTAAAATATCAATAAAATATATATTAAAAAAAATAATAATAAAATTTCACAGAGCTGTTAAGGCAACAAATAAATATAACCGAAATAAAGGGTTTTTGATAAAGCTTTTCAGCAATAAGTATATATGCCTATATATAATTCTCCAAAGTCTTTAATAACTCAATACTTTAAAAGCCTTGCTGGATTAAATAATAGTTATTAAACACCTAATACTTTAAAATAACCTGAAATAATGAAACACTGATTTTTACACTTTAAAAATATATTTTTATTGATTTCTGAGAGGGAGAGGGAGAGGGAGAGAAACATCAATGATGAGAATCACTGAGTGGCTACTTCCGGCACGCCCCTCCTGGGGTGGAGCCTACACCCTGGGGCCCTTCAGTGCACAGGCCATTGAGCCTAACTGGCGAGGCCTAGACAAGTTTTAAGTTCACCTGCTTTTAGCTTTTATTGCAGAAAGTCTATACGGTGGACTCAGAACTGTCAATGTAATGTCTTGTGCTTTGCTGAAGGTGTGTTTCTTAAAAATAAAAAGTATATTTAAAGTGTGTTCATAAACATCCATCTAAGAAATGCTGGTGGGTTACTTTTTGGTCAGTATTGAAAAATTAAGGATTCTAAGAATTAAGACCTCAAATCAGGTTGAAATAAATCGTGTAAATTTAATAACAGAAGGCATGATGTATAGAAATATTTTTTTTTTCCCAGGAGAAAGATGGAAAGTAAATTATTCAAATGATGGTCATTTCTGAGTGGGTCACCTCCACCCAGATGTTATTCCAAAGCAGCACACTAGATGGCAGCAGGAATGAGATGTAATTTCCCCTCAGATGTAATTTCCAAGATGCACACGAGATGGCAGCAAAGTAGTTTTCCTTGTGATGCCACTCAGGTTCTATTCCCAAGATGCCCACTAGAGGCTGCCAGAGAGCATTTCCTGTCTTCGGGGTTCAGACCCTGACACTGGCTCACTCTATGATAAACCCTAATATCAGTTACAAAAAACTTCATAGCAGACAGGAAAGGTAAATATCTACTCAGCAAAAACGCCATGTTGAAATGACGCAAATTACTTATACTTTTTTCATAAATTGTAGGAGAAATAATAACAGAATGCTCACCCACAAACAAAATTTTGAGAGAAAACTATTTGTGGTTCAGAGCTATGGAAACATGAATTCCTCTCCTCACTTTTCTTTTTCCCCCCAAACACACCCAGTTGAACTGCTACATAAGGTCAAAACGGACCATTTTGGGCCTACCCGGTTTGGGTCAGCGGACAGAGTGTCAGACTGCAGACCGAAGGGTCCCAGGTTCAGTTCTCGTCAAGGGCACGTACCTCAGTTGCAGGATTCTCCCCGGCCCGGGCCCTGGTTGGAGCACGTGCGGAAGGCAACCCATCGACGTGTCTCTCTCACACCAATGTCTCTCCCTGTCTTTCCCTCTCTCTCCCACTCTCTCTAAAAATCAATGGAAAAATACCCTTGGGTGAGGATAAACAAAAACACACACACCAAAACTGACCATTTTTGGCATGAACAAATGTTTGTCAGAAAGGAGAGAAGAGACAGGGGCAGAGAGAGGGTGGGTATTGTACTTCTTTACAGGGAGAAATCCAGGTGGCGGCACAGTTAAACGCCTAACTGCAGCCTCACACAACAATTTCAAAAAAATACAGCTAAGCCGAAACTGGTGTGGCTCAGTGGATAGAGCGTCAGCCTGCAGACTGAAAGGTCCCGGGTTCGATTCCAGTCAAGGGCATGTACCTGGGTTGCGGACACATCCCCAGTGGGGGGGGGGGGTGCAAGAGGCAGCTGATCGATGATTCTCTCTCTCATCGATGTTTCTAACTCTCTCTCCCTTCCTCTCTGTAAAACATCAATAAAATATATTTTTTAAAATACAGTAAAATATAAAGTGGACAATATCTAGAACTACAGGAAAGTCGACTGACTGGAGATTCTACAACTAGAAGGAAAGAGAAAACCAGAAAGACAATCAGAGGAGCTGTAAAAGCCTAAGGTACGGAGGCACGGTGTGCAAGCGGGGAGAGGACGGAGCCGGAGAGGAGGGGCGGCTGAGTGCGTGGCTGGCGTTCCCTAGCGGGAAGGAGATAAAAGCTCCGGACTGTGCTGAACCCCAACTCCGACTGCACTGAACCCCAGTTCTGGGCAAGACCCTGGGGTCCAGGCTCACACAGAGGGAAACTGGGCTGTAAGGCGGAAGCTCAGCGGAGCAGCGAAGTGCAGAGCCCCGGAGTCGCGCACATTGCGCGCAGAGGACAGACGGTTGATTGAGCCGCTGGATTGCCCTAGTAGGAAGGAGACATAAGCTCTGGACTGTTCTTAACCCCACTTCCAACTGCACTGAACCCCAGTTGTGGGCTCGTTGGGTGAGAGACTACACTGTCTGGTAGCGGGCAAAACTCTAGGGCACCTTTCTCTCAGAGGTGCTTGCAGCGAGTACCAAAGGACACTGAGGAACACTGAGACTCAGGAACCTCAGAGGGCGGGGCTAACCGGAAGCCAAGGCTGTAGGCTCCGCCCTGAAACTCCTCCCCATTCAAGCTGAGCACAGAGGCTTTTGCAGTTTTCCAAGTCTAGTCCAATAAGGCTGTCTCCCGACATAGACACAGCTGATCCTCACAGCCAACTGGCTTGGAGGTCAGTTCCTTCCAGTGATACCAACAACAATCAAGACTTAACTGCAACAAGGCTGTACACACAGTCCTCAAAGGGGGCACCAAGAGTGTCCACCTCAGGTAACTGGGAGGCTGACCCACTGAACCATATAGGACACCTTAGCACACAAAGCCACCCTACCAACTCAGGGAAGCAGCGAAAATGCCGAGACCAGGAAACATCACAAACGAAAGAAATGGAGGACAAAAAGCAACTGGATATAGAGTTCAGAACCAAGGTTATAAGGTTTTTCAAGAATTTCCTAGAAAAAGCCAATAAAATAAACAAGACCTATGAAGATATGAAAAGGGATCAACTAGAATTAATAAAGGATCAACAAGAAACAAAGAATACATTCTCTGAAATAGAAAATATTATACAGAGCCCTAAAAACAGAATGGAAGATTGCAAGAATAAAGTCAAAGATTTGGAACACAAAGAGCCAGAGGACACTCCTCCACAGAAGCAAGAAGATAAGAGAATCCAGAAAGTTGAAGATAGTGTAAGAAACCTCTGGGACAACTTCAAGCGAACCAACATCAGAATTATGGGTGTCCCAGAAGATGGCAGAGAGCAAGATACCGAAAGCATATTGAAAGAAATAGTGACAGAAAACTTCCCCACCTGGTGAAAGAAATAGACTTACAAGTCCAGGAAGCACACAGAACCCCAAACAAAAGAAATCCAAAGAGGACCACACCAAGACACATCATAATTAAAATGCCAAGAGCAAAAGACAGAATATTAAAAGCAGCAAGACAAAAGCAGGTAGTTACCTATAAAGGAGCACCCATACGACTTTCAGTTGATTTCTCAACAGAACCATGCAGGCCAGATGGGAATGGCAAGAAATATTCAAGGTGATGAATAACAAGAACCTACAGCCAAAAGTACTCTACCCAGCAAAGCTATCACTCAGAATCGAAGGCCAGAAAAGAGCTTCACAAATAAATTTAAGCTAAAGGAGTTCATCACTGCCAAACCAGAATTATATGAGTTGCTGAAGGGGGTTCTTTAGGAAGAGGAAGAAAATAAAGATAAAAATGAACAACAAATACTATCAACAAGCGAATCTATAAACCAAGGGAATTAAAAACCTGATGAACAATAGTTACTGGTGAATATAATAGAATCAGAGGTATGGAAGGGGAGTGGACTGACGATTCTCGGGGAAAAGGGGAGAGGGGGGGCGGGAAGAGACTGAACATAAACTGTGCACCTATGGATGAGGTCAGTGGGGGGTGGGGAAAGGGCAGAGGGTGGGATGGGAATCTGGTAGAGGGGAGCAATGGAGGGGGGAAAAAATGAGGAACATTTGTAATAAAATGAATGATAAAGATTAAAAAAAAAAAAAAAGAAATGGCTGAAACTGGTTTGGCTCAGTGGATAGAGCATCGGTCTGTGGACTGGAAGGTCCCAGGTTCGATTCCAGTCAAGGGCATGTACATTGGTTGTGGGCACATCCCCGGTAGGGGTCGTGCAGGAGGCAGCTGTCGATGTTTCTCTCTCATCGATGTTTCTAGCTCTCTATCCCTCTCCCTTCCTCTCTGTAAAAAAAAAATCAATAAAATATATATATATTTTAAAAATTAAATTAAAATAAAAAATAAAAAAGAAAGGTCTGTCAAATATGATTTAACTTAGTATAACTGATACTGAACTCTATTCAACCTGTGTAATTCTTTTTATTAATTATTAATAAATTTTATTATTTACTAATAATTTAGAAATAAATACAATTATTTCTAGCCCCAAACAGCACAACTATATTTGCTACAATAGCAACTGAAATGTATCCAGTATACTTTTAATTATGATATTCTTTTATTAAAAAAAAATACAAGTATGGAACAAGAATAATTTAACAGAGTTCTAGAATACTCACTAACAAAATATAGGAATGGATAAGGCGGGATAGTGTACAACGGAACAAAACCTACATGAAATTCAAGGTTTACCTGGAAGATTAAAGAAAACTGACAAACATTTAAAAAGATAGGACATTTCCTTTTTAATCAGTCAAAAGAGAAGAGTTCAAAACAATAGCAAGTTCCACATACCATAGGGCTATAGTTACACGTTAAATATAATTACTATCTATCAGTATGCAAAAATATAAAGTTCTATTTCATACAATAAAACCCTTGATAGGAACCATCCTAAAATTAAGCGGAACTTCTCACCTTCCGTGTGAGGTCGAGTTCTTTCGCAGGTTCCTTTAAAGGCTTTTTAACAAAACGCTAAATCTAAACAACGAATTCCTGTCGGTTCTCAAATTAATGCTACTCAAAGAAAGAAAAGGGTACAGCTCAGCCACGTACTCCTTTAGTAGTGTTCAGGCCTCTCTGAAAGGTTCCATTTTTCCAAGTATGGAACCGGAACTCAAAATACCCCCCGCACAGCACTGAAGAGGAGGGGTGTGCAGGAGGACTCAGCTGTCATATGGCACAATATCGTTTTCCCCAACACATGTTTGAAATAAACATGTCCAGGATTTTGTTTCCCTCCTAACAGGCCAGGATTACCATCTAGGTTAAGCTACATCTGGTTGTGTTAAGACCTCGGAGTGGAAAAGAACCTCGTCGGTGTTGTCTCACAAAGGTAACACTGGTGAGAAGCCATGAAACCCGCCAGCCACGCGCTGGCGCAGGCTCAGAGCTCGTCGTGGTAGAAATGCTCGTCGTGCAGCTGGCGGCCGTAGTCGGTGGCTTCGCTGGTGAGAAACAGGTCCTGGTTCTCCAGGATCTCTGCCTCGGAGAGCTTTCTGTCCTGGTCCAAGTCCATTTCGTCGATGAGATGGAGAGCCTTTAACAAAGACCATTCAATGGGTCAAGTGTAACTCATATTTTCAGCAAAATGTGCATATCTCAATGGTACAGAACCATTCAGACTTTTATTCACTCACTGTTTGCACCACATTTTTAAAGGGGCCAGTGAGCAATAAAAGAATCACTGACCAAAATGATTATTGCTCCATTCAAGTACTCGCTGTCTGAGTAAATGAAAACATTACTGGGGACTGAAGGGTCCCGGGTTCGATTCCAGTCAAGGGCATGTACACTGGTTTCGGGCACTTCCCTAGTGGGGGGGTGTCTATCCCTCTCTCTTCCTCTCTGTGAAAAATCAATAAAATATATTAAAAAGAAAAGAAAAGACCACAGAGGGTAGGCGGGGACTGTCTCCGGCTCCTCTCATTATCTCCTTTGCCAATTCCCGCTGGGTTCTGTCTCCTTCAACTCAAATCCGACTCAGGAGATCTAAGCAACATGAACATAACCCATTTTGAGCCCCTACAGGCAAATACAAAGTTTATTATTCTAACGGTCCTATCAAATCTTAACTTGCACCGGAACTGGTTTGTCTAAGTGGATAGAGCGTCGGCCTGCGGACTGAAAGGTCCCAGGTTCGATTCCAGTCAAGGGCATGTACCTTGGTTGTGGGCACATCCCCAGTAGGAGATGTGCAAGAGGCAGCTGATCGATGATTCTCTCTCAACGACGTTTCTAGCTCTCTATCCCTCTCCCTTCCTCTCTGTAAAAAAATCAATAAAATATATTAAAAAAATTTTTACTTGCTTGTCCCTTGACGATCTAAAACAGCTCATAGATTTATTTTATTTATCTTTTTATCCCAAGGAATCTCCTTTTATTTTTTTTTTAAATAAATCTTTATTACTCAGATTATTACAACTGTTTCTCCTTTTTCTCCCCCAAAGCTCCCTACCGCCCAGTTCCTTTCCCACCCTCTGCCCTCACCCCCTCTCCCCCCCATTGTCCTCATCCATTGGTTATACGATTTCAATCCAGTCTCTCACTGCTCCCCCACCCCCTTATCCTCCAGATAATCATCAGTCCATTCCCCTTCTTTGCCCCTGATTCTACTATATTCACCACTTTATTCTGTTTCTCAGATTTTTTTTTTCCTTTTCTTTTCCTTTTTCCCGTATATGAATTTCAAGTGGGACACTCTCTCTCATTTGTTTTTGTAGGGAAATACAACAGAGTGTTCTGTAGCAAATGGCTGCAGACTGTCCAAATGTCTCAGGACCACACGAATAGAATCCGCTCCTCCTCCGGTTCACACCGCCCCCTCCCCCCCGGTTCCCACCACCCCCCTTGGGCACACGGCTCCCCTGGGGTACACGGCTCCCCCAGGGCAACAGCTCATAGATTTAATCAAGAAAGAGCAATGCATTGATCCTAAACGACGTAAGTGCTTCTTTCTCTGGCTCACACACTGGAGCTTCCTGTCCCACCCACAGCGGCACGCACGGGGGAGGTGCCACTTGGTGGCGCTCACCTCCTCCTGGGCGATGCCCTGGTTGTTGGGCACCACCCAAGACAGCAGCTCCTGAGGGTCCAGCCTGCCGTCCGAATCTTTGTCATAATCATTCAGGAATCTGTCTTTCTCAACAAGTATCCACTCCGGATCGTCATTGGCTGCTTTAGATGAAAAGAAATCAACAGCAAATACGCACATGAGAATATCACATGTATATGGTGAGAAGTTGGACATATCCCCAAAATAAAGGGAATGCATTCAAAGCCTACTACATAAAAAATGCCCAAAGAACCAAAAATACTGAACTGAAAAGTGCCAAAATAAGTACAAACTATACAGTCATTTCCAACGGTGACACACAGGTCTACTCAACTCCGAGTTTTTAAATCGTTGCATATCCTCACAAACTAGTAATTTTATTAACTGCCATTTGTTTTATCTCTTTCCCAAATTTGATCTGGGTAAAACTGTTTGTATGCCACGTGGCTACATAAAGCTTCTCTCTCGTTCTTACAGAGCAATGCTGCGTGTCACTTCAGAGACCCTCACAGTGAGGGCTGCTTTTAGGCAACAATTCTGGGGAAGTTTCTGAGAAAAGACAAATATAAACTCCTGAAATTTCAAACAACCATGAGTCACCCTCCACAGTCCACACGGGTATTCACGGTATTTATATTCATTTCTCTTTTAAGATCTACATCAAAAGATACAGGATTTTGTTTTAAAATATCAACCGCCGAGCCGAAACCGGCTTGGCTCAGTGGATAGAGGGTAAGCCTGCGGACTGAAGGGTCCCGGGTTCGATTCCAGTCAAGGGCACGTACCTTGGTTGCGGGCACATCCCCAATATGGGGTGTGCAAGAGGCAGCTGATTGATGATTGTCTCTAATCAAAATAAAATATATTTAAAAGTATATAAAAAATAATAATACCTTAATAAAATAAAATTAAATTAAAAAAATAAAAATAAAAATATATAAAAAATAAAAATATCAATCGCCGAAACCGGTGTGGTTCAGTGGATAGATCTGAGTTAGCCTGCGGACTGAAGGGTCCCAGGTTCGATTTTGCTCAAGGGCACATCCCCAGTAAGGGGGCAGCTGATTGATGACTCTTCTCATCGATGTTTCTAACTATCTCCCTCCCTTCCTCTCTGTAAAATATCAATAAGATATATTTAAAAAAATAAAACACATGCTGGGGTGACCTCCACGTGCCCTCGTTCTGCTCGCCTCCCTGGGCGGAGCCAGCGCCCTCGGGCGAGTGCTTTGGCCCCATTTTCTCCTTCTGCTCGCCTGCCCTCCGCCCGCGTACCTGGGTCCCGGCGGTAGTCGCCGAGGAACTCTTCCAGACTCACAAACCCGTCCCCGTCTTTGTCGTGTTCCTCGAGAGCCTCTTCGATGACGAATTCCTAGCACAGATCAGTTAGTCACGACGTGTCCAATCCCACCGCCCTCTGGGCACTCCAAATCCAGCGTCCTCGCTCTGTGGTCAGGGCCCCTCTCCCCTGACACCCCCTCAGCACTGGCCTCGTTTTCCTCCCCAACGACATCTCCGAGCACCCGTCTTCTGTAACTCGCTTTCCACCCAACCCATGAGTCTCTATCGCTTTGCACAGAACTGTTGTTCTATCTCCAGATCTACCGTAAGATGTATCTGGGCCCCATAGAACCTCAAACCCCCGGCCCCCCCTTCACGCCCTGCGAGCCCCCGGCTCCTTCTGGCCCTCGGGCACGGCGCGTCCCGGACGCTGTGCCCGGGAACCTGCTCGGGGGCCCAGCTTCCTGGCCCGGCTCCCCCCGGGTCAGAGCTTGTCGCGCTTCCTCCGTGCCTGCCGGCTCCTTTCTTTCTGGATCAAACAGCCGCGATGAAAACATATTCTCGAGGGTCTCCCGCTCTAGCCCCCTCCAGAGGCCTCCTCTAGAACTCAGTGAGCGTTGCAGACTTTACATACAGAAATCAGACATCTTAACCTGAGACCCAAAGGTTACTTTACGAGGGAAGATCTCCGAGTCTCTGGAAACTGTCACCCAGCAGCTGGTGCGCATGAGCACGTGTGGCTTTTCTGCAACCGAGTCCACAGGGGGCGTCTCGGTGGAGGAGCCTGCGCTCCCCTAAAGCTAAGAACTGACCACGACGACTGTCACCCCATCCGGGTGATCCTCCTGGCAACGCAGCACTGCAATAACATCGCCATGGCCGAAACCGGTTTGGCTCAGCGGTAGAGCCTCGGTCTGCGGACTGAAAGGTCCCAGGTTCGATTCCGGTCAAGAGCATGTACCTTGGCTGCGGGAACATCCCCGGTGGGGGGTGTGCAAGAGGCAGCTGGTCGATGTTTCTCTCTCATCGACGTTTCTAGCTCTCTGTCTCTCTCCCTTCCTCTCTGTAAAATATCAATAAAATATATTTAAAAAAAAATAATAACGCCGCCATGGTTACAGTAATTAATGCAAATCCATGAGAGGGTATTTCTTTTACCGTATTTGCCGGCGTATAAGACAATTTTTTGGCCCTGAAAAACATGCCTCCAAGTGGGGGGTAGTCTTATACGGCGAGTATATAACAAACTCTGTATTTTGAGTGGAAATGTTAGGGGGTCGTCTTATACACCCAGTCTCTTATACGCCGGCAAATACGGTAAATTCCAACTTTCACTGCAAAGTGGAATCACGTCTTTTCCTCCATCCAGTCCAGCCAGGAGGGACGAAGGGCTCACAAGCGATGGGTGCAGCTGCGGAGTGAGACCCCGGCTGGCGGGCCCCCACCTCATGCTGCCCCCGCCAGCTCCGTCCTGCCCTCCCCGTCCCCGCCGCTCCGAGCAGCCACCTAACTCCTCTCTCCCCAGCTTGCTTCATCACAACGTTCTGTGTGCAGCTGCTTCAAACAGGAATCACTCTATTTCCTGTCACTGCCACATCGAACGCCAGACCAAACGCCAACGCCTACGGTAAATTGTCGCTTTGCTGTCTGGTCACCCCTTCTCAATCTCCCGTGGTTCCCTGCTTCCCAGAGAAATGAGACCAGCAGCCAGCCAAAACCGCTGTGGCTCAGTGGGTAGAGCGTCGGCTTGTGGACTGAAGGGTCCCAGGTTCGATTCTGGTCAAGGGCATGGACCTTGGTTGCGGGCACATCCCCAGTGTGTGTGTGTGTGTGTGTGTGTGTGTGTGTGTGTACAAGAGGCAGCTGATGGATGTTTCTCTCTCATCCATGTTTCTAGCTCTCTATCCCTCTCCCTTCCTCTGTGTAAAAAATCAGTAAAAATATATTTAAAAAAAATAAAATTATAAAAACTAAATAAAATAAAAACTCCAGTCCTTTACCTTCTCCCTCCCAACAAGCAGCCTCCGCCCCCGAACCTCCTTCCCGGGAGAGGGTCCGTCTCTTACGATTCTGGCTGTAATACTTCTCCAATCACTCAGCTAAAACAGGTCCCCAGTCCCGGCCCCTCAGCAAGTCGGTGGGAAACGCTCTTCCTTACCGTCATAGAATCAACCTCTTCGGGGTGCTCAAAAGCAATGAATTCTTCCAGATTCAAACCGGGATCCGAATCCTGGTTAGCCTTCTCAAACCGCTTCTTGTCCTTTAGATGAAGCTTGGAGAACGAGATATGGAACATGTTTAGAGGTCTTATCACAGTATGTAATCACGAACAACACCTCCCAAAGCACAAACTATGCGAAATCTGACGCGCATTTTCATACGTTATTTTACCTTCACACCGTTTGTTTGGGGAAATGCGTTTATTAGGAGCAGTGCAGGCGCCGGAGTCAGACGGCTCGGGGCGACTCCAGCAATGCCACTCCCTAGCTGCTCCTTCACCCCCTGGTCTCCTCAACTACAAACCGGGGACCACCGAACACCAAAAGCAAAGGCCGCAGAGGGCCTGGCCAGTGGGGCTCAGGTGGTGGGTGTCATCAGGTGGTGGGGGCCAGAGGCTGCCGGGTGATTCTGGCCGGAGCACATGCCCGGCTGTGGGCTCAGCGCCCGGGAGCAGGAGTGGAGGGGGCAGCCTGTCGATATCGTGCTCTCACATCAATGTTTCTCTCTCCCTCTCCCTTCCTCTATAAAAAACCTGTGTAAAAAAGTAAACCGTGGGACTATATCAAACTAAAAAGCTTCTCACAGAAAGGAAACCATCAGCAAAATGAAAGGCAACCTACTGAATGGGGGAAAATATTTGCAAATCATATTCTAATAAGGGTTTAACACCCAAACTATATAAAGGACTCACACAACTCAACAGCAAACAAACAAACAAACAAACAAATATCCATCTTATTAAAAAACTAGAGGCCCGGTGCACGAAATCTGTGCACGGGTGCGGTCTGGGGGCCTGGCTGGTGATCTAAGTGCAAACGTCTGGCATGGAAGGGCAGGTCCCAGCTGACTACTGGGCCCCGGCCGCCCCCTCCACCTGAGGGCCCACGGGTGCCACGGTGAGGCCTCTGGGCTGCCCAGGGGTGCCACAGGAAGCCGGGCAGGCAGCACGCTCTCTCCTGGCCGACCTTCCCGACTGGCTCCGTGTGAACCCACAGGGAGCCAGCCGCCCCTGGGGTCCCGCTCACCCAGAGGACGCCGTGTGGGTACAGGGCGGCTCCTCTCAGGCGCGGGAACCTGAGGGTGGGGCTTCCCCAGCGCACAAGCCCTGCGTCAGGGGGGGGGGGAGCGTAGCAGGGGGAATGAGAGCGAGCTCGGCAGACACCGTACATTCTCACCACACGCCCGTCCCCATCACCCCCTCCCCCAGGTAGCCAGCCAGAGGTCACAGCACACATTGTGGACACCCGCCAAGCTCCACGCTGCCCCCTGGTGGCCATCACACGTTACAGCGAGCAGTGGAATTGCTGAATGACAGCCCGAGGGCACAATTTGCATATCAGGCTTTTATTATTTAGGATGGGCAAGACCTGAGTAGACATTTTCCCAAATACATACGCATGGCCAACAGACACATGAAAAGATACTCAACACATCACCAGAGAAATGCAAAGTGGAACAGCAGTGAGATATTCCCTCATAGGTGCTAGAATGGCTATCCTCAATAAATCAACAAGCAAGTTCACTGCTAAAGATGTGGAGAAAAGGGAATTCTTGTGTACTGTTGGTGGGTTGCAAATTGGTGCAGCCATTATGGAAAAATGTGTGGAGGTCCCTCAAAAATTTACAACACAGTATGATATGCTTCGGCAATTCTACTTCTGTGTATCCAAAGAAAACAAAAAGAATTCCAAAAAATGCATGCACTCTATGTTCCCTGAAGCATTATTCACAAGAGCCAAGATATAGAAACGATCCAAGCGTTCATCTTTGGCTGAATGGATAAGAAATTATGGTGTGTATTTACAGTGGAATATTATTCCGTAAAATAAACAAAATCGTGCCATTGTGACAACAAACATGGACCTCGAGGGCATTACACTAAGTGTAACACATCAGACAGAGAAAAGAAAAGCAAATATTGAATGATCTCTTCTTCTATGTGGAAATTGAAAAAAGTAAAACATAATCCAAAAACAAAAACCAAGCAAATACATACAAAGATCAGATTGGTGGGTGCGGGGGGGGGGGGAGACGACACACGATGACAGAAAACAGGTAAACTAGGTTTTTTTAGTTTAAATACATTGAATAAATTAAATTATTAAATGTCTATTAAGCAATTGGAATATGAATCTCATGAAGCAATTAGTAAAACTTGAGTAATAAACATTTACTAAATGTGACAATTACTATTGACTGAAAAACTTGAGATTGAGTGATTTGTTGAAAGGGATGTCAGAAATACAGCTAAAATGTTTTGAACTTGGATCCATTCTGTTCTCTTTAATAATCTCAATTTTTAAAAAAAGTATTTTATTGACTTTTTACAGAAAGAGAGAGGGATAGAGAGTTAGAAACATCGACCAGCTGCCTCCTGCACACCCACCTAAGGATGTGCCCGAAACCAAGGTACATGCCCTTGACCGGAATCGAACCCGGGACCCTTCAGTCCGCAGGCTGATGCTCTCTCCATTGAGCCACACCGGTTAGGGCTCAATTTTTTTTTTTAATTTCCAAATAACAATAAATTCAGACTGTGTTTTCGTTTTTAATTAATTTCAGAGAGAGGAAGGGATAAGGGGAGAAACATCAATGATGAGAATCCTCGATTGGCTGCCTCCTGCACGCCCCCTACTAGTGATCTAGCCGCAACCTGGGCCTGTGCCTGACCTGGAAGTGAATTGTGACCTCCTGGCTCATGGGTCCACGCTCAACCATAGACACACACCAGCGGGGTTATTATGCCACTTGAAAATTGTTTCTGGTCTTCAAAATGACCTTTCAAAACTATATTCGCAAGTTTCAGAAACAGTCTTCTTATGAGAATATTTTTCTTTAAAAAAATATATTTACTGATTTCAGAGAGGGAGGGAGAGGGAGAGACAGAAACATCCATGATGAGAGAGAATCACTGATCCACTTCCTCCTGCATGTCCCCTACTGGAGACTGAACCCGAAAACCAGGCATGCGCCCTTGAGTGGAATCCAAACCGGGACCCTTCGGTCTGCAGGCTGACACTCCATCCACTGATTACACCGGCTAGAGCGAATACTTTTCTTTTTATACGCTGATTGCATTATTAAACTTTACATTTAAAAGATCGCAATTTCTAATATTTTAGAAGCTTTTAGTTCACTGGTAAGTTAGGTAGCACTGATTCACGGAAACAACGCTTCTTCTACCGTAACTGACAGAGGAGATTCACTGCCTCCCCAGAGAACTCATCTTTTAGCCGAAACTGGTTTGGCTCAGTAGACAGAGCGTCGGTCTGCGGACTGAAAGGTCCCGGGTTCGATTCCGGTCAAGGGCATGAACCTTGGTTGCGGGCACATCCTCAGTAGGGGGTGTGCAGGAGGCAGCTGATGGTTGTTTCTCTCTCATCCATGTTTCTAGTTCTCTATCCCTCTCCCTTCCTCTCTGTAAAAAATCAATAAAATATATATTTTTAAAAGAGGTCCTCCCTTTTCACTGCTGCATAGTATTCCATTGTATAAATGTGCCACAGCTTTTTTACCCAGTCATGCTGATGGGCACTTGGGTTGTTTCCAGATCTTAGCCATTGTAAATTGTGCTGCTATGCACACAAGGGTGCATGCATGCTGACTGGTGTTTTGGGTTTCTTAGGAAATATTCCCAGAAGTGGGGTCACTGGGAGCCCATCCTTTTTGTGATATGTTTATGGTATAATGTTTGGTCTGTAACTTTAGGAATGACTTATTCTTCACCATTGATTTTTTATTTGGAAAAATAATGCAACTCTTTCATCTTTCTATACCACATCCACTTTTAGAGAGTATTCCACTTTCCAATAGGACACTGAGAAGTATGCATTTAATCTCTATCTCATTCACCCTTACAAAAATGTTTTCTCTTCAATTGGTTTTTTTAAAAGAGAGGTAGGAAAGGAACATCGATGAGAGAAACATTAATCTGCTGCCTCTTGCACGCCCAATATTGGGGATCAAGCCCACAGGCCAGATGCCTAACAAGGGATCGAATGAGTGACCCCTTGATTCATGGGTCAACACACCAGCGAGGCTAATTCATTCTTAAGAGACAGAGACTGTAATCAGCATCACTGAGTGCGTGGGTGAGGGTGTCTGCATCAATGGCCGTGTATCTCCTCAAAGTGAAGCTTTCTTCTCAACACCACCATCTTCTCAACACATCACCCCCTCTCAAGAATGTAATTTTTTAAAAAAACACACAGACACATCTCTTATATTGTGACGAGTAGTAATTAAATCTTTTGGGTTCCAAAAAAGACAGAAGAAAGAAAGAAAGGAAGGAAGAAAGGAAGGAAGGAAGGAAGGAAGGAAGGAAGGAAGGAAGGAAGGGAGGAAGGAAGGAAGAAGACATTAGAACCTAATTATATTAAGATTTTAAATATTTTATTATTGATTTCAGAGAGGAAGGGAGAGGGAGATAGAAACATCAATGATGAGAGAAAATCATTGATGAGCTGCCTCCTGCACGTCCCCCACTGGAGACCGAGCCCGCAACCAAGGTGCATGCCCTTGACTGGAATCAAACCCAGGACCCCTCAGTCCACAGGCCGATGCTCTTATCCACTGAGACAAACCAGTTAGGGCTTTAAGTATATTTTTACTGACTTCAGAGAGGAAGGGAAAGAAAGATAAAAACATCAATGATGAGAGACAATCATTGATTGGCTGTCTTCTGCACGCCCCCCACTGAGGATCGAGCCCACAACCCAGGCATATGCTCTTGATCAGAATAGAACCTGGGACCTAGGTTGTTTGGCTCAATGGATAGAGCATCAGCCTGCAGACTGAAGGGTTCTAGGCTTGATTCCGGCCAAGGGCACATGCCTAGGTTGTGGGCTCGATCCCCAGTGGGGGGCATGCGGGAAGCAGCCAATCAGTGATCATCTCTCATCATTAATGTTTCCATCTCCCTCTTCCTTCTTCTCCAAAATCAATAAAATATATATATATATATATTTTTTTTAAATATATATTTTATTGATATTTTACAGAGAGGAAGGGAGAGAGATAGAGAGCTAGAAATGATGAGAGAGAGGTCGATGAGAGAGAAACATCGACCAGCTGCCTCTTGCACATCCCCTACTGGGGATGTGCCCGCAACCCATGTACATGCCTTTGACCGGAATCGAACCTGGGACCCTTCAGTCCGCAGACCGACGCTCTACCACTGAGCCAAACCGGTTTCGGCAATAAAATATATTTTTTAAAAATAGAACCTGGGGCCTTTCAGTCCACAGGTTGATGCACTATCCACTGAGCCAACCTGGCTGGGGCAATGAATGATGCTTTTTAAGGTAAGTTAATATGAAGGAGATAATACTCAATAGATAGACCTCAAACCTCACTGTATCATCCTTTGTTGACTCTTAGGCACTAAGAAGTGAAACGACTGATTCATACTCTCCAGTCTGCTGTAAGACTAACGCCCAAGCCGAAACTGGGTTGGCTCAGTGGATAGAGCATCAGCCTGCAGACTCAAGGGTCAAGGTTCCATTCTTGTCAAGGGCATGTACCTTGGTTGCGGGCACATCCCCGGTGGGGGTGTGTGCAGGAGGCAGCTGATGGATGTTTCTCTCTCATCGACGTTTCTATCTCTTTCCCTTCCTCTCTGTAAAAAAGCAATAAAATAAAATTAAAAAAAAGACTAACACCCAAATAAGGAGGAAAAAGGAAAACAAAACATATATTTTTCTTCTGTGAATTAATTAAATCCTAACTACCTAATGCTGATATAGTTAACAAATGCCTCAAATTATTTTAAAAGCTGGTCCTATATAATAAAAGCCTAAGATGCTAAGTCTCTGGCCATCCATTTAATAAATCAAAGAGTAATATGCTAATGATATGCTGAGGCCACCCAACCACTCACTGTGATGTGCACTGACTACTATGGGGCACAGTTGACCGGTTGACCGGTCGCTATGACATCCACTGACCACCAGAGGACAGATGTCTGACAGGTTAGCTCGCTGCTGGGGTCCAGCAGGTCGGGACTGAGCGAGGCGGGCCAGACGTGCCCTGGAGCCCTCCTGTGGTTTCCCCCTGGCTGGCCAACCTCCCACATCCCTCCCCAGCCCCGATCATGCACCCATGGGGTCACCTGACCTGACCTGTGACCTCTCGCAATCCAGGAACCCTCTGGGGATGTTGTAGAGCCAGTTTCAGCACAATCCCACAGGCCAGGCCGAGGGACCCCACTGGTGCATGAATTTGTGCACTGGGCCTCTAGTTCTATGGAAATATCCATATATTAGAGGTAATATGCAAATGGGCGTTACACCGTGATGTATAATAACCAACAGCAGGAGGGCGGGTGGCGAGCCACGTGGGGCAGAGACAGGAGCAGTGGCCGGGCGGCCCCGAGGCAAGTGGCAGGAGCTCCTCGAGGACGGACTCGTGCCCTGGGCTGCCCGTGTTATGTAAGTGTGAAAGGCATGTGCTTTCTTCAACAACATTCCTTTAAATTAACACAGAACTGCTACTATTTCTCCATACTATTATCATCCCACTAGAGTAAGATGACCAGACATCCCGCTTTTGGCGGGACAGTCCCGATTTTTTAACAATTTTCCCCCTGTCCCATGGCTTTTTAAAAAAGCCCCAATTGCCGAAACCGGTTTGGCTCAATGGATAGAGCATTGGCCTGCGGACTGAAAGGTCCCGGGTTCGATTCTGGTCAAGAGCATGTACCATGGTTGCGGGCACATCCCCGGTAGGGGGTGTGCAGGAGGCAGCTGATCGGTGTCTCTCTCTCATCGATGTTTCTAACTCTGTATCCCTCTCTCCTTCCTCTCTATAGAAAATCAATAAAATATATTTAAAATAAATAAATAAATAAAATTAAAAAGCCCCAATTTTTGGAAAGATTCTCTTTTAAAAACTTGGACACAAATTGTTAAAAATGGAGACTGTCCCACCAAAAGCAGGACGTCTGGTCACCTTACACTAGAGGCCCGGTGCACGAAAATTAATGTACTTGGTGGGGAGGGGGTCCCCTCAGCCTGGCCTGCCCCCTCTCATAGTTCAGGAGCCCTCAGGGGTGGGAGGCGACCCAGAGATCAGGGGAAGGTGATGCCCCATCACACCTCTGCTGCCGCCACTGCCAGCAGCACAAGCCTCCGGTTACCTGATCTATGGTGGCCGCCATCCGAGGCTCGCCTGTGCCTCAGGCCAGCCCTGGGCGGCTGAAGGGACTGGGGGCTCTGGAGGTAGGCTGTGGAGAGGCCAGGTCTGCCTTGGGGTGGGCCCGGCCTTACCGCGCACCTGCCACCCCAGCGGGGCAGAAGGGACTGGGCGCTGCCATCTTTTGCGGGTATGACAGTCAATTAGCATATTCCCTCCTTATTGGCTGTGGGTGCTGCCATCTTTGCAACAGCGAGAGGGTCAATTAACATATTCCCTCTTTATTAGGTAGGATTGCAGGAATAAAGACACTACAGAGTGAGTGTGAGGGGGCGGCCGGATGGAAAGCCAGGCAGACCTCCACGCCGGGGCAAATGCCCAGCACGTGCTCAGTCACTAGCAGAGCAACGACCGGCTCTGGGCTCGATGGCCTCTGGAGCTCCAGCGGCCCACACAATTCTAAAACAAACAGCACAGCCCTGACTGGTGTGGCTCAGTGGATAGAGCATCGGCCTGCGGACTCAAGGGTCCCAGGTTCCATTCTGGTCAAGGGCACATACCTTGATTGCAGGCACATCCCCAGTAGGGGGAGTGCAGGAGGCAGCTGATCGATGTTTCTCTCTCATCGATGATTCTAACTCTCTATCACTCTCCCTTCCTCTCTATATAAAAAAAATCAATAAAATATATTAAAAAACTAACAAAAAACACAGCACATACAACGATGACCTATGGTCACAGTAACTAAAAGGTGGGCACCGAGAATGGGTAAGTGAAGGAATTTGAAGTGGCTCAAATGTTTGCCAAATACCCTTGACTAATAATATCTTGGGACATAATGGTTTGCAACTAGGTGCTTGGCTTTCTATTTTTCCACATAAGAGAAACTATAATTTTAAGAAAAAGATTGTAAAATTAATTTGAAATACATAAATACTTAAAATACCGTATTTGCCGGCGTATAAGACGATTTTTTGGCCCTGAAAAATACCGTATTTGCCAGCGTATAAGACGACTGGGTATAAGACGACCCCCTAACATTTCCACTCAAAATACAGAGTTTGTTATATACTCGCCATATAAGACTACCCCCCACTTGGAGGCATATTTTTCAGGGCCAAAAAATCGTCTTATACGCCGGCAAATACGGTAGCAATTTCTGAAGAAAACAGTCATTTGTCTTGAAAAGTTCTATTTAATAAATAAACGTTTCCTAAATATTGTCTTCCTCATCTCTGCTTAAGCAGCATGTATTTAAACAAACTAAACCATGAGAGGCAACAGAACGACGGTCATCCAGAATCTTCAAAAATGAGTTATTTTAAAGGGTGGAGCCACTATGGAAGACAGTATTGCAGTTCCTCAAAAAATTAAAATAACATCACCATATGATGCAACAATTCCAACCACACTTCTGGGTATATACCCTCCAAAAACTTAAGTCAGGGTCTCGAACAGATATTTGCACAACCATGTTCACAGCCATATCTATCTATCTATCTATCTATCTATCTATCTTTTCTCTGATCTTTTTAATTTAATATATTTTATTGATCTTTTACAGAGAGGAAGAGAGAGGGAGAGAGAGTTAGAAACATCGATGAGAGAGAATCATCGATCAGCTGCCTCTTGCACACCCTCTACTGGGGATGTGCCTGCAACCAAGGCACATGCCCTTGACAGGAATCGAACCCGGGACCTCTCAGTCCGCAGGCTGACGCTCTATCCACTGAGCCACACCGGTTTCAGCTATCTATCTATCTATCTATCTATCATCTATCTATCTAAAAACCTAAGCAACCATTACGACCAAAGGACCAGAACAACTGGTCGACCAGCTGCTGTGATGCATACTGACCACCAGGGGGCAGACGCCAAAGCAGAAGCTTCCCCCTGGAGAATCCACTCCCATAGCCAACCTCCCATGGACAGCCACCCGCCCCAGTCCCCGCCCCCTGGCCAGCACACCTCCCACGGTCCCTCCCCAGGGCAGGCTCAGTCAGGACCAGGTGAGATGGCCCCGATTAACCCTGATGGCAGGCCAGGCCTAGGGACCCCACCCATGTAGGCATTTCATGCACCGGGCCTCTAGTCACTAATAATGGCCAAAAAGTTGAGGCAAATCCAAGTGTCCATGATTAGATGAATGGATAAACAAAACACAGTATGCACCTGCACTAGAGTGCGCTCCAGGCTTAAAAAGGAGCAGCCCCCACAGGAGGCAACCGATCGGTCTCTCTCTCTCACACTGGTGTTTCTCTCTCTCTCTCTGTCTCCCCCCTCCCCCCTTCCACTCTCTCGTTCAAAGGCAGTAGGCACACATGCTCTCACCTGCCGGAAGGACTCCTCTTCTGCGTCGTCCAGAGCCGTGTTCTCATCAAAGTCAATCACGCGGTCATACATCTGGATGTTGTATTCGTCCCACGACACGCTGCCATCACCGTTTTTATCATACTCCACAAACTGCTGTTTCGCTTCTTGCATAGCATAATGTTTGAAAGACATCTGAATCCACGAACTGAGCTCACCTAGGAGAATTTCCCAGCACACAACAGATGTTAACAGTAATTCTCATACTTTGAGGGTTTCTGGGCCATCTCTACGTGAAAAACACACGCAAAATTCAGCGTTTGCAAATACGGAACGAGAGCAGACTTAGCAGTGTTCACAGAAATACGAGGGGGAGGTGGGAGAGTGTTTGGATCTCAGACGTTATAAAATGTGATTTAGAGAAGTAAGCTTCTCCAGGACACAGAGTTTGTGCATGATTTGTTCCCCGAGGTTCTCCAAATATGTGGGAAGCCCCTGACTCCGTAACTAGTTAGTAAAAGATTTACCAGTCGAACAAAACGGCATGTGATTTTATATATATATAATCCCTGAAACTGCAAGTAACTTTTGCTATCACAAATCCATCATGAAGCACAAATCTTTGAATCCATTTATTTTAGTAAGTATTAGGAAAAAATGGTTTCCATTTACAAAAGTAACATAAAATTTTCCTTTAAAATAAACTTTACATTGAGTTGAATAAATACTATACTAAGAAAATAATCAATGGTAAGTAGATACTGTCTAAATTGTGAAACAGTCGAGTGACTAAAGTTGAGAAACTCTTAAATGTACTCCCTTTAGCCATGACACAGAGCACCGGGAGGAGACTTTGACACAGATACGGTTAGCAATTATGACATACGCTTCTTGCAACAGCTGTCTGTCCTAACTGGGCACCTTAAAAGTTTCTAAATCTCACATATCTACTTTCAGATCAATTATTAAAAATCTATTCATAGAGCTGAAACCGGTGTGGCTCAATGGATAGAGCGTCGGCCTGCGGACTGAAGGGTCCCGGGTTCGATTCCGGTCAAGGGCATGTGCCTTGGTTGCGGGCACATCCCTGGTAGGGGGCGTGCAGGAGGCAGCTGGTCGATGTTTCTCTCTCATTGACGTTTCTAGCTGTCTATCCCTCTCCCTTTCTCTCTGTAAAAAAAAAATCAATGAAATATATATTTTTTAAATCTATTCATAGAGATTTTTCATATACCGCATTGTAGAAAAAGTGGAGGAGAAAACATATATTTGCAAAGAGAGCAGGAGTAGGCCATTTGGTTTAAAGAGTGGTATCCTTCCACTGATCTAGGGGAGGTCAGTGACTATAAAAAGGCACTTTTTTTGGTTTCCCCTGAAACTCTAAATCAGGGCAGAATAATAATGATAGCATCCAATGTATTCCACAATCTCTCTATAATACCGTATTTGCCGGCGTATAAGACGACCCTTTGGCCCTGAAAAATATGCCTCCAAGTGGGGGGTAGTCTTATACGGCGAGTATATAACAAACTCTGTATTTTTAGTGGAAATGTTAGGGGGTCGTCTTATACGCCCAGTCGTCTTATACGCCGGCAAATACGTATTTTTCAGGGCCAAATAATCGTCTTATACACTGGCAAATACGGTAATAAAAGGGTAGTATGCTAATCAGGACATCTTCCAGACCTCATTCCGGACGTCCTTCCTGACAAGGCCAGCCCGGGTCCGAGTGCCTGCCGGTGGCGGCAGAGGGAGCCTGGGTCCGGGGTGCCAGAGGGAAGCCGGGGCTGGCAGCCGGCACGGCAGCGGAAGGAAGGCCTAGACTTGCACGAATTTTGCGCATCAGGCCTCTAGTTACTATATAACAGGTTGTCTGTATACACTGTCTCTAACCTTCAAAACAAGGCAATTATAATCACTATGTTAAAGTTCAGGAAATGGAGGCTTCAATTTGAGGCCGCACACCTAGAAAGCGATGATATACATTCAACACACCTTCGGCTTCAAAGCACAAACTCCTGCCACTGACAGTTGCTGTCTCTCAAGAACCCAAGTCCAGTCCTGGACCATAAAGTGCAAACTAGCAACATGTCCTGAAGGGTCTCGAGAATGAAGGTCCCCTCCAGTTTGTGTGGAACTCGCCATGGCACAGCAGAACGCAGAATGGCAGGGACAGAAACGCTGGTTCAGGTCAGCTCTGCCATAGGGCCATGTTTACCCTCGCGAGTTTCTGCTTTCTTCTCTGTATAATGAACATTTGGAGTAAGTTCCTTTGACCTGTAACGTTTTGAAACATTTACTACTAAATATTTGAGTACATGGAGGCCCTTACAAACAGGTACCATAGTCTTCCAAATCCACTTGTTCTGTGTGCTTTCTAACCAAAGATGAACCCATTCTGATTGGATATTAGAGTGTAAGCTTTTCTTGTTCTTTAAGTCTAAGGAACCAAAACCTCAATACTCCAGGAGGCACCAATGTGGATACTTCATTGACAACAAATCTTAAATGTATCCATTTGTAATCTTCTCTCAGCAATTTTGTTCCTTAGATGCGGAGCCACATTGAAACAGGTTACAGCAAACTAGCTTTTACTTTATATTATTAAAATACTAGAGCCCCGGGGCATGACAATCCATGCACTGGAGGGAGGGGTCCCTCAGCCCGGCCTGCCCCCTCTCACAGTCCGGGAGCCCTCAGGGGCAGGAGGCAACCCGGCAATCAGGGGAAGGCGACGCCCCATCACACCTCTGCTGCTGCCACTGCCGGCAGCACAGGCCTCGGCCGGCCCTGGTGACCTGAGCATCGGGAGGCCCAGGGCGGCTGGGAAGCCACCATCTGCGGCTTGCCTGGCCTCAGGCCGGCTCTGGTGGCTGAAAGACTAGGGGGACTGGGGACTCGGGAAGAGGTGCGCAGCAGGGCCGGACCCGTGCGTCTTCCGCCCTGGAGGGGCCGAGGGGACTGGGATCTGCCATCTTGTGGCTGTTGGCGCCACCACATTTGTTATGGCATGAGGGTCAATTAGCATATTTCCTCTTTATCAGATAGAATTCTTCTAATAATTTGTACATTTCATTTCGAACGATAGAATCTACCCAAGAGCACTGAGATACGTTTTAAGTGGAAGATATTAAAAACTGAATTAGGATCAGATTTGGATTTCAGTCCTGGCTTTGCCACTCTGTTCAGAAAGGCATTTAATTTCCCCTATAAGCTACAGTTTCTTCATCTCCACAAAGGAAGGGACAAGATGATTCTAGGGCAGGGGTGGGCAAACTTTTTGACTTGAAGGCCACAATGGGTTCTTAAACTGGACCAGAGGGCCGGAACAAAAGCAGCCTGACCATGCAGGCACTCTCATCTTGGGCTGCTGAAGGAGCAGAGGGGAGAGCAAGAGAACCCTCCACTCTTTTGGCTCCGAGGGCCAGATAGAACAGCCGAAGGGGTGGTAGTTTGCCCACGGCTGTTCTAGGGCCTCTTTAGTGGTAATGATTTGTCATAAACATAACTCACATGCAACAAGTCTTTTTCTATTTGCTTGTAAAAGAAGCAAATTCTTATAATTCTAAAAATTATATTAAACTATTAAATTGGGTTTTGGCATACCTCTAAAATGAATCATATTGTTGACACTGATAAAAGTCAGATGAACAACAGGTGTTTGCTCACGGTGTGATTTGCGAATACACGGTGAGCCAATGGTGTTTATATATTACCAGAGGCCCGGCGCACGAAGATTCGTGCAAGAATGGGCGGTCCTCCCCCTGGCTGCCGGCACCGCCTTCGCTCCGGCCCAAAGCTGCTTTTCCGCCTTTGCTCCTTCCCACGCTGTCCACAGGCCTGGAGTGGCTGGGGCAGTGCAGAATGCCCGCATCCTGCCCCTGCTGCTTGGTGCCTGTGTATGCAAATTAACCCTCCATCTTTGTCGGGTTAATTTGCATACTCACTCATGATTGGCTGGTGAGCATCAAAAAGGTATGGCCAACATGCATCTTTCTCTTTTATTAGTGTAGGCTAGAGGCCCGGTGCACAAAATTCGAGCCAAGGTGGGGAGGGTCCCTCAGCCCGGCCTGCACCCTCTCCAATCCAGGACCTCTCGGGGGATTTCTGACTGCCTCTCACAATCTGGTACTGCTGGCTCCTAACCGCTTACTGCCTGCCTGATTGCCCCTAACCCACCTCTGCCTGCCTGCCTGACCTCCCCTAACTACTCCCCTACCAGCCTGATCTCCCCTAACTGCTCCCCTACCAGCCTGATCTCCCCTAACTGCTCCCCTACCAGCCTGATCTCCCCTAACTACTCCCCTACCAGCCTGATCTCCCCTAACTACTCCCCTACCGGCCTGATCGCCCCTAACTGCTCCCCTGCTGGCCTGACTGCCCCAAACTTCCTCTGCCTCGCCCCACACCCGGGACCCAGGATTCCCTCCCTCTGGCTGGCCACAGGCACCCAGGACCCAGGCCAGCCACAGCCGCAGGGGACCGTGGGCGGGCAGCTTCGCCCGGGCCACAGCCACAGGTGCCCAGGACACGCCCGTGTCCGCAGGGCAGGCAGCCTGGCTGGTCCTCATTCCTCTCCCCGCAGTGTTGAGTGTCTGAGGTGCCATGGCGGGATGGCATGAGGGAGTGATGACTATTGGCATATTAGCTGGGACTAGAGGCCCAGCGCACAAAGCTCACGCACGGGTGGGGTCCCAAGGTCTGGCAGGCGATCAGGGCCAATCTGATGGGTGGAGCACCCGCTGGCACCTGCCTCTTAGCTCTTTATTATACAGGATGACAGAGAGCATGAGTTTTGGTTAGCATCCTGTATCTAAAGACTTCCAAGCATACCAGAGGGAAGGGGGTAGAGGGCAGCAAAAGGGGTCAACTATACGGTGATTTAAGATTTTTACTTTGGGTGGTGGGCCCACGGTGCCATACCACTGAATTGTACACCCAAAACCTGTGTGATCGTACTAACCAATGTCACCCCAACAAATTTAATATAAAAAATAAGGATCTTGCTGAAACCGGTTTGGCTCAGTGGTAGAGTGTCGGTCTGCGGACTGAAAGGTCCCGGGTTCGATTCCGGCCAAGGGCATGTACCTTGGTTGCCGACATATCCCCAGTGGGGGGTGTGCAGAAGGCAGCTGATCGATGACTCTCTCTCATCGACGTTTCTAACTATCTCTCTCCCTTTCTATCTGTAAGAAAATCAATAGAATATATTTTTATTTTTTTAAATATATTTTATTGATATTTTACAGAGAGGAAGGGAGAGAGATACAGAGCTAGAAACGTCGATGAGAGAGAAACATCGACCAGCTGCCTCCTGCACACCCCCCACTGGGGATGCGCCCGCAACCAATGTACATGCCCTTGACCGGAATCGAACCTGGGACCTTTCAGTCCGCAGACCGACGCTCTACCACTGAGCCAAACCGGTTTCGGCAATAAAATATATTTTTTAAAAAAATAATAAGGGCCGAAACCGGTGTGGCTCAGTGGTAGAGCGTTGGTCTGCGGACTGAAAGGTCCCAGGTTCGATTCCGGTCAAGGGCATGTACATTGGTTGCGGGCACATCCCCAGTAGGGAGCGTGCAAGAGGCAGCTGGTCGATGTTTCTCTCTCATCTACATTTCTAGCTCTCTATATCTCTCCCTTCCTCTCTGTAAAATATCAATAAAATATATTCAAAAAAAAAATAAGGATCTTCAGGTGTCAGACCTCCTCAATAGGCCCTTTATACCCTCTCAAAGTCCCTCTAATTTGGGGGAGCATTGGCAATGCACCCTAGCAGCCCCACCCGTCCCAAATGTTAGCTTTGTGCCCATGGTTAGGGGGCTGTGTGGGGCGTCCTTACTTTCGGTGAGAAAGCCATCGGAGTCGGCGTCAATCTTCTTTACGATCGCCTTCAGCCTCTTTTGTTGCTCTTCGGGGGCGAGCTTCACGTACTCGTCGACTTCTTCCTTTGGAAGGGAAAGCGGCACACAGGGGGGGCCAGGCGTTACTACCGGGGGAGGAAAACGGGGCTGGCGGAGCCTCGCGGGGAGGGTGCGGGGAGGTTCACACCGGCTCTCCCGGCCCCCGGCCCCACACGCCCGCCCCGGGATCCCGCCCCGAGCGGCAGGGCAGGAGGGACGGGGGGCCCCGGTCCCGCCCAGCGTCCAGCCAGGCCGCCCTGACCGGCCCTCCCGGCCCCGGCCCGGCCCGGCCCGGCCCGGCCGCTCACCTGGCCGCCGAGCAGCGCCTCGCGGTCGTAGTCGGTGCGGTGCTCGCCGTGCGCGTCCCCCGCGCCGGCCGCCGGCGCGCACAGCGGCGGCAGCAGCAGCAGCAGCAGCAGCCGCAGGGCCGCGGGCCTCGGGCCCAGCCGCATCGCGCCGCCGCCGGTCCGGAGGTGAGCGGAAGGCGAGGGGCGGCGCGCCGGCGGGGCGGCGTACGTGGGGCACGCAGCGTGGAGGGGCGTGGCGCCGGTCCGTACCGCTGATTGGTTCGCACCCGGGCTCACGCTGGCGAGGGGGCGGGGCGCCGGGCCGGGCCGCTGATTGGCCCGCCCTGGCGAGGGGGCGGGGCGCCGGTCCGCACCGTGATTGGCCCGCACGGCGCCGCCGGGGCTCACGCTGGCGAGGGGGCGGGGCGCCGGTCCGCGCCGCTGATTGGCCCGCCCTGGCGAGGGGGCGGGGCCGCTGGCGGGGAAAACCTTCCCCCGCGGACTCCCGCCGGAAACGGGGGAGGCCGGACGTTTTGGTGGACAAAGTGCAGCCGCTGGAGGACCCGCCGGCGTGTCCGTGTCCCAGGCTCCGTCGGGTCCCTGCGGGTTTGTGGCCCCGGGGCGGCGTGCACACCCGCAGGTGCCCAGGCCGGACCCTCGCCTCGGACGCTCAGGGTTGTGGTTGGCACTTCTTTGATCTCGGCCCAGCGACGCGGCCCTGGGGAACCCGTTTGTTTACTTATGACATGGGCGTGGGGCCCTGACCGGGGTGGAGCGTGGGCCTGCCGACGGAAGGGTCCTGGGTCCGATCCCGGTCAAGGGCATGGACCTCGGTTGTGGGCACATCCATGCAGATTGAAACGCAAAAGATGGCTTTAGCCGAAACCGGTGTGGCTCAGTGGTAGAGCGTCGGTCTGTGGACTGGAGGGTCCCGGGTTCGATTCCGGTCAAGGGCATGTACATTGGTTGCGGGCACATCCCCGGCAGGGGGTGTGCAAGAGGCAGCTGGTCGATGTTTCGCTCTCATCGACGTTTCTAGCTCTCTATCTCTCTCCCTTTCTCTCTGTAAAAATATCAATAAAAAATATATATATATATTTTAAAGATGCTTCAACCGGCAGCTTAGCAGAACGAAGGAGAAAACCTATACCAGCGCGAGGTAAGTTTTCCTGCTCTTGGACTTTATTTAGGTGGCATCACGCAGCATTTACAACCATTGGTCGCATGCCCTTCTACCCCGCTGGGAAGTGAGTCCAGTGCCAGGAAAGAACCCAGACACATCCAGTTTGGATCTTCAGATTCTCACCTGCTATGTAACTTGGAATAAACGACTTAATTTACTTAAAACGATGTAAAAATATGAAAAAATAAAAATCTGTCCAATAGCCGAAACCCGTTTGGCTCAGTGGTAGAGCGTCAGTCTGCGGACTGAAAGGTCCCAGGTTCAATTCCGGTCAAGGGCATGTACCTTGGTTGCGGGCACATCCCCGGTACGGGGTGTGCAGGAGGCAGCTGGTTGATGATTCTCTCTCATCAACGTTTCTAGCTCTCTCTCTCCCTTCCTCTCTGTAAAATATCAATAAAATATCTTTTTTTAAAATCTGTTCAATAAATTTTGTGTGAGGAGTAAATAGTCCCTGTAAGGTGTTTGATCCATAGAATAGGCTCATATAATATATATTCCAAACAGATTTGGCTCAGTGGATAGAGCGTCAGCCTGTGTACTAAAGGGTTCGATTCCAGTCAAGGGCATGAACCTTGGTTGCAGGTACATCCCCAGGAGGGGGTATTCAGAAGGCAGCTGATGGATGTTTCTCTCTCATCGATGTTTCTAACTCTTTCCCTTCCTCTCTGTAAAAAAATATAAAAATATACATATATGATCTTAGAGAGGGAGAAGGGTCAGGTAGAGAAACATCAAAGAGAGGAACATCGATTGGCTGCCCCCCTCTGCACCCCTGACGGGGGGGTCGAGTGTGCAACCTGGGTGTGTGCCCTGACCCAGAATCGAACTGGTGCCGCTTGGTGCCTGGGTCAAATTGGAGGAATCCTTTCCCCATCCAATCGGAGCTGCAGCCTCACTCGCATCTCCACGGACCAAGGAGGGTGACTGCCTTCTGACCCACCAAGCCCCCCTTTGTAGAAATGGACTATTGGGGACCCCCGAGTACGTGGGCCTTTCAGCATGGACGGCTGTCACTACAGGCGGAGCTGGGCTGTCTCGCCCCCAGTCGCCTCACCCTGCCGTGGGGACGGACTCCTGTGGGCACATGGTGACGGGACCTGGTCTGACAGGCTTCCCCTGCCACACTGCGGGTGGACGCCGTCAGACTGCAGATCCCCTGTCCTGGCCCAGGGTCCGAGGCCCAGCGGGGCGGGCAGAGTGGCGGCCTGCCAGGGCCTCGCCTGCTGGATTGCAGTGCAGAGACGTTCTTAACCAGGGTTCTGCCGGATGAGTTAAGTTAAGTTTAGTTAAGCTCTTAACTGGGGTTCTGCTGGGTGAGTTAAGTTTAGTTAACTTTAGTTAAGCTCTTTAACGGGGTTCTGCCGGGTGAGTTAAGTTTAGTTAAGCTCTTTAACGGGGTTCTGCCGGGTGAGTTAAGTTTAGTTAACTTTAGTTAAGTTTAGTTAAGCTCTTTAACGGGGTTCTCCGGGTATCTACTCAGCCATACACTTGCCTCCAACGAAGGGGCGCCCAGCACCCAGGACTGCGGTCCACGCCGAGGGTGGGCAGCCGGGGAGGGACCGCGTCCAGGGCGCGGGCTGTGACCCGGGTGGCCGAGCAAGGCAGCCCCGAAAGGAAAAGGGGGCCCTCTCCCCGGCTGCGTCCCCCTTCCCCTACCCGCCCCCCACCCTCCCAACTCCCCCCCCCGCCTTCATCCCCCCGACCCCCCCTTCATCACCCCCAAACCCCCGCCTTCATCACCCCCGACACCCCCCTTCATCACCCCGACCCCCCCTTCATCACCCCCGACACCCCCCTTCATCACCCCCGACACCCCCCTTCATCCCCCCTCCCCGCCCTCCAGCTTCACCGCGCCCCGAGGCGGGCGCACTGCGCACGCGCGCCGGCGGCCCGGCGGGTCACGTGACGCGCAGGCCCCGCCCTTTCCCGGCGGGACGCGCGGCTGCTCCCGCGCGGCGGCCGCGGTGAGTGTCCGCGAGGGGCGCCCGCCTCTCGGACCGGCGGCCGGGCGGGGACCCCGCGGGCGGAGCGCCCGGCGGGACCGCGGGCCCGAGGCGGCGGGTACGCGCCTCCCCTGCGGCGGCGGGCGGGGGCCGGGGCGCGGCCGGGGGAGGCGGCCGGGGGCGGGGGTCCCCGGGGCCCGCGGCGCGGGGGCGGCGGCCGAGGGGCTCCCCGGGCGCAGCCTCCGGGCTGACAGGTGATGGCGCCGCCCGGTGCGCCCGCCGCCGGTCCCCGCGCCTCCCGGGCCCCGCGGGGAGCAGGCCGGGCCGGGGGCGGGACCCGGGGGGCGGGGACCCGGGCCGGCACCCCGCCGGCGCCCCCGAACCCTCCCGGCGCCGCGCGCCCCGGCCTCCTCCCGGCGCTGCTCCGGGCGGCGGGGAGCGGGGAGCGGGGCACCTGCCGCGGCGGGGAGCGGGGAGCGGGGCTCCGGGCTCCGGGCGGCGGGGAGCGGGGCTCCGGGCTCCGGGCGGCGGGGAGCGGGGCTCCGGGCGGCGGGGAGCGGGGAGCGGGGCACCTGCCGCGGCGGGGCCGCCGCCGCCCGGCTCCCGCGGGTCATTGTCCGGGGCGGGCGGCCGCGGGGTGCGGGGCGGGGGGTGCGGGGCGCGGGGGGCCTGACGCCGCCCTCGGCGCGGCTCCCGCCCGGACGCCCGCGGCGGGGTGCGGGGGGCGTCGTGCCCGGGTTCGCGGGGGAAACTGAGGCGGGGAGGGGCGCTCCGCCACCTGCGGGCACGCGGGGTCCGGGGTGGGCGTGCGGACCTCAGGTCGGCAGGCGGACCATGAAAGCCTCGGTGTGGGCTCTGGTTTTCATTCTGGTTTTTATTCTGGTTTAGGCTCCTCTGGTTTTTATTCTGGTTTAGGCTCCTCTGGTTTTTATTCTGGTTTTTATTCTGGTTTTATTCTGGTTTTTATTCTGGTTTTTATTCTGGTTTTTATTCTGGTGTAGGCTCTGGTTTTTATTCTGGTTTAGGCTCTGGTTTTTATTCTGGTTTAGGCTCTGGTTTTTATTCTGGTTTAGGCTCTGGTTTTTATCCTGATTTTTATTCTGGTTTAGGCTCTGTTTTTTTTAAAATATATTTTACTGATATTTTACAGAGAGGAAGGGAGAGAGATAGAGAGCCAGAAACGTCAATGAGAGAGAAACATCGACCAGCCGCCTCTTGCACACACACTACCGGGGATGTGCCCGCAACCAGGGTACATGCCCCTGACTGGAATCGAACCTGGGACCTTTCAGTCTGCAGGCCGACGCTCTATCCACTGAGCCACACCGGTTTTGGCTAGTCTCTGGTTTTTATTCTGATTTAGGCTCTGGTTTTTATTCTGGTTTAGGCTCTGGTGTAGGCTCTGGTTTTTATTCTGGTTTAGGCTCTGGTGTAGGCTGAGGCTCTTGCTTTTTTCCTGTGAATTAGGACTTTCCTTGGCAATGGGCGGTGCCTGCTGATGGCCTGGCCAGTGGCCTTTGAGGAGGAGGTGTGATGGATGGCTTCAGAGCAGGCGGGTGGGGGTTTGGGTTCCCCCGCCGATGGGTGATGTCCCGGCCTGCTGATTCCTCCGTAAGAAGGAAGGTATTCTCCGCTGGGACATGGGTTGGTAGTGGGACATCGGGGAGTCCGGGGAGCACGGAGCACTGTCCTCAGCGAGCCCCCCACCGAGGCCGAGCCCTCTGCTCCCTCCCCACTCCCCGGAGCCTGGCCTAGGTCCTCCCGCCTGCTGGGTCACGCATGGAAGCATCATCACTGTTACCAGGCAGACGCATTTATTCCACGGCCCCAAAGATAGAGCGTTTTCATTTTATTTATTTATTTTATTTTTAAATCCTCTTGTGAAGATATATTTTATTGATTTTGAGACTGAGAGAGAGGAAGAGAGAGAGAGAGAAACATCAATGTAAGAGAGAAACATTGACCGGTTGCCTCCCGTATGTGCCCCATTGGGGGATCAAACTTGCAACCTAGGCATGTGCCCTGATGGGAAATAGGACCAGTAACCATTTTGGTGTGCGGGGATGATGCTCCAACCAGCTGAGCCACCCAGCCAGGGCGGATAGAGCGTTTTCAATACAGACTTTAAAAATGTTTGTCCGCCGGAACCGGTGCGGCTCAGTGGATAGAGTGTCGGCCTGCGGACTGAAGGGTCCCAGTTCGATTCCGGTCACGGGCATGGACCCTAATGGTTTCGGGCACATCCCCAGTGGGGGGCGTGCAGGAGGCAGCTGATAGATGACTCTCATGGATGTTTCTAGCTCTCTGTCCCTCTCCTTTCTTCTCTCTAAGAAAAAAAATCAGTAAAATATATTTAAAATAAATAAACAGATCAATGAAAATGTTTGTCTTAGGGCTTCACTGTTATAATACCACACAGAGTACTTCCGCTGCCCTAAAAATGCTCAGTTTTGCCTCTTTATTAAACCCTCCTCCTCATCAAGCCATTCCACTTTCTTCCCTTCCTTCCAGACCTTTGTCGAGGGCCTGCCATTGGTAGGGCACTCTGACGCAGGTGGAAGAGAAGATCATTCAGATACTGACCCTTTCCTCCTCTCAAAACGCACTGCCAAACTGCAGGAAATCCCAAACCCGTGTGGCTCCTGCAGACGGAAGGGTCCCGGGTTCGATTCAGGTCAAGGGCATGGACCTTGGTTGCGGGCACATCCCCAGTGGGGGGTGTAGAGGAGGCAGCTGATCGATGTCTCTCTCTCATCAATGTTTCTAACTATCCCTCTCTCTTCCTCTCTGTAAACAATAAAATATATATATTTTTTAAAACTACAGGATAGCCGAAACTGGTGTGGCTCAGTGGATAGAGCGTCGGTCTTCGGACTGAAAGGTCCCGGGTTCGATTCTGGTCAAGGGCATGTACCTTGGTTGCAGGCACATTCCCCGCTAGGGGGTGTGCAAGAGGCAGCTGGTCGATGTTTCTTTCTCATCGATGTTTCTAGCTCTCTATCTCTCTCCCTTCCTCTCTGTAAAATATCAATAAAAATATATTTTTTTTAAAAAAAGAAAATTATCCGTGTACCTGGTGCATGTCAGATGCGGTGTTAACTTGGTGATCTCCAGCATGCTACCATGTAAGCATAGCAGCTGTTCTTGTCTTAACAGAAGCCAAAACTTCATTTCTGGGAGATTCAATGATTTGCCCAAGGCCATATAAACTGGTACCTGTAAGAATTGGCTAACTTGGGATTCAGTCCCACATCAGGATGCATTCTCACTGTTCATGCTTGTTTCAGTGTATATGTTTCTGTTTCTTTTTTATTTTATTTTATATATTTCTTACAAAGAGGGAGAGAGGGGGACAGAGAGGAACGTCGATCAGCGGCCTCTTGCACGCCCCCTACTGGAGATGTGCCTGCAACCAATGTACAGGCCCTTGACCGGAATCGAACCTGGGACCCTTCAGTCCACAGAAGACTGAGCCAAACCAGCTTCAGCTGCCCTTTTTTTGAATCAGTTTTATGGAGGTATATTTACATGCAGAGTGCACTCCCTTTTTAGGTTCAGCCACTTTAAATATAATTTGTGGCCGAAACCGGTGTGTCTCAGTGGATAGAGCTTCGGCCTTTGGACTGAAAGGTCCTGGGTTCGATTCCGGTCAAGGGCATGTATGTTGGTTGCGGGCACATCCCCGGTAGGGGGCGTGCAGGAGGCAGCTGGTCGATGTTTCTCTCTCATCGATGTTTCTCGCTCTCTGTCCCTCTTTCTCTCCCTTCCTCTCTGTAAAATATCAATAAAATATATTTTTTAAGTATAATTTGTGACCCCCGACCACGGTTCCCTCTCCCAGGGAGTCCCCTTGGACCCCTGATTCCAAGCTTCCCCTTCAGCCAAGGCAGCCGTCCCCCAATGTTTCTCACCTGAGATCAGCTTTGAAGGTTCTAAACTTCATATAAATGGAGTCATTCAGTGTACGCTTCCGTGTCCAGTGTCTTTTTCCACACGCAATGTCTGAGGTCTGTCTTCTTCGTTGTATCAGTTCATTCTGTTGTATTATACAGACAGATCACAATTTGATTATCTCTTCTCTTGATGGACATTGGGGTTGATTTCAGTTGTGGTAGATTATGAATGAAGTTGCTTTGGACATTATTGTATATGGAAAATATGCTTTTGTTGTGGAAAATATGCTTTTGTTTGTTGGGTAAAGTACCTGGCCTTCATATATATATATATATATATATATATATATATATATATATATATAATTTTTTTTTTTTAACAGAGAGGAAGAAAGAGGGACAGAGAGTTAGGAACATCGATGAGAGAGAATCATTGATCAGCTGCCTCTTGCACACCCCCTACTGGGGATGTGCCTGCAACCAAGGTTCATGCCCTTTGACTGGAATCGAACCTGGGACCTTTCAGTCCACAGGCCAACGCTCTATCCACTGAGCCACACCGGTTTCGGCTCTGGCCTTCATTTTTAGAGATGAGAATACTGAAACTCAAAGAGGTTAAATAACTTCTCAAAGTCATAGCGATTTGGTGCACTTGCTGCCTCCATACAGTCTTTCCACTGTGTCATGCCTTCCCCCGCTTTTCAGATAGAAGGAATTCGGGTAAAGTCTGGGGATTCAGATGAAGATCTCTCTCCGCGGGGGATGCCAGAGTAGGGCTTATGGAGATCACTTTTGACCTGGCCTTGAAGCATTGGCAGGCTTTGGGTATGTAGAGTGCGGGAAGAAAGAAGCATGTTTCATTCATTCGTACATATTCAATCAGTGCCTACTTTGGCATGATCTGTCCTTTGATCTGAGGCTATCGCAGTAATGAAACCCAAGAGGCATCCTAGAGCGTGCATTCATATATATATATATATATTGATTTTTTACAGAGAGGAAGAAGAGAGGGATAGAGAGCTAGAAACTTCGATGAAAGAGAAACATCAATCAGCTGCCTCCTGCACACCCCCCACTGGGGATGTGCCCTCATCCAAAGTACATGCCCTTGACTGGAATTGAACCTGGGACCCTTCAGTCCGCAGGCCGATGCTCTATCCACTGAGCCAAACCGGTTTCAGTGAGCTTGCATTCTTTTTTTTTTCTTTTAAAAAAAATATATTCTATTGATTTTTTTACAGAGAGGGATAGGGAGTTAGAAACATCGATGAGAGAGAATCACCGATCAGCTGCCTCTTGCACACCCGCACTGGGGATGTGCCTGCAACCAAGGTCCATGCCCTTGACTGGAATCGAACCTGGGACCTTTCAGTCCGCAGACCGACGATCTATCCACTGAGCCGAACCAGTCTCGGCGAGCTTGCATTCTTGCTGGGAAAGATGGGACACTCGTGGAAGGTGATAAGAGCTCCAGAGGAGAAGTGGAGTAAGAGCCGCAGGGGGTGGGGGTCAGGGTAACTGGGCTGCAGTTGTTGGAGGGGGGCAGTTTCTGAGCATGCTTCCTCCTCTTGGACTTGTGGCCGTAAATCCCAGCTGCAGTTATCAACACAGCCTCACCGGGTATGTGATTGTCAGCTTTCCTGAGAACGAGGCCAGTGAGCCTTACAGGATAGATCCCTGTCCACTTTGCTGATAACGGGATACAGTTACTTACTCCACCAGGCTCCTGTCAATGACATGCTGACATAACTTAAAAAAACTTACTTTGTTTTAAATTGTTTGCTCTACAAAAACAGGATGTAGTACTGAATGGGTCTAAAAGGGGCTGTTCACAAAGGGCCGGGGCTGCCCTTGGGGCTCTCTGCGTGGAGAGAGAGAGAGCAGTCAGCTGGCCAGTTATTAAAGGCTCCCTAAATTTTAGTTTGGTCTGGACTCCAGTGGGCGTTTTACTTGCATTCGCTCCACAAAACAGTTTTGTGGTTTTTTTGTTTGTTTGTTTTAAATATATTTTATTGATTTTTTTAACAGAGAGAAAGGGAGAGAGAGAGAGCCAGAAATGTCGATGAGAGAGAAACATCGACCAGCCGCCTCTTGCACACCCCCTACCGGGGTTGTGCCCGCAACCAATATACATGCCCTTGACCGGAATCGAACCCGGGACCTTTCAGTCCACAGACCGACGCTCTACCACTGAGCCAAACCGGTTTCGGCAGTTTTGTGGTTTTTTAAAATATATTTTATTGATTTTTTACAGAGAGGGAGAGAGAGTTAGAAACATCGATAAGAGAGAATCATTGATCAGCAGCCTCCTGCACACTCCCTACTGGGGATGTGCCCACAACCAAGGTCCATGCCCTTGACTGGAATCGAACCCGGGACCTTTCAGCCCACAGGCCGACGCTCTATCCACTGAGCCACACCGGTTTCAGCCACAACACAGTTTTAAAAACAGTGCCTGGGAAGGCCAGAGATGGAATGTTCCAGACGGGGTTGCCCCGGGGCAGGAGTGTGTCCGGTGTGCTGGGGAGCGTGAAGAGGCCAGCGTGGCTGGAGGGGGATGAACGTCGAGGCGGATAGGAGTAGGTGGTACGAGAGGTCGGGGAGCTAGGAAGCTTAAGGTGTGCGAGTTACCGTGAGGACTTGGACTCTTTCTCTGAGTGAGACGGACCGCCCTTGGGGAGTTGTGAGCAGAGGCACTGCCCTTAGAAAACACAGCTGCCCTCACTGGTGTGGCTCAGTGGATAGAGCGTCGTCCTGCGGACCGAAGGGTCCCTGGTTCGATTCCGATCAAGGGCATGTAGATTGGTTGCGGGCACGTCCCCGGTGGGGGGTGTGTAGGAGGCAGCTGGTCGATGATTCTCTCTCATCAATGTTTCTAACTCTCTCCCTCTCCCTTCCTCTTTGTAAAAAAATCAATAAAATATATTAAAAAAAAAAAAAAGAGCTGAAATCGGTTTGGCTCAGTGATAGAGCGTCGGTCTGTGGACTGAAAGGTCCCAGGTTCGATTCCGGTCAGGGGCTTGTACATTGGCTGCGGGCACATCCCCGGTAGGGGGTGTGCAAGAGTCAGCTGGTCGATGTTTCTCTCTCATTGACCTTTCTAGTTCTCTATCTCTCTCCCTTCCTCTCTATAAAAAATATCAATAAAAATATTAAAAAAAAAAAAAAAAGGAAAAGAAAACACAACAATCCTGAGCGAGCTGTCACACGGTGCTCCCCTCCACACACGTTTTTTAGGTGGATTCAGACCTGTGCGGCCATCACTGTGATGACCTTGACACCCGCTCATCATCCTCAGGAGAAACGCCGGACCACCAGAGATGTGTTTTCTGGCCGTGGACTCCCATCTGGGCGTACCACGGACATGTAATCCGTGGTCCCTTGTGGCTGGCGTCTCTCGCTTCGCTAATGCTTTCACGGTCCACGCATGCTGCAGCAAATGTAAGCACGCCCTTTTTGCGGCTGACTAACATTCCATCGGCGGATATACTACTACTTTTTTTTTAAAAAAATATATTTTATTGATATTTTACAGAGAGGAAGGGAGAGAGCTAGAGAGCTAGAAACGTCGATGAGAGAGAAACACCGACCAGCTGCCTCTTGCACACCCCCTACTGGGGATGTGCCCGCAACCAATGTACATGCCCTTGACCGGAATCGAACCCGGGACCTTTCAGTCCGCAGACCGACGCTCTACCACTGAGCCACACCGGTTTCGGCGGATATACTACTTCTTACAAAACCCACCAGTTGTGGGCACCTGGGTGGTTTCCGCCTCGGCGCTTAGGAAGAATGCCGCCATGAGCGCTTGTCCGTAAACTGTCCGGGCACCTGTTTTCATCGGAGGCGCTGCCTTCATAAGGAGCAAATTCGCGCGACAGGATAAAAGGTCTCGGCTCTCCTTCCAGAAGTTTTGGCTCCAGCCGCTGCTTGCTTTTCTGTGCTTTTCTGTGCTCAGCTCTGCTTACAGGCTAGGCCGCCGCCCCCAGCACCCTCCCCGGCCCTTTGTGCTCTGTCTGGCTCCCCCGCCTTGGGTTTCTCTGAACAAAGGTCTGGCCGCGTTGCCTGGGTTTCCCGTGAAGTGGGGTCTGTTCTGCGGAGAGTCTTAGGTAATTGGTCATTCACATATTGTGATCGCCGAAACCGGTGTGGCTCAGTGGTGGAGCGTCGGTCTGCGGACTGAAAGGTCCCGGGTTCGATTCCGGCCAAGGGCATGTACCTTGGCTGCGGGCACATCCCCGGTGGGGGGCGTGCAGGAGGCAGCTGGTCGATGTTTCTCTCTCATTGACGTTTCCAGTTCTCTATCTCTCTCCCTTCCTCTGTAAAATATCAATAAAACATATATTTTTAAAAAACAACATATTATGATAAAATCTCACTCTTTGAAAGTTTCTCAAAAGATTTTAACTTATTTTATTTTACTTTATTTAATTTATTTTTAAAATATATTTTATCTATTTTATTTACAGAGAGGAAGGGAGAGGAACAGAGAGTTAGAAACATCGATGAGAGAGCCTCCTGCACACACCCTCATGGGGCTGTGCCCGCAGCCAAGGTCCATGCCCTGGACCGGAATCTAACTTGGGGCATTTCAGTCCACAGGCCGACACTATCCCAGCCGTTGGCAAACTACGGCCCTCGGGCCGCATCCGGCCCGTGCGGCTGTTCTGTCCGGCCCGTGGAGCCGAAAGAGCGGAGGGTTCTCTTGCTCTCCCCTCCGCGCCTTCACCAGCAGCCCAAGAGGAGAGTGCCAGCACGGTCAGGCTGCTTTGGTTCCGGCCCTCCGGTCCAGTGTAAGAACCCATGGTGGCCCTCGAGTCAAAAAGTTTGCCCACCCCTGGTCTATCCACTGAGCCAAACCGGTTTCGGCTTTTTTTTTTTTTTTGAGGGTATGGGAGGGGGAGGAAAGGGGAAGGGATGGAAAAGGCACAGGCGTGCGTCCTGGGGGAGAGGACCTCTCAGAGGAGGTCACAGTGCTCGGGTACCAGTGGGACTTGTTAGTGGGTCAGGAACAGATGAAACGAGAGCAACAGTGGAAAAGGGAGGAACTGTCAGTGCATCGCACGGGACGGGCAGAGATGACTTCACGAGCCTGTGTGAGCTAAACGTGAGTGAACTGAGTCCGGACACAAAGTGCCTGTGTGTGTGTCTGTAGATGGCAGTGAAGCCTCGCCAGCACCGGGGTGGCTCAGTGGTTAGAGCGTCGGCCTGCAGACTGAAGGGTCCCGGGTTCGATTCCGGTCAAGGGCATGGACCTTGGTTGCGGGCACATCCCCAGTGGGGGGCGTGCAGGAGTCCGCTGGTCGATGTTTCCCATCGATGTTTCTAACTCTATCTTTCTCTCTTCTCTATAAAAAATCAATAAAGTATATTTTTAAAAAAACCAAAAAAATCATACCTGCAGCCTGTGGGTGGGGCTCTGGTGGGCTCCTCCTCTAGTTAACACTGTCCCATTGTACTGCGTTGTTTGAGAACATGGAGTATTTTCAACATGCTATATTATATTGAAACAGACAGCAAAAGGAGCAATTTTTGGTTGTTAAATCAGAAACTTGGGATGAGATTTTTATTTTTTTTTTAAATATATTTTTATCGATTTTTTTCAGAGAGGAAGGGAGAGGGATAGATAGTTAGAAACATCGGATGAGAGAGAAGCATTGACCAGCTGCCTCCTGCACCCTCCCCCCCCACTGGGGATGTGCCCGCTACCAAGGTCCATGCCCCCGACCGGAATCGAACCTGGGACCCTTCAGTCCGCAGGCCAACGCTCTATCCACTGAGCCACACCCGTTTCGGCGAGATTTTTGTCTTTTTATGAATAAATATGATTTCCTGACAATGTTATGACTACTAGTGTATGGGTAAGTAATTTTTTTTTTTTTTATTCTAGGAGCCGTACCCCATGATAAATGAGCTTTTTGGCATAGAAGGGAATTAAAGAATGATGGTAAGTGATCAAACTACCTCAAACACTAACCTTAATTCTTTTTTTTTTTTTTTATTAAGGTATTATGTGTGTACATAGCTTACCATTACCCACCCCCCCACCTCCCATGCATGCCCTCCCTCCCCAGAGTTCTGTGTTCGTTGGTTGTATTCATGCATACCAGTCCTTCGGTTGTTCTCCTATCTCCCCCCAGGTCTCCTTCCCCTCCCCGCTGTCATTGGACAATCTGCTTGTTTTATGGTGACTATCTCAGGACCCCATGAATAGAATCCGCTCCTCATTTGACAATCTGCTTGTTTTATGGTGACTATCTCAGGATCACATGAATAGAGTCCGCTCCTCATTTGGCAGTCTGCTTGTTTTATGGTGACTATCTCAGGATCACATGAATAGAATCCGCTCCTCATTTGGCAGTCTGCTTGTTTTATGGTGACTATCTCAGGACCACACGAATAGAGTCCGCTCCTCCTCTGGTTCTCACCGCCCCTCCCCCTGGGTCCCACCGCTTCCCTGGGGCACACGGCTCACCCTGTGCACACGGCCCCCTGGGACACACGGCTAATTTTTTTTTTTTTTGCCTCCTTTCCTTTCTTTCTTCCACCCATTAAAAAAAAAAATGTTTTTTATTGATTTCAGTGAGAGGAAGGGAGGATAGAAACATCAATGATGAGAGAGAATCATTGATTGCTTCCTGCACGCCCCATTCTGGGGATCAAGCCCTCAACCTAGGCCTGTGGCCTGACCGGGAATCGAACAGTGACCTGGTTCCTGGTTTGGGGCTCAAACCATTGGGCACCCCCCACACCAGACGGGCCAGCCTATTTTTTATTTATTATCTGTTTCGATGTAACATTACATGTACATACATGTACATACCAGTTTCTCCAGGGCACGGTTGTCGTGGAGCACAGTGACAACGTGGAGAACTGTAAGTGCAGTATTCAGCCCGAGAGCCCCGCTCCTGCGTCTGCGGGTCCCGGGCAGATAGACAGGTGGAAGCCAGATGCCTTTTTGTCTTCATTTTAAAGAGAGACAGTCAGTCCATGCCAACAGCCGGACCTGCTTTTCTTTTTTAAAAATATATATTTTATTGATTTTTTACAGAGAGGAAGGGAGAGGGATAGAAAGCTAGAAACATGGATGAGAGAGAGACATGGATCAGCCGCCTCCTGCACACCCCCTACTGGGGATGTGCCCGCAACCAAGGTCCATGCCCTTGACCGGAATCGAACCCGGGACCCTTCAGTCCACAGGCCAGCGCTCTATCCACTGAGCCACACCGGTTTTGGCTCGACCTGCTTTTCTACGCAGGACCCAGCCGGCTCTCTGAGAGACCACCTCCCCCTGAGGCCCGCAGGGGGTCCGGACGCTCTGGGTCCGGGATGGGGTCCGGGTGCTGCAACGCCCAGAGCCTGGAGGGCCGCCCCCCCCCCCCCCAGTCTCTCCTCACCCCGGGGGGAGGGGGAGGGCGTGGGGCGCACAGGGCGCCGGGCTCCTGTTACAGAGTTTGGGGAGACTCGCTTTATTCACCGCGGTGGGCACAGAGGAAATGAATTCAAGTTCCAAGCAAGGCTACCAGCAGAGCTCCCCTGTTTATTGAAGAGCCAGCCCTGTGCACACTTAGCGGCTACCGCGCTGCTGGCCGTGAGAACAGCACAGCTCTAGCCAATCGAAATCACCTGTTTTGGCATGGAGATTGTGGGCGAGTCTGGTCTCCGGCCTGCAGGGTCAGCCAGCTGAGTTTACCTTCCTCATTGTTCAAGCAGGCTAACGCAGGCTAGAAAGCCAAGTTACTGTTTTATTTTTTATTTTTTAAAATATATTTTATTGATTTTTTTACAGAGAGGAAGGGAGAGGGACAGAGAGTTAGAAACATCGATGAGAGAGAAACATCGATCAGCTGCCTCCTGCACGCCCCCCACTGGGGATGTGCCCTCAACCAACGTACATGCCCTTGACCGGAATCGAACCTGGGACCTTTCAGTCCGCAGGCCGATGCTCTATCCACTGAGCCACACCGGTTTCGGCTAAGTTATTTTTTAAGAATAAGTGGCCATCTAAGAAAATCAGCAGAAAATTCCAAACAGCCGTTTTTGTTTTTGTTTTTTGTTTTGTTTTTTTACAAAATAGAGGTTTTCCTTCTCATTCCTGGAAACCTCCTTTGGGAGGTCTGGGGTGGCCATTGAACAGAATGAGATGTTTTAACTCTGGTTTCCCAGCCCCTCGCCCAGCCGTGGGCAAACTACAGCCCTCAGGCCGGATCCGGCCCGCTCGGCTGTTCTGTCCGGCCCGAGGAGCCGAAAGAGCGGAGGGTTCTCTCGCTCTCCCCTCCGCTCCTTCACCAGCAGCCCAAGAGGAGAGTGCCAGCGTGGTCAGGCTGCTTTTGTGCCGGCCTCCGGTCCAGTGTAAGAGCCCATGGTGGCCCTCCAGTCAAAAAGTTTGCCCACCCTGGCCCTCGCCTGTGCTTTACCTCCTTCCGTCTCGTTCCCTGTGCGGCCTCGGTTTGTGCACCCCTCTGTCTCTCTCTCCGTTCCCGTGCCAGGAAGACGCTTTTACGTGGGTACAGACGTACAGTAATAAGCAGTGCTTGGTGCCAGTTCCCGAGCAGGAGTGCAGCTGCTACAAGTAGAAATCATTTAGAGATAAGTGGGAATAATTCTTCCCCAGTCTAGGAACGAGTTTCAGAAATCTGTAGACGCTGTGGTGAACATTATGAACAATTGCTTTGTTAGATTTATCAATTGTAAGAGTTGAATATAAAAGCTTTCACTTGAAAACTGGTGTTTGCCTTTTTTGAAACATCTAATATCTGAGCAAACCTTTGTAAAGGTCTCTAGAGGCACATTGTGACTCTGGATGAAGATAACGCTTTTTAAGTCTTCTAAAGAAAGGAAGCCGAAACCGGTGTGGCTCAGTGGTAGAGTGTCAGCCTGCGGACTGAAAGGTCCCGGGTTCGATTCCGGTCAAGGGCAAGTACATTGGTTGCGGGCACATCCCCAGTGGGGGGTGTGCAGGAGGCAGCTGGTCGATGATTCTCTCTCATCGATGTTTCTAGCTCTCTATCCCTCTCTCTTCCTCTCTGTAAAAAAATCAATAAAATATATTTTTTTAAAAAAGAAAAAAGAAAGGAAGCCAGGTTAAAACACTGCTTGAGATGGAAATCTACACGATGTTATGAAGCCTCTCAGACTCATTTATGCAGTTCAAACCCTGATGCTTACTTAGAGTAAGATGTTTAAAACTGTTCTGCTTAAGTTACTAGTTATGTTTCTTTAAAAATTGGATTATGAAAAAATGAATAAATTGTGTTTTCTTTCTGATAAACATAAGAAATAATGCATTTATCTGCCAAATATATAGTGTGTGTATATATATATATATATATATATTTTTTTTTTTTTTTTTTTATTGATTCTTTACAGAGAGTAAGGGAGAGGGATAGAGAGCTAGAAACATCCATGAAAGAGAAACATCAACCAGTTGCCTCCTGCACGCCTCCCACCGGGGATGTGCCCTCAACTAAGGTACATGCCCCTGACCGGTATCGAACCCGGGACCCTTCAGTCCGCAGACCGACGCTCTATCCACTAAGCCACACCGGTTTCAGCTGCCAAACATATTTTATATCTCGAGTAATAATTGGGTAAATTTTCTCTTTTCTGCACACAGGCTTCATTCCAGCGCTCCAACAGCCACGACAAAGTGAGGAGAATAGTGGCGGAGGAGGGCCGGACCGCAAGGAATCTCATCGCCTGGAGCGTTCCCGTAGAAAGCAGAGACGATGATGGTATGTGTATTTTTATTGTTGTGAATCTTCACCCGAGGATATTTTCCCATTGAGTTTTAGAGAGAGTGGAAGGGAGGGAGAGAGGGGGAGAGGTGTGGAGGGAGGGAGGAAGGGATATATATATATAGAGAGAGAGAGAGAGAGAGAGAAAGAGAGAGAGAGAGAGAGAGAGAGAGACATCCTCGTGAGAGGGACACACAGATTGGCTGCCTCCCGCACGCGTCCCAGCTGGGGCTGGGGATCTAACCTGCAACCCAGGAACGTGCCCCTGACCAGAAATTGAACCCGAGACCCTTAGGCCTGTGCTCTGACACTAACCACTGCTCAGGGCAGTGATGCTATGTATTCAAAACAAGTTTTATTTTGGTGTAAATTAGAAGGCTATGTTTATTCCTAAACAGCAGATAGACTGAAAACTGCTTATAATTAGGACTCTCGGGCAAATTAGTATAAATTAAACAAGTAGTTTTTCATTGCCTTTTTATTTAATATGCAAATGGTTTCAAGGAAGTGTTGTTGTTATTCTTTTGTTGGTGTTGTTAATCCTCACCCAAGGGTCTTTTTTTCAAATTTTTAAAAATATATTTTATTGATTTTTTACAGAGAGGAAGAGAGACGGATAGAGAGTTAGAATTGCCTCTTGCACACCCCCCCACTGGGGATGTGCCCACAACCAATGTACATGCCCTTGGCCGTGATCAAACCCGGGACCTTTCAGTGCGCAGGCCAACGCTCTATCCACTGAGCCAAACCGGTTTCGGCTTTTTAATTTTAATTTTTATTTTTTTGAGAGAGAAACAGCCATGGGAGAGAGATGTGCTGGTTGCTTGCCCCCCTTGCATCTCCGCCAGGGGTGGGGATCACACTTGCAACCCCGTACATGCCCTTGACCAGGAATGAACCGCAACCCTTCGGTGCGCGGGCCAGCGCTCTGCTCAGGGCAGTAGGTGGCGTCTTTCATAAAAAAAGAAAAAAAGAGCCCTAGTTCTCAGTGGATAGAGCATCGGTCTGCGGACTGAAGGGTCCCAGGTTCGATTCCAGTCAAGGGCATGGACCTTGGTTGTGGGCACATCCCCAGTGGGGGGTGTGCATGAGACCGCTCATTGATGTTTCTCTCTCATCCCTCTGTTAAAAAAAAATCAATAAAATATATATTTTAAAAAAGAACAATTGAGAGAGACATGTCTGACTGCGAAAATACAAACAACTAAAAAACCTCCCGTTCCAAAATGGAACTATGTCATCAGGTAAGTTCATCAAAACAGAAAATACCCAGTTTCATGGTGTAAAAAATGTATTCCTAATTTTATTGTTGAAATACAATTTGAATTCAAATACATATTTATTTAGACCGGTATATGTAAGTTGAGAAGTACCACTAACTTGATCTTTTTAAAATTTATTTTTATTCATTTTTTCACTCGTGAAACAAATAATTTTTTTGCAGTTTTTTTATTTGACCTTATTTTTATTTTTATTTTTATTTTTTAATATATTTTATTGATTTTTTACAGAGAGGAAGGGAGAGAGATAGAGAGCTAGAAACGTCAATGAGAGAGAAACATCCACAAGCTGCCTCTTGCACACCCCCCACCGGGGATGTGCCCACAGCACATCCACAATGCCCTTGACCAGAATCGAACCCGGGACCCTTCAGTCTGCAGGCTGACGCTCTACCACTGAGCCAAACCGACCTCGGCTATTTGACCTTATTTTTAAATTGTCAGAAAATCTGCCTTCTTTAAGGAGTTGATTTCCTCCTGGTCTGAGGAAGCAGTTCCATGAAAACAGCGTCTGGAGCATTGGGAATGTGTGTTTGTCACAGCTGGAGTTCAGGTTGACGCGGGTTAGAAGGAGACTGTGTGTTATATGCCTGAATGACTTGTGTCGTTCAGTTTCAGATTGTCTGTCTGTCGATCTGTATATTTATTTGTCTACTTACTTTTGCCTTAAAGGGAAACCTAAGTTTCAAACTGGTGGGAAACCAAAGAGGACAATCCCGGGGACTCACAAAACCACTAAACAGGTAAAGCATGTGCAACTCTTCCTGACTTTTCTTTTAATGTTTTCATGGAAGGTGCTTTTTCTTTTTAATATATATATTTTATTGATTTTTTTACAGAGAGGAAGAGAGAGTTAGAAACATCAATGAGAGAGAAACATCGACCAGCTGCCTCTTGCACACCTCCTACCGGGGATGTGCCCGCAGCCAATGTACATGCCCTTGACCGGAATCGAACCCGGGACCTTTCAGTCCGCAGACCGATGCTCTATCCACTGAGCCAAACCGGTTTCGGCCACTGACTTTTTTTTAATGTTTTGGTGGAAGGTGCTTTTTCTTTTTAATATATATATTTTATTGATTTTTTTTTTACAGAGAGGAAGAGAGAGGGATAGAGAGTTAGAAACATCCATGAGAGAGAATCATCGACCAGCTGCCTCTTGCACACCCCCTACCAAGGTCCATGCCCTCGACCTGAATCGAACCTGGGACCTTCCAGTCCACAGGCCGACGTTCTATCCACTGAGCCAAACTGGTTTCGGCTGACTTTTTATTTTAGTTATAAAATGCAATGTATTCTCCATTAATTTCTTAGAGAGGGTGAAAAGAAAGGAGGAGGGGGAGAGAGAGAAACACCGACATGATCCATCAGTTGGTTGCCTTCCACACTCACTCCGGCCAATCCGGGGTGGGAATCGGACCTGCAACCCAGGTACGTGCCCTTGGCCAGGACCCTCTGGTGCACATGCCAACGTCCTAACCACCGAGAGATGCCAGCCAGGGCTAGGAAACTAGACTCACCTAGTACTATGTGCATAGCTTGTACTGAATACCTTACAAATACTAATTTATTTGCTTATCATAATAATCCTTTGGCGTAGGCATGATTATTATCTTCATTTACAAATGAGGAAATGGAGGCATTAAACCTGAAGGGATGGTAGATTTCCCAGTGAAGCCGTCTGGTCCTGAACTCTTGGTTTTGCGGGAGGTTATTGATTACTGTTTCAATTTTCTTACTAATGATTGGTTTGTTCAGATTTTCTATATCTTCATGACTCAGTCTATCCCTGCCAAGGCATTAGGGGTGAGTTGATTAAACGTTTGGCCTAATAGAGCAGGCTAATTTTTTTTTAATTAAGGTATTATCTGTGTACATAGCTTACCATTACCCCCCCCCCCCATACATGCCCTCCCTCCCCAGTTTTGTGTCCATTGGTTGTTCTTTTTTTTTTTTTTTAATATATTTTATTGATATTTTACAATGAGGAAGGGAGAGAGATAGAGAGCTAGAAACGTCGATGAGAGAGAAACATCGACCAGCTGCTTCCTGCACGCTTGCTACTAGGGAAGGAGCCCACAACCAAGGCACATGCCCTTGACCGGAATCGAACCCGGGACCCTCCAGTCCGCAGACCGACGCTCTACCACTGAGCCAAACCGGCCTCGGCCCATTGGTTGTTCTTATATGCATGCATACCAGTCCTTCGGTTGATCTCTTATCTCCCCCAGATCTCCCTACCCTCCCGCTGTCATTTCACAGTCTGCTTGTTGTTTTACTGTCTCTATATCTATCTTTCTGTTCATTCGTTTATAATGTTCTTTAATATCCATAAATGAGTGAGGTCATGCGGTGTTTCTCTTTCATTGACTGGCTTATTTCACTCAGCATGATGCTCTCCAATTCCATCCAGGTTGCTGCAAATGATGAGAATTCCTTCCTTTTTATGGCAGCATAGTATTCCATGGTGTAGATGTACCATAGTTTTCTGATCCATTCATCTGCTGACGGGCACCTAGGCTGTTTCCAAATCCTAGCTATTGTAAATTGTGCCGCTATGAACATAGGGGTGCATATGTCCTCTCTGATTGGTGTTTCTGGTTTCTTGGGGTATATTCCTAGTAGTGGGATTACTGGGTCCAATGGGAGTTCCATTTTCAGTTTTTTGAGGAAGCTCCATACTATTCTCCACAGCGGCTGCACCACCCTGCAATCCCACCAGCAGTGCACGAGGGTTCCTTTTTCTCCGCAACCTCGCCAACATTTGTCGTTTGTTGTTTTGTTGATGTTGGCCATTCTGACAGGTGTGAGATGGTACCGCATTGTTGTTTTGATTTGCATCTCTCAGAGCAGGCTAATTTTTAGGTTGATGATTTTGTGTGGCCTGTAGATGATGTTATAAATATCCAAATGGCCCCTGGCAGAGAAGAGGTTCCCCACCCCTGCCATAGACGGTGGTTGCCAGATTTTTATTGTCATTTGTCTCCTTCTATTTCTTGATTTCTCCTTTGATGTCTTTATTGGCCCATTTGTTCTGTTCTTGTCATTTCAGTTCCCCATGTTTGTGATTCACACCGTTGTGATCAGAAAAGATGTTTGATATAATTTCAGTCTTAAATTTATGGAGACTTACTTTGTGTCCCAACATATGGTCTGTCCATGTGCACTGAGAAGTATGTGTATTCTGTCACTTCTGGGTGGAATATTTTGTATATATAAATATTTAAGGACATCTGGACTCATGTCATGTAAGGCCAATATTTCTCTCTTGCCCTTCTGTCTAAGTGAGGTGATAAAGTCTCCTACTATTATTGTCAATATATACCTTTAGGTCTGTTAGTAATTATATGTATTTACTTGCTTCTAAGTTGAGTGCATATTTATATATTAATGTTGCGATTTGTTTCTGGTTGTTTCCTTTATATAGTACCCACATCTACAAAGTCCATTTTTGTGTGTGATAAAAGTATGGCTACATAGGCTTTTTTTGTTTTGGTATTTTTAATATATTTTATTGATTTTTTACAGAGAGGAAGAGAGAAGGATAGAGAGTTAGAAACATCGATGAAAGAGAATCATCGATCAGCTGCCTCTTGCACACCTCCTACTGGGGATGTGCCCGCAACCAAGGTCCATGCCCTTGACCGGAATTGAACCCGGGACCCTTCAGTCCACAGGCCGATGCTCTATCCACTGAGCCACACCGGTTTCGGCGTCGTAGGCTTTCTTTTGGATGCCATTTGCCTCGAGCACTGTTTCCACACCTTCACCTCGAGCCTGTGTTTGTCTTTGGAACTGAGATGAGTCTCTTTAACGCAGCACGTTGTTGGGTCTTGTTTCTTCGTCTGTCCAGCTACCCTGCACCTTTTGTTTGGTGAGCTCAGTTCATTTACATGGAAGGTGACAGTGACATGGGAAGCCACACTCTTGCCATGTTGGGTTTTCTGATTGCTCTATGGCTCCACTGTTTATTTTCTCTGGTATTTCTGACTTATATTTTAATTGGGTGATTTTCTATGATTATTGTCTTCACTTTCTCTTTTTTATATTTGCATCTCTGATCTAGGTTTCTGTGTTTCTTGACTTCCTTCTTTAGAGAGTGGAAGGGAGAGGGATAGAGAGAGAAACCTCAGTGAGAGAGACAGCAATTGGCCCCCTGCATGCCCTCCCCGGGATTGCGCCCACAGGCAGGCCTGGGCCCTGACGGGGAACCGAACCAGTGACCTCCTGGTCCTGGTGGCTGCTCAGCCCTCACCCGTACCGTGGTTAGACTTCTGTTCTGTGGCTCTCAAGAAGTTCATACAAAGTAGTCCTTCTTCTCCCGATAGCATCTTGTTTTTACTTGCCTGTACAGGTTTCATCCTTTACTTACTCCCTTATTATATATTTGTTGTTGCAAATTATCTATTTTTATGGTATGTGTTCATTACCAAATTGAAGTAGCAATAGTTATTTTTTTAAAATATACTTGATTGATTTTTTATTTTTTATTTATTTATTTTTTTAAATATATATTTTATTGATATTTTACAGAAAGGAAGGGAGAGGGATAGAGAGCTAGAAACATCGATGAGAGAGAAACATCGACCAGCCGCCTCTTGCACACCCCCTACCGGGGATGTGCCCGCAACCAATGTACATGCCCTTGACCGGAATCGAACCTGGGACCTTTCAGTCCGCAGGCCGACGCTCTACCACTGAGCCAAACCGGTTTTGGCTTGATTGATTTTTTAAAGAGAGGAAGAGAGAGAGAGACAGAGAACTAGAAACATCGATGAGAGAGAATCATCGACCAGCTGCCTCCTGCACACCCTCCACCGGGGATGTGCCCGCAACCAAGGTCCATGCTCTTGACCGGAATCGAACCTAGGATCTTTCAGTCTGCAAGCCGATGCTCTATCCACTGAGCCAAACTGGCTAGGGCAGAAGCCAAATCTTATGGTGGTGAATTCCATCAATTTTGTGTGTTTTTTTTTTTGTAGGAGAAAGTCTTTATTTCTCTTTTATATCCGAAGCATAACTTTGCTGGATTCTTTTTTAAAAAATATATATTTTATTGATTTTTCACAGAGAGGAAGAGAGGGGGACAGAGTTAGAAACATCAATGAGAGAGAATCATTGTTCAGCTGCCTCCTGCACACCCCCTACCAGGAATGTGCCCACAACCAAGGTACATGCCCCTGACCGGAATCGAACCGGGGACCTTTCAGTCCACAGGCCGATGCTCTATCCACTGAGCCACACCGGTTTTGGCAACTTTGCTGGATTCTTGTCTGGCTCTGACCACCAGAGCCACCTGGCCAATTAGAATTCCCCATCATTTTGATCACAGTCTTCCATGACTTTCAGTTTGTGTGTGTGTGATACCGTGTTATTGTGATTAGTCATGGTGCTTGATGGGTTTTCCCTCAGCCAGTGAATTTGAAGTCATGAACAAAAATTTAGGCAAAAGCTGTTTTGCCTAGCAATTCCACAGGCTGGTCATCGGAGGCCTTTTGCTCTCCAGTAGGTGGCGCTATAGGACAGGATTTTGGTTTCTCTTGCCTGCGTGTTAGAATGACAGCCCGCCCTGTCTGCCTAACCAGGCGGCTGGCTGCCCTGGTGTCAGAGGTGCCCTCCTTGAGGCTGTTTGGGTGTCGGGGTCGCTGGTACCTTGCCACTGAGATGGCCGTGCCCGCTGAGTCTGGGTCTTGTGGGCCGTGGGCAGCGGGGTTGCGTTGGTGGCTGGGAAAGCTCGGGTAGCGGGCACCTTCGGTGCTTCTGGGTGGTCAGGCCCACGGGGCTGCCACCGTGGGGTGAGTCCGCGCCCCGGGGCTGCAGGGCTGGGAGGTTGGCGCTCCACGTGCTTGGCGGTAGAAACCCGCCATGCTTCCTCCTAGTCAGGTGATTTGCGTTTATATATTAGTTTTTACTTTAAGTTGAAAAATGGTTACAATAAAACTAAGCAGCTGAATAGAACCGTGTAGTGTACGTTACTGTTTTTTTTTTCAATGAAAAGAACATATGCAAGCTATTTTATTTTTTAAAATATATTTTTTCATTTAATATATTTTATTGAGTTTTTACAGAGAGGAAGAGAGAGGGATAGAAAGCTAGAAACACTGACCAGCTGCCTCTTGCACACCCTCCACTGGGGATGTGCTCGCAACCAAGGTCCATGCCCTTGACTGGAATCGAACCCGGGACCCTTCAGTCTGCAGGCCGATGCTCTGTCCACTGAGCTAGACTGGTTTCGGCTATGCAAGCTGTTTTAAAATGCTGACCTTGCTCTTGATATCCGTCAGTGTGTGTCAGTGTGCCCCACGCGTGTTCCAGTGAACCAGGAGCCGCTTCCGTGCTCCTTCTTGAATAAAGTCTCGTCACAGTCGAGGCCACCCCAATACCTCCTGTGAGACATGTCTGAAATGAGAGTGAACCTTACAAACCTGTGGCCTCTGATTAAGATGACAAGCTTTGTTTAAGTGCTGTCAGTGTGCTGTGATATGACCCGAGAAGAATGATGTCATGTTTTTGAGTATTTATGTCGAAAACGTGCTTTATGTCATAATCCAATCCGTGGAGGATCTTCAAAACATTTTTCTTGTTTTGCTTTCCTTCACCAGAACGCCACGGCAGACTGTAAAATAGCACCTGCACACGGAGACAAACACCTGGATAAGAGTCCCACTAAGACGAGGCACCCGCGCAAAATCGACCTGAGAGCCCGGTACTGGGCCTTTCTGTTTGACAACCTTCGCCGGGCAGTCGATGAGATCTACGTCACTTGTGAGTCAGATCAGAGCGTGGTGGAATGCAAGGTGAGTTTGCTGGGGGGCTCCGCCGGCCACCGGAGGCCAGGTTCTCCGGTTTCTGCTACGGCTGGCTTGCCGGTTTACCTCCGCGTGGACTGCGGCCCCCGCGCTGCGCAGTGCGGCCCAGAACCTGCCCCTCTGACACCGACAGTTGGTTCCTCTCCCAGCCTCTCCCTGCCCCCCCCACTGCAGCCACTGCTCTGCCCCCTGCCGCTGTGAGGGCTGCAGTGTTTCTTTAAAATATTTTATTGATTTTTAGCTGCAGTGTTTCTTTAAAATATCTTATTGATTTTTACAGAGAGGAAGAGAGAGGGTTGGAGAGTTAGAAACATCGATGAGAGAGAAACATCCATCAGCTGCCTCCTGCACACCACCTACTGGGGATGTGCCTGCCACCAAGGTCCATGCCCTTGACTGGAATCGAACCGAGGACCCTTCAGTCTGTAGGGCAATGCCCTATCCACTGAGCCAAACCAGTTAGAGCTACTTTGGGTTGTTTTTTTTTGCATTACCTAATTATGTACTTTCATAGTGTGTGCAAGATTTGGTGGAAAGCTGTCTTGATACATAGTCCTGGGCAAGAAATCAAAGGGATGGAGACACACACACACACACACACACAAATATTTTTAAAATCTCTTCATTCTCCCTTGATACTGTAGGTGGCACTAGTGAGATTTTTCACATTCCTGGGTTTCGCGGTTAATGTCTTTAATTAGACACTGCTCCCTTTTCCTTGAGATGCTATCACTCTCCTGTTCACTCGGGCGGGGAGAAGTGAGATTGATGGCGACTCATACACCGAGCTGGGTGGGAGCGGCATGTATCGGTGAGGCGTGTTTCTATTTTTAGATAGCCTTGTGTTTGTGATAGGATATTAAACAGACACACAGCATGAGCTGCCTCTAAAAATCCACTACAAAGCCTGGCCCTTTAGGAAATACAAACTGTAAACTATTTTATTTTAGACTGGGTAAAATTAATTTGAGAAAACCCAGAGCGATAAAGCTTTTCGGACATATTCCGAAGGCGGCGTCTTCTGTCTCTCCGGTGAGGAGGGCTGAAACCCCGGCCTTGGTTACTGACCTCGGAAATATATGTCGGGTCAAAGGAAAGTTACGTGCTGAGACAGCAGCTGCTTTTCCTCTGAAATTGGAAACAACCAAAACAGGTTATAGGACAGCTTACAATTGTGACTCATCAGAAGCAGATGTTTAGAATGAACAGTAATTGAAGTCATCCAAATGTATGGTCTGATCGTCACCATTAATGTTGTTGCTATCAGCATCGTATGAAATTTCTTCTATTTAAAAAAATATTTTGGGGCAAAATCATATTCACAGAGTTTGATGAGTCAGCATGTTGTGGACTTAATTTTTAGTTATATTTTCTTTTTTTAATATATTTTATTGATTTTTTACAGAGAGGAAGAGAGAGGGATAGAGAGTTAGAAACATCGATGAGAGAGATCAGCTGCCTCCTGCGCACCCCCCACTGGGGATGTGCCCGCAACCAAGGTGCATGCCCTTGACCGGAATCGAACCCGGGACCCTTCAGTCCTCAGGCTGATGCTCTATCCACTGAGCAAACCGGTTTTGGCCCATTAGTAGCTTTTTAAAAAGCCGGTCCTGAAAACCGTGCTGTTTAACGTGAAGCTCTTTCCTTAATGACTGACTCCTCGTGGGACGCTGCTCTCGCCCCCTCGTCGCCCCGCTCGGCTCCGCCCCGCTCACCCGGCCGCCGGCTGAGGTGTCAGCAGGACAAAGGCGGCGCCGCCCGGCCTGCACTGCCGCCGTAACGAGACTCAGTTACACGCCGATCAGACCCGCTGCAGCCAGTGGGTGGAGCGATGGGTAACCCTAGCTGCCCTCCATATGTACTTATCTGACGCCTCTAACGTTACTGTTACTGCCCGGCCGCTTCTGTTCGCTCTCTTCCTGCCGACAAAGCGGCCTTCACGGCGGGAGCGGGGTGGGCGTCACTGGTTGAGGCCGCTCCCCGCAGTCTGGGCCGCTCTCCCTCCTTCGTAAGATGCCCTCCGCCCTCCGTGACAGTCACTGGTCCTCTTTGGGGACGGGACGCCTGGTGGGAGGAGCTGGCCATGCCCTGGGGTAGGCGGCCTTCTCCATGCCAGCTGGACCAGAGGGGGAGCTGCTGCTGGTCCTGTCCTGGGGGATTGTTCCTGCTCCTCCTCCTCCTCTTCCCCCTCTTCCTTCCCTCCTCTTCCTTCTCCTCACCCCCTTCCTCCTCTCCCCTCCTCTTCCTCCTCCTCCTCTTCCCCCCCTTCCTCCCCTGCTCTTCCTTGTCCTCACCACCTTCCTCCTCTCCCCTCCTCTTCCTCCTCCTCCTCCTCTTCCCCCCTCTCCCTCCCCTCCTCTTCCTTCTCCTCACCCCTTCCTCCTCTCCCTTCCTCTTCCTCCTCCTCCTCCTCCTCCTCTTCCCCCCTTCCTCCCCTCCTCTTCCTTCTCCTCACCCTTTCCTCCTCTCCCTTCCTCTTCCTCCTCCTCCTCCTCCTCCTCCTCTTCCCCCCTTCCTCCCCTCCTCTTCCTCCTCCTCACCCCCTTCCTCCTCTCCCTTCCTCCTCCTCCTCTTCCCCCCTTCCTCCCCTCCTCTTCCTCCTCCTCACCCCCTTCCTCCTCTCCCTTCCTCTTCCTCCTCCTCCTCCTCTTCCCCCTCTCCCTCCCCTCCTCTTCCTTCTCCTCACCCCCTTCCTCCTCTCCCTTCCTCTTCCTCTTCCTCCTCCTCCTCCTCCTCTTCCCCCTCTTCCTCCCCTCTCTTCCTTCTCCTCACCCCCTTCCTCCTCTCCCTTCCTCTTCCTCTTCCTCCTCCTCCTCTCTGGAAAGCCAGTATGTGTTGTGTGCTAAAGTGTAGCAAACACTGCCCCTGCGACTCAGCAGTTTCACTCCTGGGCTTCTCCTAAGGTGACCAGACGTCCCGCTTTTGGTGGGACTGCCCCGATCTTTAACCATTTGTCCCGCGTCCCTCGGCGTTTTAAAAAAGTCCGCCCAGGGATGCGGGACACATTGTTAAAAATCAGGACTGTCCCGCCAGAAGCAGAACGTCTGGTCACCTTAGCTTACCCCCCCAGGAGCGCACACACTGGTGTAGCGGACAGCCACATAAATGTCAGTGTGTAGTTATAACACCCAGAATGGGGAGTCATTAACTCAGCAGTTGGTTCCATAAGTAAATATCCATTTAAAGAATGCTGTGCAGTAATGACCTTGGCCATCGGCAGTAAGAGAACTGCAGGCACACTGTGAAATATGGGTGACCCTAGTAAACAGAGGTAGAAGAGAAGGCACAAAACAATGCATGCGCGGTGAGTTCATTCACAGGGATTTGGAAGTAAGGTGACGTGAGCTGTTACAGATTACGGCGGTGGTTACCGTGGGGAGATGGGGTGTGACAGGGAGGAGGCGCCAGAGACCTTTCGGAGACCGCCATCGCGGTGCTTTTGTCCTGGTTGCTTGGCTTGGCTTTGAAATGACTCATTTGGCCAAAACCGGTGTGGCTCAGTGGATAGAGCGTCGGCCTGCAGACTGAAAGGTCCCGGGTTCGATTCCGGTCAAGGGCATGTGCCTTGGTTGTGGGCACATCCCCGGTGGGGGGCGTGCAGGAGGCAGCGGATCGACGATTCTCTCTCATCGAAGTTTCTAACTCTCTATCCCACTTTCTCTCTGTTAAAAATCAATAAAATATTTTTTAAAAAGAGATGGCTTATTTGTACGTTTGTGTTTTGTGCACGTTCTGTTGGTTAACGTCACAATAAAGAGGGTTAAAAGAAGGCATTCTGGCTCAGGCGGGTGCCTCAGGGGTGGAGCATCAACAGCAAACCAGGAGGTCACAGTGTGATCCCCACCAGGGCACATGCCTGCGCTACGGACTCAGTCCCTAGTGGGGAGCGTGCGGAGGCAACCCACTGATGGTTCTGTCATCATCGATGTTTCTTTTCTTTAAAAAAATAGATTTATTTATTTATTTTAAATATATTTTAATTGATTTTTTACAGAGAGGAAGAGAGAGGAATAGAGAGTTAGAAACGTCGATAAGAGAGAATCATTGATCAGCTGCCTCCTGCACACCCCCTACCGGGGATGTGCCCACAACCAAGGTCCATGCCCCTGACCGGAATCGAACCCGGGACCCTTCAGTCCACAGGCTGACGCTCTATCCACTGAGCCAAACCGGTTAGGGCTATATATATATTATTGGTTTCAGAGAGGAAGGGAGAGGGAGAGAGAGATAGAAATATCAATGATGAGAGAGAATCATGGATCGGCTGCCACCTGCTCGCCCCACCCTCGGGATCAAGCCCACAACCCGGGCCTGTACCCTGACCGGGAATCGAACTGTCATCTGGTTCAGAGGGGGCCTCCATCACTGAGCCACACTGGCCAGGCGTCATTGATGTTTCTTTATCTCTCTCCCTTTCTCTTCCTCTGGAATCAATTATATATATATATATATATATATATATATATATATATATATATATAGTCCTCTCTAGAGGAATGGAGAGGAATTTACTTTCACAGTAATGAGTGAAAGTAAAACAACAACCAAAAATCTAGATCAGTAGATTTTGTAGCTTCCTCAATAAGGAGCATAATGTAGAAATTATTAATTTTTAAAACCTTCACTCTGAAGTGTTGTTTTTTGTTTGTTTTTTTTTACTTTTTAAAAAAGTATGGAATTTAATGCTTGTCTTGTTTTGTTTTCATTTAGGAGGTGCTGATGATGTTGGATAATTATGTAAGAGATTTCAAAGCATTGATTGACTGGATCCAACTGCAGGAAAAGCTAGAGAAGACCGATGCTCAGAGCAGGTAATGGACTCTGGCCTTGATCGTTGTGGCTGCCGGCATTTCCAAAGCAGTGGTTGAGATTGACTGTGACCTTGACCTTAGCGTTTCTCATGAAGAAACCGACGTATTTATTTGGTCCATATTGGTAACATATTTATTTGGTCCCCACAAGTGCAAGCCCCATTGATCCAGCGCAGCAATGTAGTTGCTGGAATATGGCACATTCACTGCTCTCGTGAGTTTGCGGTCTAAGGGAAGGGTGAAATAGAACATGTTAATATAAAAAAACGAATCCAGCCATGCAGAGGACAGCGTCATACCTCTTACACACACCAGATCCCATCATCTATTACAAGAAGGGCAAAAGTGCATGGTACAAAGGGATCAGCCCGACCCACCCAGGAACGGTGGGTAAAGCAGGCACACTCGCACACAGGGTCTGATGGGTTCTCACGGCGGTCGGCCTTGCACAGGGGGGGCAGGTGCAGACAGCCCTGGAGCTGTGGAGCGCTGAGGGGAGAAGTGAAGGGAAAAGTGTGGTATTTCTTATTCATGTGCCAGACAGTACGGAAAATGGATGATTTTTAAAAAAATATTTTGTATTGATTTTTTACAGAGAGGAAGAGAGAAGGAGAGAGAGAGTTAGAAACATCGATGAGAGAGAAACATTGACCAGCCGCCTCCTGCACACCCCCCACTGGGGATGTGCCCGCAACCAATGCACGTGCCCTTGACCGGAATCGAACCTGGGACCTTTCAGTCCTCAGGCCGACGCTCTATCCACTGAGCCACACCGGTCTCGGCAGAAAGTGGATGATTTTTAATGGGGAATAGTGAGAGACCAAAGCCCCCTTGCAAATGTGCCTCTGGAGCAAGCTCGCACAGGGAGTGCTCTGGGCCGGCCTGGGACGCAGTGGGGAATAAAACGCTCATCCCTGCCCTGAAAAGCGTGTGGTGGGTGCGTTCACAGAAAGAGTGACGTCAAGTACTCGGCAGTGTGCAAGGGGCATCAGAAAGAAGCACAGGGCCAAAACCAGCTCTCTCATTGATGTTTCTAGCTCTCTATCCCTTTCCCTTCCTCTCTGTAAAAAATCAATAAAATATATTAAAAATAAAAAAAGAAAGAAAGAAAAGCACAGGGTGGGCCGGGAGCAGAAGGGGCTCCCTGCCTCCCTCAGCGGTTTGTGGAGTCCGGGTAGGCTTCCCCAAAGAGGTCCCCACTTGTGCACAAATTTGTGTACCAGGCCTCTAGTAGATAAATATTTACATATTCTTATTGTGGGTAAGAACTCTGTAAGACAAAGTAAGAAACCACAAAAGAAAATATTGATATGCTTGATTTAATAGGAAGAAAAAATGACACTATGCATAAAAAATTAAAAGAGAAATAGGTACATCATCTAACCCAAAGGATTTATTGCCACAATAGTAATAGTAGTAGTAGTAAATGATTTAAAAACAATTAGAAAATGTCCAAATCCCAGTGGGGGGAAAAATGGGCAAAAGGTACCAACAGGCAAATTCCAAAATAAAAAATAGTTGTTACACAGTTCAGCCTAAGTAGTAATGATAATCACAAACAAAAATTCGAAAAACAAACACAAATAGCATTTTTTTAAAACATTAAACAACCTTTACTGAAATTCCTGTAGGAAAAAGAGGTCATCACAAGACTGACACCCTATCCCAGGAGTCAGGACGGATTTCTCTAAGGGCCCGAGAGCCCGTGCCGCGGACGTGGCCGGCAGGCTGCCCTCTCGGAGGCCACGGAACGCTTTCACAGGAGAGACTGGCTGCTGGCAGCTCCCCGGGAAGTGCGCACTCACCATCTGGTGGGCGTGTCCTTGTTACAGCCTTTGGCAGAGTGGTTTGGCAGTTAGTTATCAGGGGCTTTGGACTTGATTTGGATCATCTTTTATCTGAATTTCTTGTTTCCTATCAGTCCGTGTTACATTGCAAGAAAAAAATCAAAATCACTAGATTGTGTGGAGAGTAAGAGGCGCCCAGATTCTGGGGAGTTAAGGGGTGCTGATGGCATCGGGGGTAGAGCACTTCGCTTGAGGAAACGTTTTAGTGGAGAGGGTGCAGCTGCTTGGTTGTGGGCTGTGAGGAAGGAGGCGTTAGCTTGCTCAGCAGAGAGCATGGGTGATCACTCACATGGGTGAGCACTCACATGGGTGATCACTCACATGGGTGATCACTCACATGGGTGATCACTCACATGGGTGATCACTCACATGGGTCATCACTCACATTGGTCATCACTCACATGGGTGATCACTCACTAGTAGTTCTCCAGGACAGTAGACACAGGTAGCCTGAATCTAACATTGTACCACTTTTTCATAAAGAAGCAATTTTTCTTTTCCCTTTTAAAAAATATATTTTATTGATATTTTACAGAGAGGAAGGGAGAGAGATAGAGAGCCAGAAACGTTGATGAGAGAGAAACATCGACCAGCTGCCCGCAACCAAGGTACATGCCCTTGACTGGAATCGAACCTGGGACCTTTCAGTGCGCAGACTGACGCTCTACCACTGAGCCAAACCAACCTCAGCTCTTTTCCCTTTTTAAATTCTCATCATAAGATATGTTTTTGAGAGAGAAAGAGACAGGGAGAGAGAGAGAAATAAACATCAATCTGAGAGGAAAACATCGATTGGTTGTCTCCTACGTGCATCCTGCCCAGAGACCAAACCCATAGCCTTTTGGTGTAGGGGATGACACTCCCAACCAACCGAGCCTCCCAACCAGAGCCATTAGCTGGGTGTGAGGAGGCCTGTAAGACATAACTGTCCCACATATCTCATGTCTCTGGACCTCGTGGCCTTTCTTACTTCCGGAGGGGTATTTGCTGTGCTGACACTGGTGTAAAGTCCTGACTGCACCCCCTGTGATGGCTTCCTGCGGTGACAGCCACTCCGTGGTCAGCAGTGCTCCAGGAGGAAACTGTGACCTGACCATGTTTTCACCCCGTAACTTCCACACAGCGATGGGCTCTCCTTTCCTTTCCCCGGGATTCAGTCTGTGTGTCTTGCATTCGCAGGCCCACCTCCCTAGCGTGGGAAGTGAAGAAGATGTCTCCGGGACGCCCTGTGATTCCCAGTCCGTCCACAGAGAGAATAAGTGGAACGTCAAACGCGCGGAGAAGCTTAAATTTTGGGTGAGATGAATTTAAAAAAAAACAAAACTACAGCTTCGTTACTGTAAATTATTTTCTTTGCTTTACACACTGAAAGTATTGTAAAACAGGTATTCTGTTATAAAAATACCCAGGTGTATGTTTGTGTATCTGTTCGAAATTGTTGGAATAAAATGTTCTTTAAAAACCCAGGACAGGACAGTTTAACTCTAGGAAATATAACGTTCAGAACTAATTAGGGAGAGGAAGCAAGATGGTGGCATAAGTAAACACCTCAACCTCTGCCTCGCACAGCACTTTGAAAACTACAACTAAAAGACAAAACGTCTTTCACCCAGAACCACGGGAAAGCCGGCTGAGTGGAAGGTCTACAACTAGAAGGAAAGAAAAGAGCATCGAGACAGGCACAAGCGATGAAAAGCTGAGGTACGGAGGCGCACAGATCGGGCTGGCAGTGGGAGACTGGGTGCGCTGCTTTTTTTTCAACCCGAAGGGAGACAGGTTTCCTATGACTCTGAAATCCAGTCTCTGGAGAGACACTGGGGACCGAAATTCCTACGGGGAGAAGCTGGACTGTCGGCCGTCGGGTCAGAAAGTGAGGGTGACTTTCTTGCAGATATTCTCCCAGCAGTCATTGCTTACTACACGGGGGCGTGGGACGTGGAAACACAGACGCTGACCGGCAGCCATCGCTGTTTCCCATGCCGCAGCCCAGTGACTCCCTGAGACCCCACCCCACACAATCTACACACCCACCCAGCTCCACCCAGCGGCTTTTGCATATAAATGGCCTTCCCTATCATAGCTTAACCTAACAAACTGCAGCTCTGATCAGACAGCTCCAAAACCTGGAAACCCCAAACAAAAAGGAGAAAACTGTAGTTCTCACTGTAGCTCCTGCTGGGTGGCCTCAGACAGTAGCCGACCTGCACCCCATTGGAGATCCAAAAGCTAGTGTATGTAGTGGTCAGTGTGAGAAGACGCCAGATTTCAACTATTCACATCCATAAGTGACACATTTAAGAGGCAGACTCAGCACCAAAACCCTATGAAACAAGTCCTGCTCCATAAGTGTGTCTCCAGCATAGAAGTTCTCCCAGTGTAGACACAGCTGATCCTCATAGCCAATTGGCCTGGAGGTCAATTCCTCCCAGTGACACTAACAACAAATAAGACATAACTACCACAAGGCTGTACACGCAACCCACAAAGAGATGCACCGAGAGTGCCCACCTCAGGTAACTGGGAGACCAACCCATTGGGCCATAGAGGACACCTAGCACACAAAGCCACCCTACCAACTCAGGGAAGCAGCAAAAATGCGGCGACAAAGAAACAGATCACATATGAAAGAAATGGAGGAAAACTTACGTCTGTATATAGAGTTCAAAATCACGGTTATAAGGTTTTTCAAGAATTTCCTAGAAAAGGCTGTTAAATTTAACAAGACCCTCGAGGATATGAAAAAGGACCAACTAGAAATTAAACATACACTGACTGAAATAAAAAGTATTTATTATACAGAGACCCAACGGCAGACTAGAGGAATGCAAAAATCAAGTCAAAAAATTTGAAATACAAAGAAGCAAAAAACACTCAAATGAGAAAGCAAAAAGAAAAAAAGAATCCAAAAATTTGAAGATAGTGTAAGAAGCCTCTGGGAAAACTTCAAGTGTACCAACATCACAATAATGGGGGTGCCAGAAGAAGAAAGACAGCAAGATAGTGAAAATCTATTTGGAGAAATAATGACCAAAAACTTCCCCCACCTGGTGAAAGAAATAGACTTACAAGTCCAGGAAGCACACAGAACCCCCAACATAAGGAATCCAAAGAGGACCACACCAAGATGCATCATAATTAAAATGCCAAGAGCAAAAGACAAAGAGAATATTAAAAGCAACAAGAGAATAACAGTTAATTATCTACAAGGGAGCACCCATACGACTGTCAGCTGATTTCTCAACAGAAACTATGCAGGCCAGACAGGAGTGGCAAGAAATATTCAAAGTGATGAATAGCAAGAACCTACAACCAAGATTACTCTACCCAGCAAAGTATCATTCAGAATGGAAGGTCAGACAAAGAGCTTCACAGATAAGAAAAAGCTAAAGGAGTTTATCACCACCAAACCAGGATTACGTGAAATGCTGAAGGGTATTCTTTAAGAAGTGGAAGAAGAAAAAAGTAAAGATAAAAATTATGACCAAATACATATCTATCAACAAGTGAATCTAAAACTCAAGTGAATTAAAAATCTGAGGAACAGAATAAACTGGTCAATATAATAGAATCAGAGGCATAGAATGGGAGCGGCTAGATAATTCTCAGGGGGAAAGTGGTGTGGGGGTACAGGAAGAGACTGGACAAAAATCTTACAGCTGTGGATGAGGACAGTGTGGGGGAGGTAAGGCAGAGGGTGGGGTGGGAACCGGGTATAGGGCGTTATGGGGGAAAGGAGAACAGTTGTAATAATCTGAACAATAAAGATTTATTTTTAAAAAAATAATTAGGTTCACAAAATCTAAACCCATAAACATTCTCCATGCTAAATGACTCACAACACGTGAACTGACAGTTCTTTCAAAAAGATAGATGTACATATTATCATTGTGTTATGTCATATAAATTTCATCTTAGTCTCGCCAACACAGTTTTATAACCATTGTTTTATGCAGTTGTCTGTTCAATCAGGACAAGAAAAGAGTTACAGAAGAAGAAATACATCCGCATGGACTTTTGTATTTGCCTGTGTAGTAACTTTCACTGGTGTTCTGTATGTCGTCATGTGGATTCAGGTTACTGTGTAGTGGCCTCTCACGTCAGCCTGTGGGAGGCTCTCTGTAGCATGACTTGTTGAACATGTCTGCTAGTGACAGTTTTTCTCAAGTTTTGTTTATCTTAGAAAATCTTAATTTAGCCGTTAGCTTTTTTTTTTTTAATATATTTTAAATATATTTTATTGAGTTTTTACAGAGAGGAAGAGAGAGGGATAGAGAGTTAGAAACATCAGTGAGAGAGAATTATCGATCAGTTGCCTCTTGCACATCCCCCACTGGGAATGTGCCCGCAACCAAGGTACATGCCCTTGACCGGAATTGAACCCGGGACCTTTCAGTCCGCAGGCTGACGCTCTATCCACTGAGCTAAACCGGTTCTGGCTTAGCCGTTAGCTTTTGAAGGATAGTTTTGCAGTGCATAGAATTCTGGTTTAAAGCCTCCCTCCTCCTCTTCCCTCCCCCAGCACTTTGAATATGTCCTCACGGCCTTCTGGCTTCCATGGGTTCTGATAACAAATCGGGTGTGACTCATTGGAAATTTATGTGCTTTTTTTTTTTTTTAAATATATATTTTATTGATATTTTACAGAGAGGAAAGGAGAGAGATAGAGAGCCAGAAACGTCGATGAGAGAGAAACATCGACCAGCTGCCTCTTGCACACCCCCTACCGGGGATGTGCCCGCAACCAAGGTACATGCCCTTGGCCGGAATCGAACCCGGGACCTTTCAGTCCGCAGACCGACGCTCTACCACTGAGCCAAACCGACCTCGGCTATGTGCTTTTTATTGATTTCAGAGAGACGAAGGGAAATGGAGAGAGAGAGATAAACATCAATGAGGAGAGAGAATCATGGGCTGACTGCCTCCTGCATGCCCTCTACTGGGGATCGAGCCCACAACCTGCCTGACCTGGAATTGCACTGTAACCTCCTGGTTCATGGGTCTACGCACCACCATTGTCTGACGTTGACCGGCCTGGGGATCCTTCTGGGAGATGCCCTGCTCTCTCTTGCTGCTTTGAGGGTCCTGTCTTTGTCTTCGCCTTCAGGGGTCTGACTTGGATGCGACCAGACGTAGATCTCTGAGTTTAACGTGCTCCAGGTCCATTGAGCCTCTGGATGAGTAGATAAATGTTTCTCATCCAATTGGGGAAGTTTGTGTCCGTTACTTCTGCAAATATTCTCTCTGCCCGTTCCCTCCTCTCCTCTGGCACCCACACTACCTACGCTGGTCCTCGTGGTGGTGCATTCAAGTGAGATGGTCAGAGAGCATTGCTTAGGTGAAGCTTGGCAGACATTGGAACCTTTTAATAACTGATGATCCCTGTCTACTCATATGATTGGATTAATTGAGGCTTTATTATCACATTGTTGTTATCAAAACATGCTGAAGAATTATGGCTCAAAGCCTAACTTTAATATGTCTATCTCCTCACTTTTACTGGTTTAATTAAAGGCTTACTCAGAATACATATGTGATTAGTTACCAAACTTAATTACACAAGTTGTTTTCATTCTTTTAAATCATGATTTAAAGATTAATTATGAAATATGGTGTAAAAAAAGAGGTACTGTTTCAGTGAAAACTGAAACAAATTTTTTGAAAGTTTTGATAAAGGTGAACTATCAAAATAAAGTTTTGCTGTTAAATGAGGTGTAGATAGGACAGTTAGGAAAGAGTGAGGAAATAGTATTAAAGTTGAGCCCTGGCCAGTGTTTCTTAGTGATTAGAGCATCGGAATGCTCACTGAGGGCTCACGGGTTCGATTCCCGGTCAAGGGCATGTCCCTGGGCTGCAGGTTCACTCCTCATCCGTGGAGGGGCGCGTGCCAGAGGCAACCAGTTGATGTGTCTCTCTCACATCGATGTTTCTGTCCCTCCCTCCCTCCCTCCCTACCACCTTGCCACTCCCCCTCTGAAAAGCAAAGGGAAAAAATATATCTTCAGGTAAGGATTAACCAAAAACAAAAGCAGATTGAGAAGGATTGTCCACATAGATTTTTTAAATAGGTGCCACTAACTTCTTACTCCGTTATAAAGAAACCAGCGTTATAAAGAAACCACTGACATTGTCAGTGACAGTGATGCATCATGCTTGTGTTTCCTGAAATAAATGCATACAAGTAAAACGCCTCTTTAATAGTGCCTCTATCAATAGATTGGCAAATTAATGCATATTCATTTTTTAATTTAATTTTATTTTTTTATTTTTTATTTTTATTTTTTAAATATATATTTTATTGATATTTTACAGAGAGGAAGGGAGAGAGATAGAGAGCCAGAAACGTCCATGAGAGAGAAACATCGACCAGCTGCCTCTTGCACACCCCCTACCGGGGATGTGCCCGCAACCAATGTACATGCCCTTGGCCGGAATTGAACCCGGGACCTTTCAGTCCGCAGACCGACGCTCTACCACTGAGCCAAACCGACCTCGGCATTTTTATTTTATTTTTATTTTAAATATATTTTATTGTTATTTTACAGAGAGGAAGGGAGAGAGAGAGCTAGAAACGTTGATGAGAGAGAAACATCGACCAGCTGCCTCCTGCACACCTGCCACCAGGCATGTGCCCGCAACCAATGTACATGCCCTTGACCGGAATCGAACCCGGGACCTTTCAGTCCACAGGCCGATGCTCTACCACTGAGCCAAACCGGTTTTGGCGCATATTCATTTTTTAAAAAGTTTTAAATGAAAATAAAAGGTTTTTAGGTTCATATGCATATTTTTTAAGGTTTCCAAATTAGCTGCAATTTTCTTTTAAACTGAACTAGAGAGAGCTGTATTATCATCCCATATACATTTTACTGCATTAAATTACTGAGGTGCTTGACCAAGACAAATTTATTAATATTTTTGCCTTAAATTGCTGTGATAATATGTTACTCTCCATTGTGGACACACACACATACACAAATATAATTATTATTTTTTATAAATATACATTTCTATTGATTGCAGAGAGGAAGGGAGAGGGAGTTGGAAACATCAATGATGCGAGAGAATCATTGATAGGCTGCCTCCTGCACGCCCCCTACAGGGGATCAAGCCTGCACCCTGGGCACGTGCCCTGGACTGGAGTCGCACCCGGGACCCTTTGGTCCACAGGCCGATGCTCTGTTCATTGAGTCAGACCAGCCAGAGCCAAGTATCACTCATTTGACATTTAAGCCTATTGAGTATGTACGTAATATTCAACTTCCGAATTCGCCTGATTGATGACGCGGCCGTCGTTTCTCCCAGGGCTCCGCCGGGCACAGCGGCTGCTCCGTGTGCGGCCTCCGCGGGGGTGAGCTGGGCGGACAAGGTCAAGGCTCACCACTCGGGGCCGGCTGCCGCCTCGGAGGGGGCGCCCGCGCCGTCCTGCCCGCCGATGGCAGCGCAGAAGACTTCCTGCAAAAACGGCAAGTGGCTCCGTTCGTTTCTGCGTGGCAGACGAGTGGGCATCGGTGCCAGTGTTTGCTTTATGTGGGCTTGGAGCTAATAGCTTTATATAGTTATCTTTTGCAGCATTTATATCATATTAAACTGCCCTACTTAAAGCTCTGAAATAATCTTAAAAATGTAGGAAAGCATATGGGAATCATTCTGGTCACAGGTCTGTCAGTTTATTTATTATGTGGGTCCTTTATAACTCTTTTGACCTAAAAAAAATAGTCATTCCATTCGCTACACAGTGTATGCTTTTAAGTTGCATGCCACTATTTTATTTTATTAGTATTTGAATATTTTTTTATACTAAAGTAGTATTCTATGTTTATCTTTGGTCACACATCTGTTTTCTTTTTTTTTTTTTTTTTGGTTAATCCTCACCCAAGGATATTTTTCCATTGCTTTTTAGAGAGAGTAGAAGGGATGGAGGGCGGGAGGGAGGGAATTAGAAAGGCAGGAGGGAGAGAGAGAGAAAGAGGGAGGGAGGGAGGGAAACATCGATGTGAGAGGCACATTGATTGGTTGCCTCCCGCACGTACCCTGACCAGAGCCAGGGATGGAGTCTGCAACCAACATACGTAACCTTGAATAGAACCGAACCAGGGCCGAAACCGGTTTGGCTCAGTGGATAGAGCGTAGGCCTGCGGACTCAAGGGTCCCGGGTTCGATTCCGATCAAGGGCATGTGCCTTGGTTGTGGGCATATCCCCAGTAGGGGGTGTGCAAGAGGCGGCTGATCGATGTTTCTCTCTCATCGATGTTTTTGACTTTCTATCCCTCTCCCTTCCTCTCTGTAAAAAATCAATAAAATATATTAACAACAACAACAAAAAAGAACCGAACCAGGGACCCTTCAGTCCGTGGGCTAACGCTCTATCCACTGAGACAAACTGGCTAGGGCTATTTTCTTAAAAAAAAAAAATTTTTTTTAAAATTAATTTTAGAGAGAGGAAGGGAGAGGAATAGAGAGATAGAAACATCCATGAGAGAAACATTGATTTACAGCCTTCTGCACACCACCCACGGGGAAAGGGGGAGAAATAAAGTAAAAACTGACAAATGAGGGCGGAAATTTCAAAACATGTACTCATACTGGAAGATTTTAACATAACCGTTCCAACAACTGATAATACAAGTGGGGGAAAATCAGGAAAGATATACACAGCCTGATTAATGAACTCGACATAATTGAAAAACCTAACAGTGTTTATTCTTTCCCACTCTTTTTTCTTTTGATGCTTCCCTATGGAAACTTTTTATTGATACGTCTTCTCTCTTCTATATGATGAATCCATAGTTTCTTAAATATATTAATAATGGTTATTTTTTAAACTCTGTGACCAAAAAGTAAAATACCTAAACTACCTATGTATGTGTTACGTACTTTGTAAGTTTTTAAAAACATTTTTGTGGGGTTTTCAGTTACTTGATCGTGTTTTACAACAAACCTCATCCTATTGAATTAAATGTTTAATAAAGTATATTAAAAATTATAGAGGTTCCTTCTAAAAATACTTTTTTTTTGGCAAGAAGATAAGAGGACTTAGCAGATCACCTTAATTCTGTCAAAGCTTGGTTTGAGATGTTATTAAAGTTGATAGTTTTAGTTTCGTCTTTATTCTTTTGCGGGTATCAGCCGAAAACCTGGGATGATTGCCAGGGCTGCTCCATTCCCGTTTTCCAGCATTTGTCTCCTCGCACTGAGTCCTACAAACCCCTCAGCTCGTTGGCGTCCAGCTGCGCTCTGGGGTGCCTCGGCTGCTGGCCTGTGTTCGCAGAGCTTAGCTGTTGTCAGACTTCCGAAGGGGAGATAGAATGCAGACGCTCTGGCTCCCTGTCCTCCATCAGCCGCTCTGCGGCCCACGCCGTGTCAGCCTCACTGAGCTCCAGGGTCTGCCCAGCTGGACCAGACGGCGGGTTTCTGTGCGGCCACTTCCCCGCACGCCGAATCCCCAGTGTCCTGAGGGGGAGTTTGGGGTGAAGGTGGATCTCATGTTGTCCTTCCCTTTTCTCGGGGAACATACCCCTCAAATCTCACCCCCATTGCTTGCTTTCCGGTGGCATTAAGTAGTTCATTTAGATGTGCTGTCCAGCTTTTATAGGCGTGCTTGGAGGAAAAGGTTAATTTTTATTTTTTTTAATACATATTTTATTGATATTTTACAGAGAGTAAGGGAGAGAGATAGAGAGCTAGAAACGTCGATGAGAGAGAAACATCGACCAGCTGCCTCTTGCACACCCCCGACCGGGGATATGCTCGCAACCAATGTACATGCCCTTGACCGGAATCGAATCCGGGACCTTTCAGTCCGCAGACTGACGCTCTACCACTGAGCCAAACCGGTTTTGGCAGAGGTTAATTTTTTAAAATACATATATTTTATTGATTTTTTACAGAGAGGAAGAGAGAGGGATAGAGAGTTAGAAACATCGATGAGACAGAATCATGGATCAGCTGCCTCCTGCACACCCCGCACCGGGAACGTGCCTGCAACCAAGGCATAAGCCCTTGACTTATGGAACCCGGGACCTTTCAGTCCGCAGGCTGACGCTCTATCCACTGAGCCAAACTGGTTTCAGCTAAATGATTATTAATACTTCCTGACCATGTGGCTGGCATTCAGTCCTCCTTAATCTAAGTCTCAGTTTTGTTATTTGTAAATTAGGAATAATAAAGAAAATGCTCGTGGGGTAGGATTAATCCCTACCCTCACAGTGTAGTTATAGGATTTAGAGACTGTGCGATATATGTGTATATGTATATACACACACATACACACAAGACACCTTGTATAATAGTGTCATATTTGGCTGAAACTGGTTTGGCTCAGTGGATAGAGCGTCGGCCTGCAGACTGAAGGGTCCCGGGTTCAATTCCGGTCAAGGGCATGTACCTTGGTTGCGGGCACATCCCCAGTAGGGGGCGTGCAAGAGGCAGCTGATGGACCACTGTCTCTCATCAATGTTTCTAACTATCTCTCTTCCTCTCTGTAAAAATTCAATAAAATATATATTTTTAAAATAGTGTCATATTTATACATGACTTATATTTAATGGGAATTAGATTGGAATTTGTTTTATAGGTTTTTAAAATTTTTCATTATCCACAGAAATATTCATTATTTTCTGTAATTCCCCAGAGCGGAGAGATGCTGAGGGATGGGAGACTGTGCAGAGAGGGAGGGCCGTTCGCTCCCGGTCCACAGCAGTGATGCCAAAAGCTCCGACGCAGGCGTTGAGGTCCAAGGATGACAGCGATAAGGAAAACGTGCGTCTTCTGCCGGAGGAGAGCATACAGAAAGGCGACGCGGGAGATGGACCTTCCGCCGCCACGGAGGCTCGGCCCCGAGACTCACCGCACGCCGGGGACCACCCCCTGGTGGAGAGGACCCAGGTGGGACGCTCTGAAAATCGTAAGAGATGTGTACGTGCAGAACGTCTCATTTTCCTCCTGCAGTTTAACCTTTTATTGTGACAAAAATTCAAATCTGCAGAAAAGTTGCAAATATACAACAGTGAACCCTCCTACGTCCTCTATGTAGATTCATAGGTTAATGCTTTGTCATATTTTTTCTATGTATATTTATGTCACACAAACGTTGTATGCTAAACATCGGAATAATGTGCGTATATCATAACCATTCACATTCTACAGCATGTCTTTCCAAAGAAAAACTTTAAAAAATATATATATTTTCTTACCATTGCCTACCCCCACTCCCATACACGCCCTCCCTCCCAAGAGTTTTTCGTCCATTGGTTTCGCTTATATGCATGCATACAAGTCCTTCGGTTGATCTCTTATCTCCCCCAGATCTCCCTCCCCTCCCCGCTGTACAGAGAGGAAGGGAGAGGGAGAGAGTCAGAAACATCGATGAGAGAGAAACATCAATCAGCTGCCTTCTGCACACTCACTACTGGGGATGTGCCCACAACCAAGGTGCATGCCCTTGACCGGAATCAAACCTGGGACCTTTCAGTCCACAGGCCGAGGCTCTATCCACTGAGCCACACCGGTTTTGACTGGCTTTGTTTCTTTAATATCTTTCACCAAGAACAATTCTCAGTCTTTATGAAGAATACATTGCAGTTCTTTTTTGTAGAATGCCCTTTATTTTATTTTTTTAATTCTTTATTGTTAAAAGTATTACATAAGTCCCGTTTCCCCCCATTGACCTCTCTCAGCCATGCCCACCCCCCAGCAGCCTTCCCCCTAACCCCCGCCAGTCTGCGTCCATTGCTCACGCTCATGTGCATGCAAACAAGTCCTTTGGGTGAGCTCTTTCCCTCTCACCCCCGCCTTCCCTTCCCTCGTAGGTTGGACGGTCTGTTTGATGCATCAGTGACTCTGGTTCTAGTTTTGTTCATCAGTTTATGTTGTTCATCATATTCCACTAATGTGTGAGACCATGTGATATTTATCTTTCTCTCTGACTGGCTAATTTTACTTAGCATAATGCTCCCCGGTTCCATCCATGCTGTTGCAAATGCTAAGAATTCCTTCTTTTTACAGCAGCGTAGTATTCCATTGTGTAGACGTACCACAGTTTCCTAATCCACTCATCTGCTGATGGGCACTTAGGCTGTTTCCAAATCTTAGCTATGGTGAATTGTGCTGCTGTGAACATAGGGGTGCATATATTCTTTTTGATTGGTGTTTCTAGTTTCTTAGGATATATTCCTAGAAGTGGAATCACTGGGTCAAATGGGAGTTCCATTTTCGGTTTTTTGGGGAAGCTCCATACTGTTCTCCACAGTGGCTGCACTAATCTGCACTCCCACCCGCGGGCTCCCAGCTGTTTGGTGGTTGTTGCAATTATGGATTTTCAGGCTTCTGATAAGATCCACTTTCCCTTTCAAGATGGCGCGTTTTCCCCGTCTGAGCCCATTGCTCCGGGAGGGGGCCCAGCCACAGCGGGGGCCGCCCATCAGGGGAACCCCTCCAGCAGTCTCCCTCCTCTTGTAGCTCAGCTGTCCCTGAGCCTGTGATCAAACTCCCGTGTGACCTCAGCCGCTCTTCTTTCTGCTCCAGGACAAAGCTTGGAACACATCTGTCTGCCACCGTTTTCTCGCCCCCTCAACATTATAGTTAGGCTTTTTTTGTTTTCATATAAATTATATATATATATATTTTTTTAATTTAATAAATCTTTATTGTTCAAATTATTACAACTGTTTCTCCTTTTCCCCCTGTAGCTCCCCTCCACCTGGTTCCCACTTTCCCTCTATCCTTACCTCCCACCCCACTGTCCTCATCCACAGTTGTAAGATTTTTGTCCAGTCTCTTCCTGTACCCCCACACCACTTTCCCCCTGAGAATTATCTAGCCGCTCCCATTCTGTGCCCCTGATTCTATTATATTCACCAGTTTATTCTGTTCCTCAGATTTTTAATTCACTTGAGTTTTAGTTTCACTTGTTGATAGATATGTATTTGTTGTTCATAATTTTTATGTTTACTTTTTTCTTCTTCCTCTTCTTAAAGAATGCCCTTCAGCATTTCATGTAATCCTGGTTTGGTGTTGATGAACTCCTTTAGCTTTTTCTTATCTGTGAAGCGCTTTGTCTGACCTTCAATTCTGAATGATACTTTGCTGGGTAATCTTGGTTGTAGGTTCTTGCTATCCATCACTTTGAATATTTCTTACCACTCCCTTCTGGCCTGCATAGTTTCTGTTGAGAAATCAGCTGATAATCGTATGGGTGCTCCCTTGTAGGTAATTAACTGTTATTCTCTTTCTGCTTTTAATATTCTCTCTTTGTCTTTTGCTCTTGGCATTTTAAATATGATGCATCTTGGTGTGGTCCTCTTTTGGATTCCTTATGTTGGGGGTTCTGTGCGCTTCCTGGACTTGTAAGTCTATTTCTTCCACCAGGTGGGGGAAGTTTTCTGTCATTATTTCTTCAAATAGGTTGAGTGTTTCTTCAGTATCTTGCTTTCTCTCTTCTTCTGGCACCCCCATTATTATGATGTTGGTACACTTCAAGTTGTCCCAAAGGACAGCTTCTTACACTGTCTTCAAATTTTTGGATTCTTTTTTCTTTTTGTTTTTCCGGTTGAGTGTTTTTTGCTTTTTTTGTATTTCAAATCTTTAACTTGATTCTTGCATTCTTCTAGTCTGCCGTTGGGTCTCTGTATAATATTTTTTATTTCAGTCAGTGTATGTTTATTTTATTATTTAAAAAAAATATATTTTATTGATATTTTACAGAGAGGAAGGGAGAGAGATAGAGAGCTAGAAACGTCGATGAGAGAGAAACATCGACCAGCTGCCTCCTGCACATTCCCCACCGGGGATGTGCCCGCAACCAATGTACATGCCCTTGACCCGAATCAAACCGGGACCCTTCAGTTCCCAGACCGACGCTCTACCACTGAGCCAAACTGGTTTCGGCCAGTCAGTGTATGTTTAATTTCTAGTTGCTCCTTTTTCATATCCTCCAGGGTCTTGTTAAATTTATCAGCCTTTTTAAGGAAATTCTTGAAAAATCTTATAACCGTGATTTTGAACTCTATATCCAGTGGTTTGTTTTCCTCCATTTCTTTTGTTTGTGATCTGTTTCCTTGTCTCTGCATTTTCGCTGCTTCCCTGAGTTGGTAGGGTGGCTTTGTGTGCCAGGTGTCCTATATGGCCCAATGGGTTGGTCTCCCAGTTACCTGAGGTGGGCACTCTTGGTGCATCTCTTTGTGGGTTGTGTGTGCAGACTTGTAGTTAAGTTTTATTTGTTGTTGGTGTCACTGGGAGGAATTGACCTCCAGGACAATTGGCTCTGAGGACACAAAGTGTCTGTAACAGAAGAATTGCTGTGTTGGAGACATACTTATGGGGCAGGATTTGTTTCAGTGGGGGTCTGGTGCTCACTGAGTCTGCCTCTTGAATGTGTCCCTTTTGAGAGTAGTTGATTTCTGGTGTCCTCTCACACAGACCACTAGACATACTAGATATACTAGCTTCTGGGGTGCATGTCAGGTCCTGTCTGAGACCACCTAGTGGGAGCTACAGCAAGAACTACAGTTTTCTCCTTTTTGCTTGGGGTTTTGAGGTTTTGGAGCTGCAGTTTGTTAGGTTAAGCTGCTATAGGGCAGATCATTTATATGCATAAAGCCACTGCGTGGAGCTCGGGTGTGTCTGTAGATTGTTCGGGGTGGAGTCTCAGGGCTTTTACTGGGCTCGGGTGTGACAACAGCGATGGCTGCCTTTCCAAGTCCCTGCGTCCCCGCGCCCCGTGCTCCAGCACAGTAAACAGTGATTGCTGGGCGAATATCTGCAATAAAGTCACCCCCACTTTCCGACCGATGGCCGACAGTCCAGCTTCTCCCCATAGGAGTTTGGGTCCCCCGTGTCTCTCCAGAAACTGGATTTTAGAGTAATTGGGAGCTTGTCTCCCTTCGGGTTGAATAAAAGCAGCGCCTCCAATCGCCTGCCACCATCCGATTTGCGTGCCTCCATACCTCAGCTTTTCAGCACTTGTGCAGGCCTCGATGCTCTTTTCTCTTTCCTTCTAGTTATAAAACTTCCACTCAGCCGGCTTTCCCGTGGTTCTGGGTGAAGGACGTTTTGTCTCTTAGTTGTAGTTTTGAAATTGTTGTGCGAGGCAGCCGTTTAGGTGTTTACCTATGCTGCCATCTTGCTTTCTTCCCCTACGTTGATTTCTTAATAAACAATGTTGATGGTAATATGAGCATCAGTAATGCTAATATAAATATTGCCAAGAAGATTATAAACCATGGTGACTAATATATAGATAATGTTGGTCGTTATATAAACAATAGGATACAATTTAAATAATGCTTATGCTAAAATCAACACTTTGGGACACTTTAAGTTCTGACCAATAGAATTTTTAAAGTAGTTTATAATACTTGGCCATGTTTAATATTTAGATAAATAATTAATCAAACTCAGAATTTTATGGCTACTGCAGTATTTATCTAATGTTCTTTTAAGTAGTAATGTGAGTTTTAAATGCAAGATTGTAGATTTCAGTTCTGTGGAGCTCGTCATTCTGGAATGTAATGGGGAAACACAGCTGCTTCCTTTTTGTGCTCTGAGGTGAAAATAAAGGCTTATTTCTATTCACTGAATAGACAAGTTTTAAAAAATGAATATGTTTTCAGCCTAATCCAGTTGTTTCCACATTGTTACTCATCTGTAATAATAAAGCATAATATGATGATTAGACCAGACAGCCAAAAGACCTTCTGGACGTCATTCCGGAGGAAGCCGTGATGGTGGGGGCCGAGGCAGAGGCGGTAAGGGTGATCACGCAGGCAGGCAAAGAGTTAGGGGCGATCAGGAAGGCAGGAGAGCAGGCAAAGAGTTAGGGGCAATCGGGAAGGCAGGTGAGCAGGCAAAGAGTTAGGGGCGATCAGGCAGACAGGTGAGCAGGCAAAGAGTTAGGGGCGATCAGGAAGGCAGGTGAGCAGGCAAAGAGTTAGGGGCAATCGGGAAGGCAGGTGAGCAGGCAAAGAGTTAGGGGCAATCGGGAAGGCAGGTGAGCAGTTATGGGCGATCAGGCAGACAGGCGAGTGGTTAGGTGCAATCAGGTAGGCAGGTGGGTTTCCCCAAGGGATCCTGGGTTGTGAGAGAGTGCAGGCTGGGCTGCAGGACTCCCCCCCTCCGCATCCCCATGTGCGAATTTAGTGCACCGGGCCTCTAGTGTGTGACATATTCTTAGAGGGGAGTGGGAGGATGTCAAAATCTAAAGAATATGAACTTGATACTGAAACTGTGTGCTTATATATGCTGTACTATTTATGGTAGATTTCTCTTTGACCTGAAAATTGGTATTATGTACTATGTTGGGGCTTCATAAAAAATGCTTAGAAGTTGTATTACTAGTATCCAAAGAGAGTATGCTTTGTGTTTTTTAGTAAAATGCCCTCAAAGTATATATTTTTGATGAAAAGCGCCTTCATTTTATAATAGTCTTCACAAAAACCACGTAAATGCCTTTTGTTATTTGAATATAAGAGAAAATATTATACTCGTGACCAGATTTCTTGTGTGAGGCATATCTTAAAGTGCTCATCAGGAACAGACTTGTAAAGTAAAATATGATTACAATATAGGTTGCTTAATTGTTTAAAGCAGTCAGTGCCCTGCACATAGTGGGTACGCACATAAAACTTGTGGCTGCTCGCTTAACGGCTCCTTTTTGTTTGCACTTGAAACGTGCAGAGAAAGACGAGTGCTAAGTTTTTCAGCCACCTAACAACTGCTTTAAAGTGTAGTCGTCAGTGTTTCTCACTCTCTCGGACTCATCCTGTAAATACATTTTGTCAGTTCGCAGCGAGCACCCAGGAGGACAGCAAGAACTCTGGCGCTGGGAGCATCTTACCGGAGAGTTCTGCGCGGAGTTCCGAAACGCCTGCTGTTCAAGGGGATGCAGTGTGTGCTTCAGTTAATCAGCAAGATGACTCACCTCCTTTGCACACCAACGAAGAGAGATTTTCAGCAGAGAAAGCTAGGATAGAAAGTGAAATGGACTCTTCAGAGATTTCAAATGTGAGTGCTGCTAACTTGGTAAGAACAACGTGTCAAAATTATGAGTGAATACATTAAAGCAATAACCTATTATTGAGGCTTAAACCCCAATAATAATAATAACTTGTATTATGCATTATTTTACTCTTTACAAAGCACCTTTTTTTTTTTTTTTTTACAAAGCACTGTATGGATAATTTTATTTTAACATTTCATTTTTATCAAACCTCTTGTTTTATAGAGAAAGAAAATGAGAATGTTGAGTAAAATAACATGCTCAGAGTCTTTCAGGTGGAATGTGTTTTTCAGTCTAGCATTAAGGAACTGAGTCGATAGCAAGTCTTGTGTGCAAATGCAGCTCTGATAGATGGGAAATGGTGCACACTGGGATGAGGGTTAAAAGTTCTCTTCACAGACTTCAGACAGTGCTTGGAGGTGGTGTTTAAAGATGAAATCTGTGTACATTCCCATTGTAGATTCTTTAAAAAAAAATATATATATATATATATATTATTGATTTTTTACAGAGAGGAAGGGAGAGGGATAGAGAGCTAGAAACGTCGATGAGAGAGAATCATCGATCAGCTGCCTCTTGCACACCCCCTACTGGGGATGTGCCCACAACCAAGGTACATGCCCTTGACCGGAATTGAACCTGGGACCTTTCAGTCTGCAGGTTGACGCTCTATCCACTGAGCCAAACCAGTTTTGGCTGTAGATTCTTTTTAAAAATATATATATATATTATTGATTTTTTACAGAGAGGAAGGGAGAGGGATAGAGAGCTAGAAGCATCGATGAGAGAGGAAAATCGACCAGCTGCCTCCTGCACACCGCCTACTGGGGATGTGAGCCAAACCGGTTTTGGCCCATTGTAGATTCTTTTAAAATGCATTGATTTGTGATTATATATAGGTTTATATTTTTGGATGAGTACTTCTGTTCATGTTTTCCTATTTCCCACACTAGTATTTAGATACTAGATGTGAAGATAATCCAGAATAGGTCATACTAGTTTTGTTTATAAAGTAACTTCCAGAAGAAACAAGCATATGTAAAAAGTTGAGAAAAATTATTCACATGTGCTTTTCTAAATGGTCACCATCCTATCTACACTACACTATTAAAAGAGGGAAATGCTAATTGACCGTACCTTCGCTACGCCCACAGCCAATCAGAGCGAGTATGCAAATTAATTCAACAAAGATGGCGGTTAATTTGCATACACTGAGGGAGGGAGGAGTGAAGACTGAAGACAGCATAGAAGAAAGAGAGAGGAAAAGCGGGAAGCAAGGTGGCTGCCAGAGGGAAAGCGCGGGCAGGGCAGGTGGCAGTGGCGGCGGTGGTGGTGGGTGGCCGTGGGACCACTTGCAGGAACCTTCCTGCGATGGGCTCACAGTCCTATATAATAAAGGGCTAACAAGCAAACTGAATGGCACCACAGCCGGTCGCTATGAGGTGCCCTGACCACCAGGGTCAGCTCCTGCATTGAGCGTCTGCCTCCTGGTGGCCAGTGGGCTCCCACAGAGGTCGGCCGCTCGGCTGGCGGGCGCAGCGGCTGTGAGGGGAGCAGCTCCCGCCTCCGCGGCAGCTGACATCCCCGAGGGCCCCGGACTGTGAGAGACCGCCCCGCCCCGAGTGCAAGAATTCCGTGCACCAGGCCTCTAGTATACTGTAATTTCTTTAAAAACGTAGTGCCTCCAGGCTATTTCTGTTTACCTCTGCTGGCCAAACCTTAGATACGTGGCCCCACCTGACCGACATCCTAACTAGTGTGTCTGCCTCCACTTCCAGACTCTCCTGGTCACTGTCCTTAGTTATCAGTTCAAAGCACAGGTCCAGTTAAAATGACGTTCTTGTCCCATATGGTCAGCGTCCCTATTACTTACAGGTTAAGTTTTACTCACTCCGGTAGGATTTTCCTCCGTAAAGCCGTTTCACCCCGACCGCCCTCGTCCTTCCTCCCCGCCCTCCTCCCCGCCGGCCACTTCCTGACCCCGGAGCTCCTGTCTGCTGACTTCTCTCCTAACAGACCTGCGCTGACCGCTCTCACCGCCCCTCCGCAGTGCTGAGCACATCGCCGGCTCCCGGCCTGACCCAAACAAGTGTCTTCACCAACCCAGATTTCTCACTTCTGTGATAAATAACCCACCCCATCTTTGAATAGTCACTTTTTTATACTGTAAATGGTCTCATTTATAACTATATCCATGTTGCAAATTACACGTTGTTCACCTTCATAAATCCTGGGAATCGCGAGTCTCTGCGGACACTTATCTACCCTCTCTCCCCGAAATAAGACAGGGTCTCACATGAATTTTTGCTCCCAAAGGTGCGCTAGGTCTTATTTTCAGGGGATGTCTTATTTTTCCACGAAGAAGAATACGGTACACATTTACTGTTAAATGAAAATAAAGGAAATTCATTACCTGTATATGGTAGTACGGTAGTTGTCAACACAAACCAGACACACTGTGAATGGGGGGGCCTTATTTTCGGAGGGATGCCTTATATTTCACTCAAAAGGAGACCTGTAAGTAGCTCTTATTTTCGGAGGATGTCTTATTTTCGGGGAAACATGGTATTAAGTGGGATTGGTACATGAGCACTGATTTTATTGAAGGCAAGAGAAAAACCTCAAGTCAGTTCTCTGTGGATAAAACCCTCATTTAAATTGGATTGAACGCTATATCAACAACTAGTGTTATTCATTACATAATTTTCTCTAAGTCTATATGTACTCATTTGGAATTGTTTTTGAGTGAATTGTGTTAACATACAAAGTTTAAGTGGATTTGCATCAGGAAGAACAATTTGTAAGAGCTATTTTCAGCTCTAACAAGGAAGTGACAGTTTTAAAATTTTAGAAGTATTATAACTTATCTCAGTCAAACACTTGCTAGGTCATTTCGTTGTCACTTATGCTACTTTCTTTTTTAGGCCTATTCAGAAATAATAAAAGAAACTTTTAGTTTTGCTTACTGCTAATTTTCTTGTCACTAAGGTAGAAATGAAAATAGTTTCGAGATTGAATTGTCTCTATTAAAATATTATAAGATCTATTTCATATTAATCTTTTGTCCATGTTGGCCAATTTCAGTAACTCTTTATTAAGTTCAGGCAGGAAAATTATGGCTATCAAATTTGAAATAAACAATATATTTGCAATTAAAAAAAAACTTAGTGCCTCATCATACGGCAAGATGTTGTCAGCAGATGATAATAAGATAAATTATACTGTTATACTTAAATTACATTATTTAAGTATAAAAGTATCTAAATTATACTTCTCATAGAGAATAGCATTAGATACAGGTGAAACCATATGTTGTTTAAGGGAGAAATAAGGTTGATAGTAACAAGAAAAACAAATATTTAGATTCCTTTAATAAGGAATAAAGAACAATTTCTTTTTTTAACTTGGGTTTTTTGGTGTAAATGGTTTCAAAGGTTGAACATTATTATAGTATTTTAAGCAATGGAATTAATATATGGGGTAGAAACTGGTCATATTTATATATTTTTCTTTTCATAGATATACTGTAGGCCTGGTGCACAAAATTTGTGCACTGTGGGAGCGGGTGCCCTCTCACAGTCTGGGAGCCTTCGGGGATGTCAGCTAAAATTTTATTTTCATTGCAGATTTGGTAATTTAAAAAATTATGTATGCAGATATTTATTTGAAATTCACAGTGTGAAAATAGTGAAACTCACATGTGGGTAATGGAATCATCACATAATCCTTAAGGTCCACTCATATGTCACATCTTTTCAGGTCTTCAGAGACTAAATTGAAATGTACTCGGGGCAAGACACAATTGAGGAAGTGGGCTCATGTGTGAACTTACTTTTTGTGAAGTTAAATATTTCAGCTTTACTATTTGCATTTTTAAATCGCTGATGTTGTAATGTCTGTGGGGGACATAACAGCAGTCGGCTTCTATATTATTCTAGGGTTTATAGAGAAAAACTTTGTGATGTAAAGACATAGACTCTCATCCAAACTCCCTCATCCCATTGCATTCCCGGGGAGGCTGGTAGTGCGGGGCAGAGGGTAGAGGCGAGGTGGCCAGGAGGAGGGGAAGCTTTCAAAGAGATGGCAGAGCCTGGCCTCTACTCCCATCCAGTCATTTTTGAGCCGGGGCTCAAGCATTCGCATTTTTAAGTGCCTTTATTGAGGTATGATTGATGTTCAGTAAACCTCTCATATCTGAAATGTATAAACTGGTAAATGCTGATGTGTTTATAACTATGAAATAATCTCTACAGTCAGGACAGTGAACACACCGATGGCCCTGAAAGTGTCCACGTTCCCCCCTTGCCGTGCCCCCGCTCTGCCATTCCCGTACCCCTCCCAGGCCATCGTGCTCCTGCCATCACTGTTTACTAATCGGTGCTTTCAGAACTTTATGTCGGTGACATAATGTCATCGTTGTGTGGCTTGTTTCACTCAAGCATTTCATCCATAGAGTTGTGTATTAATTCATTCTTTTTTATTGTCTTCAGGCCTATTCTGTTGTATGCATGTAACACGGTATATTTATCCATCCATTCATTTCATGACATGTTTGAGTTTTTCCCAGGTTTCTGTTACGAAGGCGTCTTTGTTTTGAACACATATTTTCATTTCTCTTGGGAAAACAGTGGGGTCAGCTCCGTAGATAATATTGTCCAGATCTGCTATGTCTATGCCCATGTTTGGTACTTCTTCCATCACTCCGCAGAGGGATGTGGAAATATCTGAATAGAACTGCGGAGCTATGCTTGTATATATGTGGTTAGCTTACTCTATGGAGATTTGTACATTAATGATTCTGATCTATATTACCTATAGTACATATGTCTAAGTGAGGTGTCATCAACCTTACATAAATTCTTTCTCTGCTTCCTTTATTGTAAAACTAGAGGCCCGCTGCACGAAATTCATGCACTCGTGAGGGAGGGAGTGTCCCTCAGCCCGGCCTGCGCCCCCTTGCAGTCCAGGAGCCCTTGGGGGACGTCCGACTGATGGCTTAGGCCTCCGGGGAGTGGGCCTAAGCCTGCAGTTAGACATTACACTGACCACCAGGAGACAGCTCCTGCCGTGTTTGCCCGAAAATAAGACCTACTCACAGGTTTCCTTCCGAGTGAACTCTAAGGCATCCCCTTGAAAATAAGGCTCCCAGGATTCACAGTTTGTCTGGTTTGTGTTGACAACTACCGTACTACCGTACCGTGTACAGGTACTAAATTTCCTTTATTTTCATTCGGAGAAACAGGGTACATTAAATGTTTGCCCCCTGGTGGTCACTGCGTGTCATAGCGACTGGTCATTCTACCATCTGGTCGATTTGCATATTAGCCTTTTATTATATAGGATGGTTTTCCTTCATTTTTAAGATATTTGATCTGTAACTTGAATTTTCCGCATGCAAATGAAATTGACACTTCATTAACAATAATACCTGTTATTTATATAACTTCACAGTTTCTCATACACAGCAGTCTGGTAAAGAAGGTAAGTCATGGATTATCGTACCATGTTACAAAACACAAAATGGGCTCTTGCTTTTAAGAAACTTTCAAGTCACACAGCTAGGGAGTGGCTGAGCCTGTACTGGACCTGAGGCCTTATCCTTCTGGAACAGTGCTACATGCTGTGTATGCTGCTGAGCGTGTGACTAGAATATAAAGAGTGAAATGATTACGGAGCCTGCTGGTCGGTGGCGACTTTTCGTGCTGTTTGTGTTTGACCTGCAGTCCATGGCGGAAGTGCTGGCGAAGAAGGAGGAGCTGGCGGACCGCCTGGAAAAGGCCAACGAGGAAGCCATTGCCAGCGCCATCGCCGAGGAGGAGCAGCTAACCAGAGAGATCGCAGCCGAGGAAAGCAATGACATTAACATTGAGGCCGACACCGACAGCGACTTTTCTGTGAGCCCTTAGAATCTTATAATAGTTCCAAAAAGTATATTCAAAAGTAAAATTCTTACGGCCAGCGGGACCTAGAGCTCATCCAGTCCTATTTAAAACCACTTTTAAAGTTATCTTCAATAACTGCATCATCATTCTGTGAGATTAAGACGGTAGATAACAGCGATTCTTATTTTAGCACTTCCACATTACTAAAAGTTTTAATACCATGCATTTGACAGGCTAGAAGTTATTTTCTTTTTTACAAATCAAGACGTTGACTCTCAGAAAGTCAGAACTTGGCATTACTCAGATTGTAATTGCAGAGACTGGAGAAGAGTCTGAGGTGTTTTGTTGTTTTTATTCTAATCAAAAGCAAACGATTGGCTGCTTTGCTGTCACTAGGTGCTCAGCGTCCTCACGTGTGTTGATGGGAGGGATTTCTTTCTTTTTCTAAAAAATACTTTTATTGACTTCAGAGAGGGAAGGGAGAGGAAGAGAGAGAGAGAGAAATATCAGTGATGAGAGAGAAGCATTGATCAGCTGCCTCCTTCAGGCCCCACAGCCCGGGCCTGTGCGCTGCCTGGATCTGAACCCTGACATCTGGGCTCATAGGTCAGTGCTCAGCCATGCTGGCTGGGCCCAGTGTTTCTTTTTAATCCACTTGATTTGTCTCTGCTAGTAAATGGCAAGCAGATTTGTCTTCCTCTTAAAAATGTTTACACTGCGGCATTTCTAACTCGGTTATTATGGTGAACATAAGAGGTCTGCGCTTTGTTCTGGTTTTGAGCTAGTTATTGGATGAAATGTACTAGCATAAGCTGGGAAATTTTCATATACAGTTTACTTTTTAAGGTTATACTTGTGCTCAAATATTTGTTTTTGAATTTTCCTTATTACATTTTAGGCCAGCATGGGTGGTGGAAATGTGTTTTTCTGTGGTCTGTCTATGGACTGGAATGATGTCCTTGCGGATTATGAAGGTATTCTGTGTGTGTGTGTGTGTCTGTGTGTGTGTGTCTGTGTGTGTGTGCAGGTAGAGGGGTCTAAAGTAGATGATCTTATTGCACGAACTTGTACGTAAAATAAAAAGTTAGGGGTAAGAATGCTGATGCCTTTTAAAAGTCTGTCCTCGGTTGTTAGTTTTACAGAACTTGGTGCTCAAACAGTAACAGTGGTTTCCTTTTTAATGACTAGCTCGTGAATCTTGGCGCCAAAATACATCCTGGGGGGATATTGTGGAGGAGGAGCCTGCAAGACCTCCAGGACACGGGATCCACATGCACGAGAAACTCTCCTCCCCGTCCCGCAAAAGGTCTGGCCTCAGAAAGTTAATGTAAGACCTGAGCCGCTCTCGGCTGTGCAGGGGAGTTGCCGTGTGACATTTTAAGGCACATGACTCAGGACGGCTCAGGGTCTTTGAAAAGTGACAGTGTTTTCCTGACACGTTAGACCGAAATTATTTTTGTGTACTTCTTATATTTATTTTTAGAACTTGGAAGACAAAAGCGAATATTTTGGGTTTTATCATGTAAACATTCGTGTCGCCTGTTTATCTGCTTGTGTTAATAGAACGATTGCAGAATCGAAGAAGAAACATGAAGAAAAACAGATGAAAGCACAGCAGCTAAGGGAGAAGTTACGTGAAGAGAAAACATTAAAGCTTCAGAAATTGTTAGAAAGGGTGAGTTCTTAATATTTAGGATATTATGATAGCTTCTTTTCTAACGGTCTGAGAGAAGCTAAAAGAACTATAAAAATAACAAAATATTCTAGGAAACACAGTATTTATGTGGGTTGGTTACAGAAGGTTACCTGTGAAAAGAATTTTTAATTCCTGCATTAGCTAGTAAATTCTTGTTTTGCAGCGTTGGCCAGAGTTATGTTTGCCGTTTTCTTCCTTTTTTAAAATATATTTTATTGATTTTTCACAGGAAGGGGGAGAGATAGAGAGTTAGAAATATCGATGAGAGAGAAACATCCATCAGCTGCCTCCTGCACACCCCCTACTGGGGATGTGCCCACAACCAAGGCACATGCCCTTGACCAGAATTGAACATGGACCCCTAAGTCCGCAGGCTGATGATCTATCCACTGAGCTAAACCGGTTTCGGCATGTTTGCCATTTTCGTTGCTGGGTTTCCTTGGGGAGTCTGTGCGCAGGGTAGAAGACTTGGGGGGGGCAGTTTTGAGCCTCATTTGGTGAAGTTTGAATAAGTGGGCAGTGATGAAATTATAGGCGAGTGATGAAATTATAGGCCTGAGAATAATATATATATTATTTTTTAAGTCTTTTTATTTAAATCTATTTATTCCCATTCTCAAGGATAAAATTTCTTAATTATCTTGAATGTGGTTACTAGAGACATTCGGTTTATGAGGCTGACAAATACACCATTTCATTCTGACGGCATCTTACTCAGAGCGCAGTGTAACGGCAGCAGGTGTTTCGGTTGGCCCGCCTCGTGCACGGCTCTAAGATTTGTACCTCTGTTGACTCAGTCTTGAAAACAAGCTGGAAAGTTAGATTGTGGACTCGAGCAGTCTATCTCTGTAGCCTGCTCCGTTCACTCTTTCCACTTGTGAGTCCTGAACCGACCACCGGTTTGCACTTCCGTGGATTGACTGTGTGCGGACAGTGAGGCGAGGTGCTTCCCCCGCAGGAAAAGGACGTCCGGAAGTGGAAGGAGGAACTGCTGGATCAGCGACGCCGGATGATGGAGGAGAAGCTGCTCCACGCCGAATTCAAGCGAGAAGTGCAGCTCCAGGCAATTGTGAAGAAAGCCCAGGAGGAAGAAGCGAAGGTAAGTGCCCGTGTCTTAGGTGCTTTGCGCATTGAATTAGTTACGTAAGTCCTCTTCACAGTTGTTATATTAAAAACTTATGTTTATCCAATGTCTATTCTGTCCAGAGTATCAGAGCATTTTTACAGGGTCGTTTTAAGCTTATTAGGTGCAGTATCTTGTCTTTACAATAATCCTATAGTGTGTGTGTGTGTGTGTGTGTGTATTTATTTATATATAGACACACACACATATATATATAATACAGCTTTATTGAGGTATAATTGACAGACAATGGATAGCACATAAGTAAAGCATCAGTTTGATGCGTTTTGACATGTATATATTCCTGCAACGATCATATCATGAAGGTTATAAACAATTCCATCACCCTCAAAAGTTTCTTCATGCCTTCTTGTGGTTCATTCCCTCCTCTGACTGTGACCACGCAGGGCTGACCTGCTCTTTGTCACTGTAGCCGTAAACGTCTTCTAGCATTTTCTGTGAATGGAGCCATACGGCGCGGACTCTCCTCTGTGTCTTTCACTCGCAGAGTCACTTTGATTTCCTTCCTGCTGTTGTGTATATCAGTTACTTCCATTGCTGAGAAGTACGTACCACCGAGTAGAATCGCCATGGTTTGTTAATTCAGCAGCTATTGGCGGACGTTGGTTTTCAGATATAACTGTGTTGAATATTCATGTGCCAGTCTTTGTGCAGATGAGTGCTTTTACTTTCCTGAGTAAATACCTGAGAATGTATCACGATAGGTTCATGGGTTCATGGTTAATTTCTTTTGTTGTTAATCCTCACCCGAGAATGTGATTTTATTTATTTATTTTTTATATATATATATATATATATATATATATATATATATATATATATTATATTTTATTGATTTTCCACAGAGAGGAATAGAGAGCTAGAAAGTCGATGAGAGAGAAACATCGACCAGCTGCCTCCTGCACACCCCCTACTGGGGATGTGCCCGCAACCAATGTACATGCCCTTGACCGGAATCGAACCTGGGGCGTTTCAGTCCGCAGACTAACGCTCTATCCACTGAGCCAAACCGGTTATGGCAAGAATGTGATTTTTAGAGAGACTGTAAGGGAGGGAGAGAGACAGAGAGAGAGAGAAATACCAACGTGAGAGACACATTGATTGGTTGCCTCCCGCATGCTCCCCAACCGGGGTCAGGGACTGAACTTTCCGTCCGGTCCGGTGTGTGCCCTTGGCTGGAAATCAGTCTGTGTGTGTGTTTAAAACATATCTGTATTGATTTCAGAGAGGAAGAGAGAGGGAAAGAGAGATAGAAACATCAACGATGAGAGAGAATCATTGATTGGTTGCTACCTACATGCCCTTCTACTGGGGATCAAGCCTGCAACCTGGACATGTGCCCTTGACTGGAATCGAACCTGAGATCCTTCGGTCCGAAGGCTGACACTCTCTCCACTGAGCCACACCAGTAGGGCTCGATCTGTGTTCTGTATATATTTTCTCTCCATCTGTGGATTGCCTTTAAAAAATAAAGTTCTTATTGGTTTTGGGAGCGAGAGAGAGGAAAGGAGGGGGAGAGATAGAAACATCAGTGATTGGAGAGAATCGTTGATCAGCTGCCTCCTGCACACCCCCACTAGGAATCGAACCCGCAACCTGGGCATATGCCCTGACTAGGAGTCAAACCGTGACCTCCTGGTTCCTAAGCCTATACTTAACCACTGAGCCACGCCTTTTCATTTTTGTAACAGTGCCTTTTGAAGTCTTACAAATTGATAAAATTCAAAATGTTGGCCTTTTTTCTTCTGTACTTGGTGAGTTTTACATCCTATTTTAAAAAGCTTTACCTTAACCTAAGGTTACTCAGATTTTTTTCTCAAGTTTCTTTCTAGAAGTTTTTAATTTTATAATGACGTCTATATTCCGTTTCGGGTTATTTTTTGTATGTGGTGAGGGGAGGGCTAAGAAGACGTTTTACCATGTGGATGACTAGTGTTTCAGCACCAGTTTTTGGAAATCCTTTCCTTTGCGTGTTGAACGGCCGTGCTGCGAAGCTGGCTGTGTGTGCCGGGCTGTTTCGGGCTGGCTGAGGTTGCAGCTGTCGTGACTCGTTCCTGGGGTCTGTGCTTCTGTAGCTCAGCCCTCACTTCCCCATTTCACTGTGTTTTTCGGGCTTTGAAGAATGAACACTTTGCCCTAGCCAGTTTTGCTCAGTGGATAGAGCATCTGTCTGTGGACTGAAGGATTCTGGGTTCAGTTCCACTCAAGGGCCTGCACCTCTGTTGCAGGCTCCTCCATGGCCCGCAACCAATCGATGTATTTCTCTCCCGTCGATGTTTCTCTTTGTCTCTCCCTCTCTCTTCTACTCTCTAAAAATCAATGGGAAAATATCCTCGAGTGAAAATTTTTTTAAAAAAGAAAAAAGAATGAAAGATTCAACCCCACTGGCTTTTTTCAGCTTTCTCCTTAGCTACCCTTTACTCAAACACTGCTGTCACGTTGTGCTGACTCTAAGAATCAGAGTACATGAAGTTGAGGGTGCCATGTACCTAATTGTCGCTCACTCAGTGTATGGTGAAGAAAGTGATTTGTTATTTAAGGTTTGTCTTAAGGTTTGTCCAAACTCCTTAGAATACATATATGCAGTTGTTTTAATCTCAGTGTAATTTGTATGGCTGCAGATTATAAGGATATTATGTACCGTATTTGCTGGCGTATAAAACGACTGGGCGTATAAGACGACCCCCTAACATTTCCACTCAAAATACAGAGTTTGTTATATACTCGCCGTATAAGACTACCCCCCACTTGGAGGCATATTTTTCAGGGCCAAAAAATCGTCTTATACTCCGGCAAATACGGTAGAACTTTATAAGATGGTCTCTTTGAGAATCCTAATTTATTTATTGACTTAAAAGACTTTCTGTGGCAGACCTTTATTTATTTTACATCAGTTCTTACTGAGGCCTGCGGATTTATTTTATAAGCGTGTTATTATCCATTTTTTTGAGGTAAATATTGAAGAAGACACTCCTAGACTATCACACTTTTGTGGTGTGCCTTCATGCTGGTTTACGTTCTGATACAAAGCCTGTTAAGTTTATTTTTGTGGCATGCCCTAGAATTAACTTTATCTGAAATCCACTTTTTGTTCTTATTGAAGGTAAATGAGATTGCTTTCATAAACACCCTCGAGGCCCAGAATAAACGCCACGATGTGTTATCCAAGCTGAAGGAGTACGAGCAGCGGCTGAATGAGTTGCAGGAAGAGCGGCAGCGGAGGCAGGAGGAAAAGCAAGCCCGCGACGAGGCTGTCCAGGTGGGGTCCTCTCTGCCGGCGTCTGAGGAGCACCCGCCGCGTCTCATACCGGGGCCGGGGCGGGGTCAGGCTCTCCCCGACGCTGCCGGGACGTGCGGAGCTGCGACCACAGCCCGTGGTTCCGGAGGCTTCGGAAGGCTGCGGGTGAGGAGACCCGTCCCAGCTCCGTGGCCGTGGTTTGCTCTCTGTCGGTGAGAGGGCAGGTTACACAGCCACGCTCCTCCAGCAGCATGTTGTGGACCCCCCCCCCCCCCCAGCAAGATGCTTCCGTGGACTAGGGGTTCCCTCTGGCCAGGCCCTAGAGCAGGCATTCCCGGTGCTTACAGCCGAGGCGTGGCCGCGTGGGACAGACTGACAGACGCCAGGGGAGGGGAGGGGAGGGGAGGGGAGGCTGGATGGAAGGAGGTGAGAGAGGAGCCTGCGGTGTGGCCATGGCCAGAGGGAGGAGGTTAGGGGGGGTGGGGAGTAGCTGTAATAGTGTCAACAATAAAAATAAAGTAGAAAAAAAATGAAGAAGGCGGGAGAGGCTTTGTGAGCTCCTGGCAGCGGCGGCGAACTGAAGGAATGCCCAGGACACCTGGCAACCCGGTGACATCCGCCACCGCGCCCACGAGGCAGAAGACACCGGGCACGGGGCCTCCGGGGCGGCCACCGTTCTGGTGACGTGCCTCCCGCCTCACGGTGGTGGCGATTGTCGGCCTCGGTAAACAGAGGCTCAGACGTAATGTAACCAGGCCAGGTCGCCAGCCGGTGGATCAGGAGCCCAGTGCCCGCCTTGGCCGCTGTGCCAGCCCCCCTCAGCGGTCTCCACCCCTTTAGGAACGCGAAGTCCGGACGTAAAGTCTGTAGCTCTGCTTTCTTCGTGACGGTTTGGTATTTCCGGGACCATTTCTAAACACAGGGCTTTAGAATCGATGAACCACAAAATACTGACTAGGTTCTTGTAGACCATGAATAACATGCTATCTGCCGAATGTAACATTCTGATGATCATGTGTAACACTGGTAAGTTACATGAAAACCACATATCGCTGCTGTTTGGTTTTTGTTTAAATTCTGTGAAGCAAACCTAAGGACAGGCCCGGGATCTCCATGGCTTTAATACGTACATTGATGTCAAAGCCATGTCATTTTCACATAAACCTCACATCTTTTTTTTTTTTTTTTTTTTATTCTTTTTTTTTTTTAAATAAATCTTTATTGCTCAGATTATTACAATTGTTTCTCCTTTTTCTCCCCCATAGCTCCCTTCCACCTGATTCCCACCCCACCCTCTGCCCTTACCCCCTCCCCCCACTATTGTCCTCATCCATAAGTTATACAATTTTAATCCAGTCTCTGCACCCCACACCCCTTTCACCGTGATAATTATCTATCCACTCCCTTTCTTTGCCCCTAATTCTATTATATTCACGAGTTTATTCTATTCCTGAGATTTTTAATTCACTTGACCTTCCTCTTCTTAAGTAATACCTTTCAGCATTTCATATAATACTGGTTTGGTGGTGATGAACTCCTTTAGCTTTTTCTTATCTGTGAAGCTCTTTATCTGCCCTTCAATTCTGAATGATAACTTTCCTGGATACAGTAATCTTGGTTGTAGGTTCTCCCTATTCATCACTTTGAATATTTCTTGCCACTCCCTTCTGGCCTGCATGGTTTCTGTTGAGAAATCAGCTGATAGTCGTATGGGTGCTCCCTTATAGGTAACCAGCTGCTTTTCTCTTGCTGCTTGTAAGATCCTCTTTTTGTCTTTTACCCTTGGCATATTGATGATGATGTGTCGAGAAGAATTTTTCTTTGGATTCCTCTTGTTTGGGGTTCTGTAGGCTTCCTGTACTTGTAAGTCTATTTCTTTCACCAGGTGAGGGAAGTTTTCTGATATTATTTCTTCAAATATGTTTTCAGTATTTTGCACTCCCTCTTCTTCTGGCACCCCCATAATTCTGATGTTGGTGCGCTTGCAGTTGTCCCAGAGGCTCCTTACACTATCTTCAACTTTCTGGATCCTCTTTTCTTCTTCCTTCTCCAGCGGAGTGTCTTTTGGCTCTTTGACCTGATTCTTGTGTTCTTCCATTCTGCTATTGGATCTCTGCATAATATTTTCCAATTTAGTCAGTTTATCTATACTTTTTAGTTGGGTCTCATGAAGTTTATCGAGCTTTTCTAGGATATTGTTGCATAACCTTAGAACCGTAGTTCTGAACTCTATATCCTCCAACTCTTTTGTTTGAGATCTATTTCCTTGTCTCGGCATTTTCGCTGTTTTTCAGAGTTGGTAGGATGGCTTTGTGTGTTTGGTGTCCTATATAGCACAGTGGGTCAGCCTCCTCAGTTACCTGAGGTAGACACTCTTGGTGATCCCCTTTGTGGACTGCGTGCACAGCCTTGTTGTAGCTAAGTCTCTATTGTTGTGAATTGTCCTTCAGGCCAATTGGATATGGGTATCAGCTGTGTCTACTCTGGGATAACTTCTGTATTGGAGACAGTCTTATAGGATCAGACTTGAAAAACTGCAGAAGCCTCTGCTCAGCTTGGATGGGGCGGAGTCTCAGGGCTAAAGGCTTCCGCCCTGCCCTTGTGCACTCGCCTGAGTTTCCGCCTGACCGGCCCAATTTCCCCAAGCAAGAGCGTGGGTGCCCGAGGGGCTCGCCCGGACTTGGGCTGGTCTCTGTAGTCTGGAGCTTCTGACTCCTTCCGCTACAGAGAGGCCGCCACCTTGTACAGAGAGGCAGCGGCAGCCTCCGCGGTCAGATCTGGAGCTTCTGATTCCTTCCGCTACGGAGAGGCCGCCACCTTGTACAGAGAGGCAGCGGCAGCCTCGGCGGTCAGATCTGGAGCTTCTGGCTCCTTCCGCTCCGGAGGGGCGGCGGTCAGACCTCAGCGCGTATTTGCTCGCGCGCGCGTCTGTAGACCCTGCAGACTGCGACTGCGGCTCCCGGTCCCCGGTCTCTGGGTCTCCCAGTCTCTGAGTCCCTGAGTCTCTGGGTGCCTTTCTCTGCAGTCCAGACGCCACCCGTATGAGCCTGGGACCACGGAATTTCAGCCGGGGCTGGGTTCAGTGCAGTCGGAAAGGGTTCCGTGCAATCGGGGATTCCTCCCCTCCCGCCAGGCAGGTATTCGGTGGCCGCGTGCGCGAGCGTCTCCTACCTCAGTGCTTTTCGGCTCCCAGTCCGATCCGTGAGCCTCTCTCTTTCTTTCTAGTTGTAGCTATTCCACTCCGCCAGCTTTCCTGACATTTTGGTGAAGTCCTTTTTGATTTTAGTTGTTTTTTTAATTAAATTGTTGATGAGGCGGCAGCTTAGGAGACTGCCTAGGCCGCCATCTTGGATGTTCTCCATCTTTTTTTAAAATATATTTTATTGATATTTTACAGAGAGGAAGGGAGAGAGACAGAGAGCTAGAAACGTCGATGAGAGAGAAACATCGACCAGCTGCCTCCTGCACACCCCCCACCGGGGATGTGCCCGCAACCAATGTACATGCCCTTGACCGGAATCGAACCTGGGACCTTTCAGTCCGCAGGCCGACGCTCTACCACTGAGCCACACGGGTTTCAGCATAAACCTCATCTTTTACAACATTTCTGACATCAGGAGCGAAAGCGAGCGCTGGAGGCCGAGCGGCAGGCCCGGGTGGAAGAACTGCTGATGAAGAGGAAGGAGCAGGAGGCACGGATCGAGCAGCAGAGACAAGAAAAGGAGAAGGCCCGCGAGGACGCCGCCAGGGAGAGAGCGAGGTACAGCCCTTTCCCAGGGGGTCCGTGTTCACACCACGCCTTAAAGGCCCGTGTTCACACCACGCCTTAAAGCCCTGTGTTCACACCACATCTTAAAGGCCCATGTTCACACCACGCCTTAAAGGCCCGTGTTCACACCACGCCTTAAAGGCCCGTGTTCTCACCACGCCTTAAAGGCCCGTGTTCACACCACGCCTTAAAGGCCCGTGTTCTCACCACGCCTTAAAGGCCCGTGTTCTCACCACGCCTTAAAGGCCCGTGTTCACACCACGCCTTAAAGGCCCGTGTTCACACCACGCCTTAAAGCCCTGTGTTCACACCATGCCTTAGAGGCCCCTTTGTTCACACCATGCCTTAAAGGCCTGTGTTCACACCATGCCTTAAAGGCCCGTGTTCACACCACGCCTTAAAGGCCCGTGTTCACACCACGCCTTAAAGGCCCGTGTTCACACCTACTGTCGTGTAGATGTTTAGAACCAGTCCAAGTACGGAATGCCGATGTCCAGGCTCTACAGCATCCTGTTAGAGCGAAAGCTTTTTAACATTTCTGTTGTTAAAAAGGAAAACATGATTTTTCAAAAATATTCTGGGTTGCAAGAAGTAGAACTTGATTCTGGCTTGCTTAATTAGTGGAGGGGGTTTAGGATCGCCGTGGGAGCACAAGGGGAAGAGCTCAGAGGGTGGGGCTTGGGAGTGTTGGGGTGTCACTGGCCTGCCACGGGAGCCACAGCGTGGCCCTCGGCGGCGGCGGTGTGGCCAGCGTGCTGTCACTCTGTTTATCGTAAGTGACCTTTGCCCTCCCTTCACTTAAAATCAGTCGTTTAAGATGGAAAGACCCAGGAGAAGGCGTTTAATCGGCCAGGTCTCCGTCCCTTTTGGTGGTGTATACCTTGCCGACATGCGATTTTTTTTTTCCTGACCTTTTAATTGTGTCCCAATTTGGTGAATGTGAAAAAACACTTTTCTTTGGTGTTTGTGAAAATGTACTGTCCAAGACTAACGATAAGGCTGAGTAACTCTTTTCATACTTATCAGCTAGCAAGTTGTTTTCCCCTCACATATAATACCTATTTAAGTTTTCTGTCCACTTCTGTCTTGGGATCTTTTTTTAAAAAAAATATATTTTATTGATCTTTTACAGAGAGGAAGGGGTAGAATAGAGAGCTAGAAATGTCGATGAGAGAGAATCATCGACCAGCTGCCTCTTGCACACCCCCCACCGGGGATGTGCCCGCAACCAATGTACATGCCCTTGACCGGAATTGAACCCGGGACCTTTCAGTCCGCAGACCGATGCTCTACCACTGAGCCAAACCGGTTTTGGCTATTGGGATCTTTTTTATTGATGCTTAGTAGATACTAATTCTTTATCAGCTCACATATTGCAAATAAATTCATTAGGCTGGGCTTGCCTTTTTACTCTTTTTTATGATGCCTTGATTAGCACAATCCTTGGTTGCAGTGTAGAAAAACTGAACAAACTGTGATTTGTGTTTTCTGATCTGGTTTATGAAATCCTTTTTTTATTCCCGAGTCATAAAATATTCTTCAAAATGTCATGGTTTTTCTATAATAGTGAAGTGTGTATCTACAAAGAGTTGATTTTATTATGTGGTTTGAGATAGAAACGCAGTTTATTTTGCTTCATGTGAATACCCTGATGTTATTGAAACAGCAGCGTTTTCCTGGGCGCCAGGAGAGCTCTCTGATGTAAACCACATTTCCCTGGATGCACGGGTCTGTCTGTGGGCTCTGTCCTCTGGTCTGGTGGCTGCTTTCTTTATCCTCTGACTTAATTACCAACGCTTTGTAATCGTTTTTGGTATCTAATGCTGCTAGGACTCATGGCCCTTCCCCATGTCTGTGTGACTGTGCTATGTCCAGGTCGGTTCTGTTCATGACGTGGGGAGTGTTGGGCCATCATTTCTCCAGGCATTCATTTGCTCCTCTGCGTTTTTGGTGCTTCCTCAGACTTCCTATGGTTTTGATGACCCCGACGGTTTTGAGAGCGGTCAGGTATTTTACAGAATATTGCTCAGGTGGGATTCAGTTCGTGTGTTTCTGATGGTTGGAGTAGGCTTATGGTTGCTGACAGTAGGACCACAGGGCCAAATGCAAATTTCTTACCATGTCAGAGGTTCATGCTGTCCCCTGGCCTTCCCTCGGGTTTGTAACCTGGGTCACCTGGTGAGGAGAGGGCCAGGTTTCCTCCTTGTGTCGTGACTTTATTTATTATTTATTTCTTTTTTTAAAATATATATTTTATTGATTTTTTACAGAGAGGAAGAGAGAGGAATAGAGAGTTAGAAACATCAATGAGAGAGAATCATCAACCAGCTGCCTCTTGCACACCCCCTACTGGGGATGTGCCCGCAACCAAGGTACATGCCCTTGACCGGAATCAAACCTGGGACTTTCAGTCCACAGGCCGACGCTCTATCCATTGAGCCAAACCGGTCTCGGCAATTTATTATTTATTTCTTTAAAATGTATTTTATTGATTTGTTACAGAGAGGAAGGGAGAGGGATAGAGTTAGAAACATTAATGAGAGAGAAACATCGATCAGCTGCCTCCTACACCCTCCCCCCCCCCCCCAAACTGGGGATGTGCCCAAAACCAAGGTACATGCCCTTGACTGGAATCGAACCCAGGACATTTCAGTCCACAGGCCGACGCTCTATCCACTGAGCCGCACCAGTCAGGGCTTTGTGTTGTGACTTTAAAAGTCTCCCTCTCTGTCCTCCCGGGGAGCAGCCACTAAGCACAGCCCACACCGTAGCCTCATTTGCAGTAAGGACGTTTGTGTGTCCTCTCCCATTCATTCATTCTCTCATTCACTCATTCATTCATGTGTCCGTGTGGACTTTTCAGCTGTAGACCAGTCCCGTGTTATTCATTTTCTTGCTCACTTGTTCCACACCGGACGCTGGGAGCTCTTTCATTTCTTTCGAGGGGAGCCCCTGGGTGCCCTCGGCGTGGTACGTCGCGGTTTCTGGGCCCGGTCTCTCTTTCCGACGCTTCGGGCTCTCCGTTGCTCACGGACCCTCGCTCCTCAGATCGGAATGCCGTTCCAGACTGCTTCTCTGCTCTGCGAGAGCCCCTGTTTGTTAAGCCGTTGTCATAATATTTTTCTCTATTTTGGCATATTTTTAATTATCCGAACATGTTTATAATAGCTGTTTGCAGTCTTTGTCTGCTAACGCCAACATATGACTTCGCTCAGAGCTTCGATTGGCTGCTTTTCCGCACGCATTTGTTTGGGGTTGTTTCCTCCCGTTCTCTGGGTGAGTTCGTGCCTTTCCTAGTCTTTGTTGTGGTTTTACTGGCGTGCTTAAGTGACAGCCCTGGAGCTAATATTTAACCCCTGCCTGGGTCCAGAAACCTATTTCATAGCTAATAATCTTTACTGCTTTCCAAGCACTTAATGAACAATATGTCTGTCTGGGACTTAACAGGCACTTAGAAAAATAACTTTAAAAAATAGTAACCCTTTAGAACAGCGGTCGCCGTGAGGGCCAAAGGACGGTGACGCTGGTTTAGGATATATCAGCCTGTGAACCCGGATCCTGTTTTTTAACCAGCGGTTTTTCTCTCCACTGGGCTCGCACAGAGACCGGGAAGAACGACTGGCCGCTCTCACAGCTGCTCAGCAGGAGGCCATGGAGGAGCTGCAGAAAAAAATCCAGCTCAAGGTGGGATTTTCCATGTCTTATTGTGAAATCTTTGAGCTGTTATGGAGCATGAGATTAAATTTGTTAATTGTATAGAAAATTGAATTAATTTGTATTTCTAACCCTACCTAATAAAAAAGTAATATGCAAATTTACCATCACTCTGCTATGCCCACCAGCCAATCAGATCAAGTATGCAAATTAACCCCCAACCAAGATGGCTGCAGGCATAGAGAGCAGGAGAGAGGCCTGGGTTTCCCCGGCAATAGAGGAACCCAAGCTTCTGCAGCCCTGGCCAGCCTAGGCCTCCACTCCAGGCTACAAAGTTTCAGTTATAGAAGGTAAACAAATCCAAACAGAAATGGTGGCAGCAGCCAAGGAGCGAGCAGGGGGCTTGGCTCCGCTCCAGGCTACAAAGTCTCAAATGTAGAAGATACATAAATCCCAGATACCAGGTCCTCTGCTTTTGTCACCAGGGGGTGTGGCTGGCCTGCTGACCACCACAGGCCCCTTGCCCAGGCCGCCCCATGCCCCAAGGGAACCCCCACCCTGATCCGGGACACCCTTCAGGGCAAACTAGTTGGCCCCCACCCATGCACCAGGCCTCTATCCTATCTAATAAAAGAGTAATATGCAGATTGACCATCACTCCAACACACAAGATGGCTGCCCTCGTGTGGTCAAGGATCCTGCCCCCATGTGTACACAAGATGGTCGCCACAAGATGGCCTGCAGGGAAGGGCATTTGGGAGGCACCAGGCCTGCAAGGGAGGGCAGTTGGGAGGGGGGACCAGGTCTGCAAGGGAGGGTGGTTGGAGGTGATCAATACTGCAGGGTAGGGCAGTTAGAGTTGACCAGGCCAGCAGAGGAGGGAAGTTGGGGGCAAACAGGCTGGCAGGGGAGCACTTAGAGGTCAATTAGACTGGTATAGGAACGGTGAGGGGGTGATCAGGCTGGCAGGCATAAGCGGTGAGGGGTAATCAGGAAGGCAGGCAGGTGAGCAGCTGATGGCCAGCAGTCCTGGATTGTGAGAGGGATGTCCAACTGCCTGTTTAGGCCCGATCCCATTGGGATTGGGTCTACAAAAGCAGTTGAATATCCCTCGAGGGGTCCAGATTGGAGAGGGTGCAGGCTGGGCTGAGGGACACCCCCCTACACCCCATGCATGAATTTGATAATGAGACATATGATTTGGCTACCATCATATTGGCTAGTTCAGCTATCTGAAAACTAAATTTATTTTAGTAAGCAATTGAGGGGGGAAAAAAATAACCACATTTTAACATTTCTTGTTTTTGCTGAGCAGTGATTATTATAAACTAAAGGCGGGTGCAGGGCCTATCGGGGAGGGGGCGATCCGATCTGGGGCGGGGCTGGCCAGGGGGAGGGGCAGTAGGTGGTTGGCAGGTCGGCCCCGCCCTCTGGTCGAACCCCCGGTCGAGGGGACAATTTGCACATTAGCCTTTTATTCTATAGAATAGGGTGGTTCCACTTGGTTTTAGTGCTTAGGAATTGCGTGTTTGTAGTTTGGAGATACGATAAGCTCACATTTTCTAGAGAATCTTCACCACCAGCACTGCAGCTTCTGGCAGTGTGAATACTTTGCACTCTGCCACAACTATTTATTTACATGTTGGCTCCTCACAGAGATCGTAAATTCTGTCCGCAGGACACCGCACGTGGCTCTGTGTCGGCCTAGAACGTGATCGCTCATTGACATCTAATGCAGTAAATGTTGAGTGAGCCTGTGGTAGGCCTGGGAACAGAGACGAGTAAGACGTGATTGTACATTTCAAGACTCTCGTCCTCTCGCGTGAGCTCCATCGCCGAGCTCACGGTTTCCGTGTGGACGAAGGTCACACGGAGTGCCGCCGAGGGAAGCAGGGCATTCAGTCCAACACGGAGGGTGAGGGAAGGGATCCCAGAAAGCAGTTCCTGAGCTGATCCTTAGGGGAAGACGAGTCGCGTGTGGGAGAGCGTAGTTGGGGGGACGCCTCGGAGCCACGCGGAGCAGCCCGAGGACGTGCCGCTGGCTCGTCTGCTTTGTCCGCTGGGGCGTCCCTGGGGTGGGGACGAGGACTGAGGTGCTGAGGGTGAGCTCGGTCTCCCCCTGTGACCTCATTTCCCACAGGTGCTCGGGAGAGCACCTCAGCGGGGCGCTGTGCGAAAGGGGTGCAGGCGCTGCCTATGAGCCACCGCTCAGGGATGGACAGGGACGCTGCCGGCTCCACAAGCATCCCAGCCTCCACTCCCTGTTTCCCAAGTTTATTGGACCGAGGAACCTCTTCCTCCAAGCACTTACTGATTAATGTCCCACTAGCTTAAGTGGACCAGACGTCCCGCTTTTGGCGGGACAGTCCCAATTTTTAACAATTTGCCCCACGTCCCGCAGCGTTTTTTTAAAAAGTCCCGATTTTTGGAAAAGAATTGGGACTTTTAATTTTATTTTTATTTTTTTAATTATTTTTTTAAAATATATTTTATTGATTTTTTACAGAGAGGAAGGGAGAGGGATAGAGAGCGAGAAACATCGACCAGCTGCCTCCTGCACACGCCACACTGGGGATGTGCTCGTAACCAAGGCGCATGCCCTTGACCGGAATCGAACCCGGGACCCTTCAGTCCGCAGGCCGACGCTCTACCCACTGAGCCAAACTGGTTTCTGCATAATCGGGACTTTGTTAAAACGCTGCGGGATGCGGGACAAATTGTTAAAAATCGGGACGTCTGGTCACCTTACATTAGCTCCATGGAGCACATTGAGAAAATGTAACCGTACATGCAGCAGATATCAAAGGTCTTTATGTAAATTCACGTCCTCAGTGCAAGTGAACATGGAGTTATGACATTCTGCTATTCTCTTAGAAGGTTTACTAGAAATGTTCTTGGAGTTATCAGTATAATTTTGTTAACAAAAAAAAAACCCATTGAAACCTGTAAAGAATTTTTGTGAGTTTATTTGAGCCAAACTGTCGACAATTGCCGAGAAACAGAACCTCAATGGATTGAGATAATGCTCCAGAGAATGGCGGGTTACATTTCTGTATTTATACATTGCAATCAAAGGAGGGACATAGGTGGGTTACATGACATTCATTGGTGATGGAGTAAGGAGGCGGGAGAAAGCAAGCCGGTGGGAAAGCCCTGGGATTGGATAAAAATTAAAATGGTGGACGTGTACTTAGGTGAGTGCAGGAACAATTAACATGATAACGAAGGAATCTGAGGCATCTGTCCTGGCGCCCACCAGGACACATCTGGTTGTGCCCCAGGGGCTCCAGATAAAAGGGAAGTTACACGGGTTACTCAGACATCTCACAGATAGGTTATCTTAGAGGTAAAAAGGCAAATGGGCTCAGTAAAGATCAAAGCTGATCTTGGTCTGGGAAAACATTGACCTAGAAAATGACTGCCCACTCTACCCTGTTGGTAGTAATATATCTGATTTTTAAACCATCCTTTGTGGTGACTTTAGGTCTCTGAGTCTGCAAGACTGCCACGCAGGCCTTCCCTGAGCTCATCAGGCCAGCAAGTGGCTCTTTTCGTTCACAATTTGCATAACGCTCCCACTCCCGCACTTTGCCGCCCTCCGCAGCACGACGAGAGCATCCGCAGGCACATGGAGCAGATGGAGCAGCGCAAGGAGAAGGCCGCCGAGCTGAGCAGCGGGCGGCACGCGAACACCGACTACGCCCCCAGGCTGACCCCGTACGAGAGGAAGAAGCAGTGCTCCCTCTGCAGCGTCCTGGTGGGTTGGCGTTGCCGATGCTGGGAGGCCGCGACTCTTACCAGGGCCTGACGTGTGAAAGCTGCTCCCCGGGCTTGTAAACCCACACAGGCCTCTGCTGGATACCGCGGATTTCCTTCCTCGCTTTTACCCGGAGGAGAGCGCGGAGGGGTGGGCACCGGGGCGGGAGGGCCGAGGGCTGAGACCCGGTAGGCGGCCGTGGCGCCGTGCGTGGGTGTTGGTCCCAGAAAGAAGAGGAATGTCTTCGGGCCGAACCGTGAACTTGGACGCCTACGGGAAGGTGCCCTGTGGAAGGGGCTGCCCGGCCTTTTTTTTTTTTTTTTTTTAATATATATTTTATTGATATTTTACAGAGAGGAAGGGAGAGAGATAGAGAGCCAGAAACATCGATGAGAGAGAATCATCGATCAGCTGCCTCTTGCACACCCCCTACCGGGGATGTGCCCACAACCAAGGTACATACATGCCCCTGACCGGAATCGAACCTGAGACCTTTCAGTCCGCAGACCGATGCTCTACCACTGAGCCAAACCGGTTTCGGCTGCCCGGCCTTTGTGACCAGAGGGGTCCCAGGAGGCCAAAGACGGCGTTTCCAGCCTGGCAGCCTCGGCCGCTGACCTCGCCGGGGTTTGTGCTCGCAGATCTCGTCGGAGGTGTACCTGTTCAGCCACATCAAGGGGCGGAAGCACCAGCAGGCCGTGAGGGAGAGCAGCAGCATCCAGGGGCGAGAGCTCTCCGACGAGGAAGTGGTGAGCTGCGCTTTTAAAAACATATGTTTTATTGATTTTTTACAGAGAGGAAGGGAGAGGGACAGAGAGCCAGAAACATCGATGAGAGAGAAACATCCATCAGCTGCCCTCCTGCACACCCCCCACCAGGGATGTGTCCGTAACCAAGATGCATGCCCTCGACCGGAATCGAACCCGGGACCTTTCAGTTCGCAGGCCGACGCTCTACCCACTGAGCCACACCGGTCCCGGCTGCACTTTTAATTCGCACCCTTTACGCAGAGGAGCCCATGCTCCGTGTTGTCTGTGATCATTTAAAGCTATAGCAACACTTAAAGCTACTGTAATAGTATACAAATGTGTTGTTTTAGTGTCCATGTTAACACAAAAGTAAGAATTTAATACTGTGTTTAATACAATTTTAGTATAAAATTGAAGCATTTTTATATTTTAGCTAGAGGCCCGAGGCATAAATGTGTGCACGGGGCTTGGCCCACGCAGCCCTGGCCTCGCCCAGACCATCAGCCAGCTGTCCGATCGATCGTTGATTTGCATATTATACTTTTATTGTTATAGGTAATATAAGAAAAGAATTATTAGTGATGCTTTGCATTTCTTGGAAAACAGTTGGCAATAAAAATTTCAGCCCTAGTGGGTTTGGCTTAGCCTTAGTGGGTAGAGCGTCGGCCTGAGGCCTGAAGGGTCTCGGATTTGATTCCGGTCAAGGGCACAGGCCTGGGCTGTGGGCTCCATCCCCAGTGGGGAGCGTGCAGGAGGCAGCCGATCCATGATTCTCTCCCATCGTTGATGTTTCTATCTCTCTCTCCTCTCCCTTCCTCTCTCAAATAAAAAGATTTTTTTCTTACAAAACTATGTGAGATTTATATGATAGTATATATATTAATATCCTAATTAAATGATGATATACGATTTAGAAAATTTTGGAAATGCTTTATTTATATACCTATAGTAATTATTATTTACCTGGAATTTAGATTTATGTAAGCATTTTAATAAATGTTTTCTTCCTATTGTTACTGAGACATGGATGGCATTGCTAACCTATGAATATCTTGTTATTTTTTGGTATAATAAGTTCCCAAAGATGAAAAATTTATATTTGTTTTGTATCTCTTAACGTTATGTGGTTGTTTGAGGGCCAGGACGGATGTAGATGCACATGTGTGCTTAACCCCTTTTTTGTTAAACACGCATGTGCATCTACATCCGTCTAATAAGCATGTATCAGAGTCCACAGAGCTCAGATGTGTCGGTTAGTGAATGTTCACATGTGTCCCGCTCCTATCACATTCCAGGTAATTTCGTGCACCCCAGAACGTTTCCTCGTGTCCTCCCTAGTCACACCCCACAAGGTAACTAACTGGCCGGTGAGCACCAGCACCCCAGTTAGCCTTGCCGTCCTTGATGTGCCAGCGGGTGTCACGGAGGGTGCGCTTTTGTGTCTGGCTTCTTGCACGCGACCTGAAGTCTCTGAGGTGGTCCCTGATGCGTGTGTGACGTTATACACGGTTCACTCTTCTTCTTAGCTTTCTGTCGGCACCCTCCAGGCAAAGACAGGAGAAACAAAGGCCTAGTTGAATAAAATTGGGTTTATTGATTTGTTAGAAAGGGGAAATGCCACGGGGTTTTATGGGGCTTCTCAATACCGTGAGAATTCTGCCTTTCGGGTGATTTGGGGGGATGGTTGGAGGACACAGGGCTTGCCCCGGATTGGATGGGGCCGGAAGCAGGCAGCTCTGTGCTGGTCCTTAACGCACGGGGAGAAGGAAGGGGCCGCTGCTTCCTCCGGAGGATCTGGGATGGCCAGCTCTGGAGGGGAAATCGCGGTGGTTGGGGCTCACTTCTGTCTGGTTTCTGCCTCTCGGGCGCCAGCCACTTGGACTTCTCCCGCCATATCCGCCTCGTCCGCTCAGTAAGACGCGGCCACGGGCTGCGCAGTGAGTGTCCTGGGCGGGAGCCGCGGGCCCTCGGGAGGCGGAGGATGCGGAGCACCCATCGGCGCTCACCTCGCCGGCTGCCTCCCTCGCTTGGGGTCCGGACCTCTCAGCTTTGCCGTGTGGGCTGTTTTTGAATGCCCTCAGGTAGATGTTTTATATATTTTGTGCGGCTTTTGGAGTGGAACGATTAATCTAGTATAAGCAAGTTCTTTTTAAGCTCCATCCACGGCACGTGCCCTGAAGGGTGTGCCGTTTTTATCTTTGTGCGTATTTTTTCTGTACCTTTCCTGTGTGTAGGTATGTTGAGATACACAGAGACTTGCCGTTGTGCGCCAGCGGCCTCCGTGGTTGTGCAGTGACGTGGCGCAGCCGAACCACGAGCGGGGAGGGCCGTCCGTGGGCCGGTGCGGGGCTGGGGCCGGTGGGAGCCGCTCGGAGGCCGCACGGCAGTGAGGCCGGCGCTGCGTTCTCAGAACGTCTCACCCTCATCCAGCAGCTCCGCCTGTCCTATTGGTGCTGATAGCCCTTCTTCACAGACAAGTGTGCAGACAGCACTCGAGCTATCGGAGGTAGAAAGGCAGGTTTAGCCGAAACCAGTGTGGCTCAGTGGGTAGAGCATCGGCCTGTGGACTGAGGGGTCCCGGGTTCGATTCCGGTCAAGGGCACGTACATTGGTTGCGGGCACATCCCCGGTAGGGGGTGTGCAGGAGGCAGCTGATGGATGATTCTCTCTCATCACTGTTTCTTAACTCTTCTATCCCTCTCTCTGCCTTTCTGTGAAAAATCAATAAAATATATATATTTTTTTTAAAAAGGCAGTTTTATAGTCCTCCCATGGAAGTTTCACTTTTAATCAGGGAAGGTATCTATTGTAAACATACTTGTTCTACTTAAAGTTATTACGTGTCATCTGTGATGTCTTTATGTTATGGACATCTGGTCTGTGACCCTTCTCTGACATACTCGATTTTATTTATACCACCTCTGACCTAATAAAATGCTACCTCTGACCTTACGCATTTGACACATCAGATAACTTACTCTGGGTCTCTGACACGTTTTGTTTTAAGCCAGTTAAACATAATGAGCTGGCAGCAAGCAGGGGTTGGTGTTTTGTGTTTTTATTTTCACTTGATCAGGAAATGTTTTGTTTCTTGAACCTTCAGAAAAAAAAGGTTTGATGTTTTTCTCTTTCGTCATCTTAGAATCCAAATGTTAGAAGTATGTGATTCTTTAAGGTCAAAACAAATGGGGCTAGTTTAAATACATTCCTATATTTACTTTTTCCCCCCGTGCAATGCTAGAGAAATGATGAAATTTATTTTAATTAAAACTCAGATTTCTTTGTAGTTTGAATTTAGTTCACCTAAAGAAGCTGATAATGCTTTTTGTTGAAGTTGTGTGAAGTACATTTAATTCTATGTAGGGAACAAAGAAAAAAAGTTTTGGTGTGCTTTTTAAATTTGAATTTATCTATTTCTGTTTGTTGAGACTCCTTTCAAATCATTTTTAATGTAAATTATACAAGTTCTGTTTGTTAGCCTGTGTACATACATATAGAGAAAATAATATTTAACTCATGAAAAGGAGTTTCCTGAAGGATCTTAAATTATAACTTATTGGATGTTTACAACTAAGGATGGTTTTACAAATCCTAAATTAGTATACAACTTTGAAAAATTATTGGTGATTAGGCGATTGAAGAAAAACAGTAATTTTAGATTGGTAAAACCCAAAGACATCCGGTATTGGGTGAATAGCTAGTTGATCTCTCTGGCCCAGTGTGTCTGGCATTGGCGTGGGAGAGGTGATGGTGGCACCAGAGTTGGTGGCAGGCTGGGATGTGATAGTAATTCCTAAGAGAGCTTTCTTTTTTAAAAATACATATCTTTTTTTTAATAAAATATATTTTATTGGTTTTTTACAGTGAGGAAGAGAGAGGGATAGAGAGCCAGAAACATCGACGAGAGAAACATCGATCAGCTGCCTCTTGCACACGCAGTACTGGGGATGTGGCCGCAACCAAGGTACATGCCCTTGACCGGAATCGAACCCGGAACCCTTGAGTCCGCAGACTGATGCTCTATCCACTGAGCCAAACCGGTTTCGGCAAAAATACATATCTTATTGATTTATTTTTTAGTGTATTTTTCTTTATTTCAGAGAGGAGGGGAGATGGAGAAAGAGAAACATCAGCGATGAGAGAGGGATTGGTCAGCCTGGCTGAAAAGAGATAAAATTTACTTTAGCCTCCTCTTCCTCTTCATTCTGACCACGTAACTGCCACCAGGCTGGAAAAGGGAACTTTCCTTAAGCCCTGGAGTAAACGCTATCCTCGGAACCTTCTAGACTTGACTGTTTACTTGCTAGAGGAAAAGACAACGGTAGTTCGGTTGGTTGGAGTATCTTCCCAGCACGCCAGGGTTGTGGGTTCGATCCCTGGTCAGGGCACATACAGGAGCAGTCAGTGAATGCATCAGTGGGTGGAACAGTGGGCAGAAATCTCTCCCTCTCTCTCAAAAGCAATACGTAAAAAATTTTTACATCTCAGAACATTAGCTAGGTTTATATACTGTTGTCTTCCTGCATATATCTGTTTTGCATATCTAGAGCTGATTGACTGATAGAGATAGCTTTTTCTTGTATTTATCAGAACAAATTCTAATCACCTGTCTGTCTACCTGGGCTGAGTTGGGCAAAATGCCCAGAAAGGTAAGACAGCCCTGACCGGTGTGGCTCAGTGGGTAGAGCGCCAGCCTGCAGACTGGAGGGTCCCAGGTTCGATTCCGGTCAAGGGCACGTGCTTAGGTTGCAGGCTTGATCTCCAGTAGGGGACGTGCAGGAGGCAGCCAATCAATTATCCTCTCTCATCATCGATGTTTCTATCTCTCTTTCCCTCTCCCTTCCTCTCTGAAATCAATAAAGATATATTAAAAAAAAAAAAATAGGTAAAATAGCCGGGACCGGTTTGGCTCAGTGGATAGAGCATCGGCCTGCGGACTGAAAGGTCCCAGGTTCGATTCTGGTCAAGGGCATGTACCTGGGTTTCGGGCACATCCCCAGTGGGGGGTGTGCAGGAGGCAGCTGATCGATGATTCTAATCGATGTTTCTGTCTCTTCCTCTCTGTAAAAAATCAATAAAATATATATGTTTTTAAAGTAAAAAAAAATAGGTAAGACAGATAATTTGCAATTTTAATTAATTTATAGGGGTTTATAAATGGCTTTTATCAAGGTAAGTAAGTTCCCTTCGATCCCTAGTTTTGTAAGATCTTAAAAATAATAAACAGGTATTGAATGTTTTCTGTACCTTATGAAAAGGTTGATTTATCCTTTAATTTTTTAATGTGATATATTACATTCATGGCTTTTCTGATAAACTTATTTTGGTCATGATTTTAAAACACAGTTGCATTTGTTATGCAAATATTTAAGATTTTCCTAATTTTTTTCTCTTAATATTATATTAGTTTCAAATATAAAGTGACTAGTTTTTCCTATTTTTAAAAAAATATTTGGGTAGCATAAAATGGAAATGATCTCTCTGAAGGGTTTGCTTGATCTGTCTGTAAAATTGTAATGTCCTGGTGTGTGCTTCTTGGGGAAATGGTCTTTCTGACTTTTGTTTGTAGTGAAATACATGCAACTTGAAATTTCTCATGTAAACCATTTTAAAGTGTGCACAGTAGAGGGGCGGTAAGTAAACTCACCTGGTCATGCCGCCGCCATCATATCCACCCACAGATCTCCTCACAGAACAGTAGTCCATTGTCCCTCCCCGCCTGGCCGGCTCCCCTCCACTTCCCTCTGTGGATCTGACTGAGGAGATAGATCCTCGCTAAGTCCAATCATTCCCGATTTCTTGCTTTGTGAATGGCCTCGCTCACTCCTCCGCGGGAGCACCAGTTGGACGTTTCTGAGGCTGAGCACCAGCTCGGAGCCGCCACGTCCAGCGCCGTGTCTGTCCCCCTTCATTCGCTCAACACTCGGGCTGCTTCGCCTTTTGGCTATTGCACACGCCGCTGTGGACATGAATGTCCGCATACCTGTTTGCGTGTTGGTTTTAAGTATTGGGGTGGATTCTCAGGAGTGGATTTCTGGACCAGACGGTCATTCTGTTCTTAATTTGTGAGGAGCATTGATTGCATTGTTCCCACGGCAGCTGCATCGCCTGCGCAGGGTCGCGTGTCCCCGCCTCCCGGCCTTGTTTTACGTTTGTTTGATAGGAGCCATCCTTCCGGGTTGGTCACATTTTAAATTGGTAATTAATCTCTTTGGATGTATTTAAATTTTCTGATTTATCACATCTGTTCTGGTAAATTTTCTAGGAAATTATCTTTTCTTATGTTTTTAAAAGTCTTTCCAAAAATATTTTTTGTAGTATTCTTTGTGATTTTTAATGACTTCTCTGTGTTTTTCTGTTTGTTTGTTTTTAAACATTTTTTTAAAATTCGTGCCTTTGTTTCTTTGTGATCATTCTTGCAAGGTGTTTGTTAGTATTTCAAAAGATTTTGCGTTTTGGTTTTGTCAATCCTATCTGTTGCTTTTTTATTGTCTATTTCATTGATGTCATTTCTTGGTTTTAATATTTCCTTTTTTCTTATTTCTTGGAGATTATTTTGCCATTCTTTTAGGCGAATGCTTGCCTCATTAATTTTCAGTCTTTTTTCTAATGTTATGTGCATAAAGATATTCATTTCTAAGGTCTTCTTTCACACAAAGTATTTTCATTATTATTCATTATGTATTTTTTATTTCCCTTATAATTTTTTTCTTTGGCCCATTAGTTGTTTGATTTGAAATTTGAAATTTCCAAACATAGAATTTTATCTGTTATTTCTAACTTAATTGTAATATAGCCTGAAATTCTTGGAAATCTCTTAGTATAGCACGTGATCAGTTTTTTAAATGTTCTGTCTGCTTGAAGAGAACACATATTTTCCAATTATGCTACAAAGCATATTAATTATGATTATAATATTCTGCATCCATAATGATTTTTGTCTGTTTATTCTTACAGTTTCTGATGGAGGGTATTAAAATATCCCATTTGTTTCTTCTTGTCTTGTCCATTCCTACTTATTTATTTTGAGGTTATGTTATTAAGAGCATACAAGTTTAAAACCGTGCTGCCCGAGCCAGTCTGGGTGAGTGGTTAGAGCCTCAGCCCGTGGACTGAAGGGTCACTGATCCAGTTCTGGTCAAGGGCGAGTACCTTGGTCAGGCTCGATCCCCAGTTGGGGCACATGCAGGGGACAGCCAGTTGATGTTTCTCTCTCACTCTGTCTCTCTCTTCCCTTCCACTCTCTAAAAATCAATGGAAAAAGTATTCTCAGGTGAGAATTAACAAAAAATATATAAAATAAAATTTTGTTTCTTCTGCCCTGACTAGTGTTGCTAAGTAGTTAGAATGCTAGTCTGGTCACCAGAGGGTCTCAGATCCGATGTCCCATCAAGGGCACAGGTTCAATCCCTGGCCCGGATCAGGTCATGTGCAGAAGGTCACTGATAGATGTGTCTCTCTCACATCAATGTCTGTCTCATCTCCCTTCCTTCCTCCTTCTCCTCCCCGTCTTTCTTATCATCCCCCACCCCCACCTTCTCTCTCCCTCTCTTCCACTCCCTCTAAAAATCAATGGGAGCTGAAACCAGTTTGGCTCAGTGGATAGGGCGTCAGCCTGTGGACTGAAAGGTCCCGGGTTCGATTCCGGTCAAGGGCATGTACATTGGTTGCGGGCACATCCCCGGTAGGGGGTGTGCAGGAGGCAGCTGGTCAATGTTTTTCTCTCATCGATGTTTCTAACTCTCTATCCCTCTCCCTTCCTTTCTGTAAAAAATGAATTAAAAAAAATATATAAAAATAAATAAATAAAAATCAATGGGAAGAAATATCATTTTGTGAGTATTAACCAAAAAAGAAAGATCAAATTGTGTGTCTTCCTAGTGAATTCAGCCTTTTGCTATGTGGAATGACTCTTTAGCATGAGTAATGTTATAAATCAATAGTTTTCCTTTTTCTGCTGTTGCTTTTTATTTTTCACATAAAATTCATAATAGATTCACCCAAACAAATTGGGGTATTTTTCCTAACGGAAACATTTCTTACATAAAGTCTGTTTTGTTTGACAGTAGTATAGACACAGGCATCCTGCTTTTAAAAGTTCCCCCTGTGCCACCTTGCTTTTACAAAAGGCCTACATTTTAAGTATTTTGTTCCTACTTTTTAGTACTTTCGTGAAATTCATTATAAATACCTAAGAGCACTAGGTGTGTATACTAGTGTACAGTTATCCTGTTTCCCCGAAAATAAGACAGTGTCTTATATTAATTTTTGCTCCCAAAGGTGCGCTAGGTCTTATTTTCAGGGGATGTCTTATTTTTCCACGAAGAAGAATACGGTACATTTGTTGTTAAATGAAAACAAAAGAAATTTATTACCTGTATACGGTACGCTAGTACGGTAGTTGTCAACACAAACCAGACAAACTGTGAATCCTACAGTATCAAGAATTTACTCACTTATTCAATGACAATCATGTCATCATCTTCTGGAACATCATCTTAACAATCCAGTTCCCGAATTTCCCGGGGAACTTCTTGTGACTCCATTTCTCTCAGAATCAGGGGACCGAATCTCTCATGTTTAGCAATAGCACTGTCTTTAAATGAGTCCTTCTTGTCAAGGTAGCCTGCTCGCAGTGCATTTGCAATGCAACTGTCAGTGATTTTCTCCTGTGAATTCTTCACCCAAGTCACAGCTTCTTGCAGTTTAGGTTTCACAAAGTTTCCACGCTGATTTCTCTCCATTCACACAGCAGTGATGTCAGGACTCCGCGTCACGTCACTGGTTGCTAGACGCCAGTCCGGGGGGGCCCTAGCGACCAGTTGACGGTAAATTAACTTTCATTCTGAGACAGAGCCTGGGGCCTTATTTTCGGGGGGGGGGGGATGCCTTATATTTCACTCAGAAGGAAACCTGTAAGTAGGTCTTATTTTCGGAGGATGTCTTATTTTTGGGAAACTCCATAGTAGAAAACTAGTCAAGCAGTGATTTATGTCGCCATCGCTCAGGCTGGAGAATTTGTTTGTGTTTATTTTTGTTGTAAAAGGTGTTTCCCCTGGGTGTCGATGTGCGGCCTGACAATCACTCTCTCCAGAACTGAGCGGGTCTTCCTGCTGTGTCTTCGCTTCCACCGTGAGGGGAGAGGTGGCTCCTGTGTCCTCTCTCCTGCCTGCTCCTCTGCTCGTCACCTGGTTCCTGACCTTTGTAATGAACTTGGGAAGCTAAGAAAATTCTGTTTGAATTTCAATTGGGACCACACTTACATTATAAATTAAATTTAATTAGATCGAATTAATAAGAGTAGGTGTATTTTAAGTATTAATTCTTTCCATACAGCAGCATGTTGGTCTACTCCAGTGTTGGTTGGATTTGTATGTGCGTGTTTATCATTTAGTAAAGTGTGTAGTTTTCTTCGTTTAATTGTTAAATGTTTTTACCTCCTGATTCTTACTTTAAATAATGGGTTTTAAAGGTATTCTGAGTCTCTGTTTCCTTTTAACCAAAGATATTCCTCAGGCCATGAATTAGAAGGGTAGCGATGCCTTGGTTTTGTGTTGTGTGTGTGAGTGAACATGTTTGAGAGTGACTCAGGGCGGCCGAACCAGTGTGGCTCAGTGGATAGAGCGTCGGCCTGCGGACTGAAGGGTCCCGGGTTCGATTCCGGTCAAGGGCATGTACCTTGGTTGCGGGCACATCCCCAGTGGGGGGTGTGCAGGAGGCAGCTGGTCGATGATTCTCTCTCATTGATGTTTCTAACTCTCTATCCCTTTTTCTTCCTCTCTGTAAAAATATCAATAAAAATATATTTTTTTTAAAGTGACTGAGAGACTTGACTGAGGCCTTGCAGAGGGCCAGGCTGGCCTGCAGGGCATTGCTCCGTTTTGAAAGACGCACCGCCAAGATGAGCACCATTCTTTGTTTTAATTTCACCTTCCATTGCATTATGCTCGGCGACTGTGGCTAGATAGGTTGTACTTTGGAAGTGTATTGATTTTCTTTATGGCTTAATACATTATAACATTGTGAGGATGATATGTTTTCTCTCTGGGTATGCTTCATATAGTAGATCAGTCTTGTTCATTGTTACACAAATGTTATTACTCTTAATGCTTTTCTGTGCTCATGAATATCCTTTTCTCAAAAATGGAAGGCCTGCTAGCATATCATGGTTATTATTTGCACGTGTACGTTTCTTGGTTATATATATTACATAGTTTTATCATCATGATCATAACTGTTTACACATTTTATGCTGCTAATGAATTTTATCTTCTACGACTATGAAACCTATCTCTGTCCTCTCCAATGCCTCTCTCTCTCTGAACAGCACCTTCATACGGTGCCAACACCGCGGACTTCATCTGGGTCAGTGATGCCTCGTGTGTCCTCTTCCTCTCTCCCTTTCTCTGCTGTCCCTTCCACAGTTTTATTTTTGCATCTAGGTTTACCCCTAAAAACGCACTTTCGTTTTAGTTATTTTCTCTTCTGTACAAAAGTACATTGCCGTATGTGACCAGTTAATCAGCATGGACTCGAGCTTTGCTTTGAGCCGCCTGTCCGACCTCAGATCCGATCGGAGAGGGACGCCGGCATCTGCAGCCTCCCCTCCTCCATCGTCCTTGCCGTCGGAAGCGGGCGGCGTGTTCGTGCTTGTCGCGGGCGACGGGCCGGTGGGTGCCGCCGTCCCATCAGAAGACGCCTCCTGGCCTGGCGTGGCGAGGCTCACTCTGCCGTTAGCTTCCCCTCCCGCCGTCCCCCCAGCAGTGCAGCCGTGGGTGATAATATATGAAACACGAGTGTGTCCCCTGCCCCACAGAGAGAGCCCTGGGCGCAGCTGGATGCTCCGCGTAATTAAATGCCGGGAAGTCTGAAAAGCTGTGCTCGTTACCTGCGTTTCATGTTTCAAACGGCGATGTCCCACCCGGGCCGGTTCTGATGAGAGGCATTGTTTCAGATCGCCTCACATTCACATTTTATTTAAAAATAACGGAACGCTCAGACTTCCTGTGTTGTGTTGTGAGCATTTCTGCAGCCCCCGCTGTGCATGCTGCATCCACCCGGGTGTGTGAAACCAGCTAAGGAGGCTGCCACCGGGGCCACGCCTCAGCTGGCCGTCTCCGGACACTCCCGTTAAACACGAATGGCCAAGCTTCCTCTAAGGGGGGCTGATTTTTGAGCAGTGTTTGATAGTATGTGAGACACGTTACTTCATCTGGCCAATGCCACTCGCATAGCAGTCATTGCACACCAGCTTTCTTTTTTTTTTCTTTTTTTTAAAATATATTTTTATTGATTTTTTACAGAGAGGAAGAGAGAGGGATAGAGAGTCAGAAACATCCATGAGAGAGAATCATCGACCCAGCTGCCTCTTGCACACCTCCCACTGGGGATGTGCCCGCAACCAAGGTCCACGCCCTTGACCGGAATCGAACCCAGGACCCTCCAGTCCGCAGGCTGACGCTCTACCACTGAGCCAAACCAGTCTCGGCCACACCAGCTTTCCTGACCGTCTGGGGGACAATCCGCTGGAGTCGCTTTATGGAGGGTGGATGTCAGCCGAAATAATCATTTACCACACGTTCCTCCGGCCTCGTTCTGAGTGAACTGTGACACCCGGGGAATCGTCCCTCTTTAACTCTCCCGGTTACCAAAGCCCCTGGCACGTAGTCAGCTGAGAAAGAAGGATGTTGAGGGAAAAGTGAGTTTTCCACACGGAGCGTTAAAACCCTGCATTGTGCCGAAACCGGGGTGGCTCAGTAGATAGAGCGTCGGTCGGCCTGCGGACTCAAGGGTCCCGGGTTCGATTCCGGTCAAGGGCATGTACATTGGTTGCGGGCACATCCCCAGTGGAGGGTGTCGCAGGAGGCAGCTGGTCGATGATTCTCTCTCATCGATGTTTCTAACTCTCCATCCCTTTCTCTTCCTCTCTGTAAAAAATAAATAAAATATATTTATAGAGAGGAAGGAGAGAGGGATAGAGAGTTAGAGACATCCATCAGCTGCCTCCTGCACACCCCCCACCGGGGATGTGCCCGCAACCAAGGTACATGCCCTTGACCGGAATCGAACCCGGGACCCTTCAGTCTGCAGGCCGACGCTCTATCCACTGAGCCAAACCGGTTTCAGCAAATAAAATATATTTTAAAAACAAAACAAAAAAACCCTGTGTGATCTTCACATCCGATTAGTGACTTGGCATCCCCCCTACTCCTGAAGGTAAACTTCTGCCTCCGGAGAAATCAGCCTCTTGAGCACAGCATTGTATTTCTATTAAAGAAAAACACACCTTTTAATTTGCAAGTAAAAATATATTTGCTATGATCGTAATGAAGCCTTGGTCGCTTTTTCAAAGGAGACCTTTAAACCCTTCTGGTGTAGGAGAGTCACATCCTCCGCACCTCCCGTGGCGTTTCCGGTGAAGGGGGGCGGACTGTCCCCGCCGATGCGCCCGCGGCCGCACTAACGGAGCATGTTTGTTCTGAGAAGGAAGTCACCTCGCCTCGAGTCTCTCAGAAGTCCCCACGTGCCCTGTTTTTAGGACTTTCACATTCCCTCCCACAGACCATGAACCTGTCTGTAGCTTAATTTTTTTTCATGTCTCTTGTACAAAATCAGGAATTATGAGAACCTTTAGGAGGAGCTAGATAGAATATCAGGACCGTAAACCTCCGTGTTTAATACAGTAAATTATGTTAGAAAGGCCAGAGCTTTGGTCCAGTACACCGTAAAAGGTAATTAGAAGAATAAGAGGGGTATAAACTCTGATGAGATCATGTCTTGTAGGGTATTAGTTTCCTTACATGCATTTATTAGTATTTCATGTTGTAGCAATGATGCTTAAGTGAGAAGTCACAATTGTGACTTAAAAACCGGACTTAACGTTTTGTTTTTTTTAGGGGGTGTGTGTGTGTGCGTGTGCGGAATTAGCCATCCTTAACTACCTCTTGGTGTATTCACGGTGATTCTTAGGATGTTCCGAATTCATTGTCTGAGGCCTTTCTCTCGCTGGCGGGGGGACTGAGGCCCAGAGGGGTCGCTGTCAGGAGATGCAGAATTCATCCAGGTTCGGCCCTTGGACGTACAGTTCAGTGTCGTTTCTAACTAGAGGCCTGACGCACGAAGTTCATGCAAGAGCCGGCCTTCCTTCCCCCGGCTGCCGGCACCGGCTTCCCTCCGGCACCGGGGACTGGGCTTCCCTCGCAGCCCGGCCTCGTCCAGACGGTCCTCCTGCCTAATTAGCATATTTTGCTTTTTTTAAAAAAATATATTTTATTGATTTTTTTTTACAGAGAGGAAGGGAGAGAGAGAGAGAGCTAGAAATGTCGATGAGAGAGAAACATTGACCAGCTGCCTCTTGCACACCTCCTACTGGGGATGTGCCCGCAACCAATGTACATGCCCTTGACCGGAATCGAACCCGGGACCTTTCAGTCTGCAGACCGACGCTCTACCGCTGAGCCAAACCGGTTTAGGCATATTTTGCTTTTATTTATTTTTTAAAAAAATATATTTTATTGATATTTTACAGAGAGGAAGGGAGAGAGATAGAGAGCTAGAAACGTCGATGAGAGAGAAACATCGACCAGCTGCCTCTTGCACACCCCCTACCGGGGATGTGCCCGCAACCAAGGTACATGCCCTTGACCGGAATCGAACCCGGGACCTTTCAGTCTGCAGACCGACGCTCTACCGCTGAGCCAAACCGGTTTAAGCATATTTTGCTTTTATTATTATAGATTAATATAGAGGTGCCAACCTGCGCTCTGAGCCTACAGGGACACTGTCTGCTCTGAATGCTTGTGTAGAGTGACCAGTGTCCATTGGAGCGGCCAAATAAGGTACATATCCATGTAATAAAGGCCTGAGGGGCCGTTCTGGCCCAACTTCCAGAACAGCTGGTCCCTCTGACGCCCACTGGCCACCAGGGGGCAGACACTCGACGCAGGAGCTGCCCCCGGTGGCCAGTGCCCTCCCACGGGGGGCGCCAATCAGCCAGAAGCCGGGCTCACCGCTGGCCAGCGCAGCAGCCGTGGCCGGAGCCTCTCCTCTCTCTGCAGCGGCACTAAGGAGCGAGCGGGCGAGTGGTCAGGAGGGAGGGGTCCCGGGTTACGAGAGGGCGCAGGCTGGGCTGAGGGACCCCCCCCCCCCACGCACACAAATTTCATGCATCAGGTCTCTAGTGTATACGTGTGTGTGTGTGTGTGTGCACGTGTGTGTGTGTGGTAGTGGGGTCACATTGCTTAATAAAATTAAGTGGGTTGAGGTGTACAGTTCTGTAGTATGTCATTGTGTGTTTGCCACCCCAGGTCTGTCAGTTTGCATCACCACGTGCTTCCTTTGCTGAGGGCCTTCCAGCTGAGGGGGGAGGGCAGAACTCTGGGGCAGCAGTGAGTGTGTGCGGTCGGACCAGGAAGGAGGGAGGTCGGGGCTTTTGGGTGATTTTGGTCCTGACGGATTCATATTTGGAGAAAGACTAAGAGTGTATGTTGCTTTTTCTCGTGCCCGTGGCATGTTAATTAGAACTTTGAGCAAATACAAAAAGATGGGTGTGTTTTTACCCAGTTACACCCGTTCTCCCACCGCTCCCTGAGCCTGGAGCCGTGCCCGTGCACAGAGTGACCCTTTCTTTAGAGAGCGTGCTTTTCCTTGCATCGTCTCGTTAATTTTGCAACAAAAATATTGATGTGCTGGAGGCCTGGTGCACGAATTAGTGCGCGGGCGGGTCCCCCGGGGGGCCTGCAGGGATCGGGCCTCAGCACCCACCACCCGGCTCCCCGCCTGGCCTGGCGCCACCCCCTCCCTGCCCCACAGCCCGCCTATGGACCATCGACGGGGCCGGGCTGCCAGTGGCCCTGCCTCCCACCCCAGTGCTGGTCGCTGTGGGCGGGGCAACCGGCGGGGCATTTGGGCCCCGACCCGCACCCGCCTGGCCTGGCGCCGCCTGCTCACCTGCCCCACCGCCCCGCCACGGTCCGCTGCGTCAGGGCCCCTGGGGGGCGGTGCCTTCCCTGCCGCCCGCCGCCAGTGCCGTGTCTGCGCCGCCCCAGTGGCCAGCTCGTGTCATAGGGAGCGGTCGAACTCCTGGTCCCACAGCCACCTGGGGGGACAGTTTGCATACTGGGCTCTTACTATGTAGACTATTTTTTTTAAAATATATATTTTATTGATATTTTACAGAGAGGAAGAGAGAGATAGAGAGAGCTAGAAACGTCGATGAGAGAGAAACATTGACCAGCTGCCTCCTGCACACTCCCCACTGGGGATGTGCCCGCAACCAGTGTACATGCCCTTGTCCGGAATCGAACCCGGGACCCTTCAGTCCGCAGACCGACGCTCTATCCACTGAGCCACACCGGTTTCGGTGACTATGTAGATTATTAATTAAGGAATGTTTTAGAAAGAATAATGCCCGCTGTTAACATTTTGATCATATAAATCTTACAGCTGTATAAACTGTAATCATTTCATAGATATGCGTCCTGAACTTTGGGTTGTTGTACGATGAATGTTTTTGGTGTGGCGGTTGTTTAAAAGCCATGGCGTCGCATCGTCAGTCTCCTGTTGGTGCGTGGGCCGTAATTCATGCCATCAAATCCCTGCCACTGGCGTTGTGTCGTAACCCTCACTGCAGCGGATATCTTTATAGAGATACTTAGTGTTTCTCTGTTTCCTTATGACAACTGCAGAAGTGAGTTATTGACAGTGCTGAGCGTTTTATTAAACCGGAGCAGACGGCTCTGAGCCGTGAGCCGGTCCCAGGACAGAGGCCGGGGGAGGCGGCGCCGTGAGCCCCGTGAGCCCGTGAAGCACGTCCGACGGGGCGGGCTGCGTGTGTTCCTCATCCTGGCCGGTTCCCTGCGGTTTGAAGAAAGGATGCCATCAAGGGTTGGAGCCCAAAGATTAGGCTCCAGGGGCCAGAGCAGGGCTCACATCATACCGAGAACAGTCTAGAACAGCGGAATCCAGAACAGTGACGAGGGCGGAAAGTAATTAGGCCACCTCAGGGTACGGACCGCCCTCCCGCGGAGGGGGGGGGGGGAGGGCGGCTGCCGGCCTGGGCCCGCAGGTGAGCGCGCACCGCTCGGCGTGGACGGATCGGCTGGTGCCCTTCCTGCCGCACAGACTGGGGGTGGAGGGAGTGTTCACCCTCATCTCCGCGGCCTGTGGGAGGCGGGGCCTGGCTGCTTCTGGGCCAATAGCCACTTACCCCGTGCCTGCCCCACAGCACCCGACGTAGCAGGACCAGGGAGGGCAGGTGGGCGGGTCAGTGAGGCACATCGTGCTTCCCTCTCCTCCGTCTGCATCCGCTTTCCCGCCCGAGACGTCTCCTGTCCTTACAGCGGGTCCGCCCTGCGGTGCTCACATCAGCTCTTCTTCTTTTTTAATTTTACTGATTTTTTACAGAGAGGAAGGGAAAGGGATAGAGAGTTAGAAACATCGATGAGAGAGAAACATCCATCCGATGCCTCCTGCACGCCCCCCACTGGGGATGTGCCCGCAACCAAGGTGCATGCCCCTGACCGGAATCGAACCTGGGACCCTTCAGTCCGCAGACCGACGCTCTATCCACTGGGCCACACTGGTTCCAACGCACACTTCAGCTCTTGAATGGTGCGCACACGCGTTCGTTTCTTTTCAGATTCAGCTCGTAGATGCTTGAGAGAGATGAGTATTGTTATTTCACTTCCTTTGCTAACTAAGCCAAACAGGATTTTAAGATTCAGATGTGAAATTCCTTTTTCGTACAAGATAAATGTTTTCTAAACTGGTTGTTGGTGGGAAGTTGTGACGAGCTGCATGCACTTCCTCCTCCTTCTCTTCCTCCTCTTCCTCCTCCAGCAGCTCTGCCTCACAGACACCTTTCCCCTCCCCAGGTAATATTTTGAAATCTATTCTATTTCATGATAGCTATTTTTATTTTATTTTATTTTTTAAAATACGTTTTTATTGATTTTGGAGAGAGAGATACATAAATATCAATGATGAGATGGAACCATTGATGGCCGCCTCCTGCGCGCCCCCCACTGGAGCTGGAGCCCGCAACCCGGGCCTGAGCCCCGACCGGGAACTGAACCCTGGCCTCCTGGTTCCCAGGTGGACGCTCAACCACGGAGCCACGCCGGCCGGGCCACGTAATCTTTCACACTCACCGTGAGCCTGTAGCAGTGCTGTGTTGCTTTTTACTCGTCGTCATATTCATTCTTTGATTTATTTTGCAGGAGCATCTTTCCTTAAAGAAGTACATTGTTGACATCGTGGTCGAGAGTACAGCTCCGCCCGAGCCGCCGAAAGACGGAGAGGAGAGGCAGAAAAACAAAAAGAAAGCCAAGAAGATAAAAGCCCGCATGAACTCCAGGTATGTGGCCACCCTGAAAAACAAGAAAAACTGCTCCTGACACGTTCTTTTTCATGTAAATTCAGGGAAGCCCCCCTAACCCCACAAAAAGTGTAAAGTTGTTTACTTCAGGAAAAGACGCTGATGAGCCTAATTGATGGCCACTCTCTTTGATTGAGAAAGAGACCACCGGTCGACCTCGGGCCCTCGCCTTCGCTGCTGAGAGCTCTTCCGATGATTTGATGCGAGGCCTGCCAAACGCGGGGCTGTGTCTGCGGGGGGAGACCGGCCTATTTTTCTTCCCAGCTATTGATTTTTAAATGAAGCCTTAAAGAAAATCAATAGCAATCAACAAATAGGCGTCCGCTGGCTGCAGTGTCAAATCCCACGGCCAGGCGCCATCCATCTGGTCGCCTGTCACCACAAGAGAAAGTTCAAGAAGAAGCTGGAAACGGAAAGTGAGCTGTCAGGCCCGTAGTTTGTCATCGGCCCCCGCGTGACATCTGGGCCCAGGTGGCGGTGGCCCTGCCAGCCCAGTGACGGGCGCAGCGCCGAGCTCCGTGATTGGAGAGAGGAGGGCTGGATGGCTGTCAGACCCTGCTCCCAAATATCTGGAAAGATGGGGAAGCTTGGCCCACGGGCAGGGGGTGCGGGCCAGAACAGCGGTGAGTGGCGGGCATCTCTGATTTCCGGCTTCGGATTGTCATCAGCGAAAGGCCGTTCCTTTCCCAGAACCACGACGCCTCAGCGTGGTCCACGCAGCCCAGGGCAGGGGAGGGTTTGTTTTTAAAATATATACCGTATTTGCCGGCGTATAAGACGATTTTTTGGCCCTGAAAAATATGCCTCCAAGTGGGGGGTCGTCTTATACGGCGAGTATATAACAAACTGTATTTTGAGTGGAAATGTTAGGGGGTCGTCTTATACGCCCGGTCTCTTATACGCCGGCAAATACGGTATTTTTCAGGGCCAAAAAATCATCTTATACGCCGGCAAATACGGTATATATATATATATGTATATATATGTATATATATATATATATATATATATATATATATATGTATATATATGTATATATATATATATATATATATATATATATTACTGATTTTTCACAGAGAGGAAGGGAGAGGGACAGAGAGCCAGAAACATCGATGAGAGAGAAACAGCCATCAGCTGCCTCCTGCACACCCCCCACTGGGGATGTGCCCGCAACCAAGGTCCATGCCCTTGACCGGAATCGAACCCAGGACCCTTCAGTCTGCAGGCCAACACTATCCACTGAGCCACACCAGTTTCGGCTGGGGAGGTTTTTGATTGTGTTCGTTGAGGTCCCTCCCAGTCTCTAAAAGTAGCCCCGCAGTGAGCTCGGGGTGCTGGCCCTCCGTCTCTGGTTCACGCAGAGTCGCGCCCCCTGCCCGGGAAGGCAGGGCCTTGGACCTCCTTCTCCTCCGAGGGCCGCTCGCGCCGGCCCAGCCCTGTGGCCAGCAGCGGCCTCTGCTTAGCCGCTTCGTGTCTCCAGCGCTGGTCCAAGTGCAAGGCCCGCTCCCTCCTCCGGCACAGCCCTCTCTTCTCCCCTAACTCCCCTCGCAGCACTGCGAACCATGCTAGCTTTGCTCTGGAAGCCACTGGACTCTAAGGATGGAAGTCACTGCCCGCCCGACACCGGCCCGTCTCCCCGGAGTGGCAGAGGCTCTGCGCCCCCCCCCCCCCCCGTCCCCTTTTGCCCCTCCGTCTGCTGTGAGCACCCCGGCCAGAGGCTGAGAACTCGGGTCAGATCCTGTGGTTTTCCCTGCTCTGAGCCTCGGTGTCCACGCCCGCTCTTCCTCCTTCTCTGCTCCCTCCGAGCCCCCGAGAAGGCATGTGGCGTCAGACCCCCCCGGAGCCCCAGGCGCCTCTGTGCGATGGGACACGCCCCCCACCGGGGACGTGCCCGCAACCAAGGTCCACGCCCTTGACCAGAATTGAACCTGGGACCCTTGAGTCCACAGGCTGATGCTCTGTCCATTGAGCCACACCGGTGAGGGCAGCAGTTAAATTTAAAGTAGCTTTTTCCTCCCTAAAGAGAAAGGGACAGAAGCAGTCGTATTGATGCGTTGCTGCAGTGACGCCTGTGGGAGGCGGTGGCTGATGGCAGACACGTGGCATTTAGTCCGAGTAAAAAGCAAAACAAGCCGATCTTTGAGTGTTTGGTCAAATCATCCTCTTTACCTATGTTTAATATTGCATATTACATGCCGCAGAGTTCATAGGTAGAGTTCATAGGTAGTTCATAGCCACCTCAGCTACTTACAGAATCTCAGTATGGTTTTAAAGTTGATAATCACGATTTTAGCATCTTTAAATTCAGTCGTGTTTTTATGAATTTGTTTTCTATCCACAAAGAAATACGTATTTTTAAGTCCTTTTTGACAGCATTTAGAGTATTCTGAAGAAACCGTTTCAGAAATCAAAGCATTAAAATTAATGGAGTAACATCCCTAGTTTTGCAAGGGGAGAAACACAGCCAAGGTTTTTGTTTGTTATAAAAAAAATTAGCAACAATGTCACTCACAGCGATCGCGCTCTGTCCTTTCAGGGCCAAGGAGTATGAACGTTTAATGGAAACAAAAAAGTCTGCCTCGGACTCACCTTACAAAGCAAAGTGAGTATTTTACCCCAGTCTTACCTCCATTTCCCCAGCCTCTGCCTGCAGCAGAGTTTACCTTCGCGTGCCTGTGGTCACCGTGTGTGCCTGCTGCCCGGAGCCGTGCTCTCTGGCGCAGGTGGCCAGCGGGGCGGTGTCCAGCGGGGTGGCCAGCGGGGCGGTGTCCGGGCCCTGTGGTAACTGCGGTTGTGACAGTGCAGCCGGTGGCGTGTGGCGGAGGCCGCTGCCGCTGCCCAGCCCGCGGCACACAGGGCAGCCCTCGGCCCCGAACCCCTCGTTCTGGCAGAGCCGGCTCCGGCAAGGCCTTGGCGGCTCCTGCCGTGGGGTCTCTCTCGGGGGGTCTGTGACGGTCACTTTGGACAGAGGAGGACGTGGACCCCCTCGCGGTGTGAGTGTAACGACAGGACAGCTGGCCTCTGACCGGCTGCCTCTCCGCGGGGACGGGCGCCGTGCGGGGGCGCAGGGAGGCCGTGGACCTGGCGTAGACACACTGGGAGGCCGCAGGCGCTCAGGGGACGTGCCGGGTGTGCCAGATGGTCACGTACCAGGCGGCGCTCGTGGTGGTGAAAAGGGTCAGGGGGCACGTAAACGCACAGCCCGGGTCTGTCTAACTACGTGGTGGGTGGATAGGCTGAACGTGTCGATGTCGCAACCATGACATTCAGGACAGACATATTGCCGCCTTTCGGAAATAAGACACCCATCAGATCACTACTTTTGTTTATTGTTTTTTGGAAATAACTATCAGCCGTTGCCATTCTAAAAGGAAATACAGACTTTCACAGAGGAGAACAGTTACCAAGGTTCGGATGATACTGTCTGTCTGCACAACCCCCGAGAGTCCAGTGAAGACCCAGTGGAAGCGAGAATCAGTCAGCAAAATGGCCGGCCACCAATGGACGTGATGTGTCGGTGAAGGCGGTGCTCACGGAGCGCTCCCCTTCCCACGCTCACTCACCCTCACCCCCGTGAGGCTCACTCACCCTCACCCCCGTGAGGCTCACTCGCCCTCACCCCCGTGACGCTCACTCGCCCTCACCCCCGTGACGCTCACTCACCCTCACCCCCGTGAGGCTCACTCACCCTCACCCCCGTGAGGCTCACTCACCCTCACCCCCGTGAGGCTCACTCGCCCTCTGGGGCGGGCAGCCCTGCCCGGAAGTTACACAGCCACCTGCCCAGGACGGAAACACCCATGGCTTTCTTCCTGACCATCAGCTGGAGAACGGAAACATCATTCACAGCAGCAACATAAAAACAAGATACTTACGAATATATGCAACAAGAAATGTATGACGCCTGCATAAGAAAACCCACACTTTACCGTGCTGTCGGGGGCATAAAGAAGACCTGTGTAAATGGAAAGAAGGGTTACACTCTTGGATGGAAGTCCCCGTACGGCAAACTCTATAAACTTCCCTACACACAGAGTGTGATTCCAATTACATAACAGCCTTTGACAAAATAGAGGTAGAATCCATGTGAAGGCCTGAGGGGCTAGGGCAGGGTTGAGGGGGTTCACAGGGGAAAAGGGGGGCATATGTAACGCTTTCTACAATAAAGATGAATTTTTTGGGAAAAGAACATATGGAAAAATAAAAGAGAATTTCTACAAAAAAAAATTTCTTGAAGGAGAATGAGGTGGGACCAAGCTAACAGATACACAGTAAAACACGTTTTTATTGGCACCTAAATAATCATACATGCTGATGGGAAGAGGTTTTTAAAAAGAATCTAGAAATGGAGCGTAGAGTTTGTGGACAGTTAACAGACACTATGGTGCAGTGTGTGCGGAGACGCCGGAGGCAGCGGAGCGGCTCTGGAGGCAAGAGTAACACGCCCGCTTCTCCACCGAGGGGCGGCTCCTCTCCCCGCCTCCCCCCTGCTGGACCCCAGGCCTCGGCAGAAGCTGCCCTGAGCCTCGGCCTCAGGCAGCGAGGCCTCAGCCCAGCCTCCCCCCTGCTCCCGGGCCTGCCTGCTGGAAGCTCTCGGCCCCTGGAGAAGGGAGTCCCTCTTCCGTGACAAGCCCTTCTGCTCGCTCTGGAGTCGGTTATGCTGCTGCGGTGTCCACGGGGATTCACGCCCATCAGGCCCGTGGCCACGTCCGCGGCCCGTGCAGGGAGCTGCAGGCCAGTCCGGCGGGACCGGCGCCGGGGCGTCCGTGTGACAGCAGCTGCCCGGCGGGCTCTGGCTGTCGCTCCGTCAGGCCCCGTCCGGCCGCTGGGCCTCTCTGCCTGGTCTTCCTCCTCCTCCTCCTCCTGGCCTCCAGCGTGACTGTTACCGATGGAATCACTCCCTCCCCTCATCCCGTTCCCTGACTTCAAACATCTAGTCACTGATGGATTGATTATGTAGGGATTTTCTGAGCTCTTACATTTAAAAATATAGGTGAAGCGTATTTAAAAACGGAAGGGTAACCAATAGCCCTCAATTTAGACCACGTACCTGTCAAATGGAGGCGGTGGAAAAAAGAGACGTGTTTGTCCTTCTGTCCACACACCAGAGCGGGCCTGTCTCTGCTTACACCTGTGAGGTCTTCCCAGTGCCCCCCCACCCCCAGATGTCCCTGGATAAAGGCTCCCCTCCAGAGACACCCTGCGTCTCTCGCTCACCGCCGGCAGATGAGAACTTAGAATCCTTGGGATGTGTTCAAGTTTTGAGAAGCAAGTATCTGGCCGCCCAGCGTTCTCCACAAAACCATCTCCCTGACAGACACTCCTCCTCTGCGAGCCGGGGGGCACGGAGCCTCCGCTCCCTCGAGTTGGAAACACCACCTGCCGGAGTAACCCGAGGAACACGTCTGTGCCAGACACGGCACCCTCTCGGCGGCGCCTGCGTGTGCCCTGCAGGGGATACGGCCGCGGGCTGCGACTCTGTGACGTTCACGTCTGGACCACAATCTGGGGCATTGTTCCCGAGCCGGGCAGCTATGTGGGTGCTTTGTGCGGGCGGCGGGAGCAGAGGGTTAGCTCGTGTTACCCCGCGTCCGGCCGGCTCTTCCTGGAAGGGGGGCTCGCTGGAGCCCCAGATTGGTTTGCCCCGGGCTGAAATCCAAGCCTCTTGTATTCTCTGAATACAATGGGCTGTGCTCCCTCAGCGACTGCTCTCCAGTGGAATGTGGGCATTCCTGGTGAGAACGCGGCTCCTGTGCGGTCACTGCTGGCGGGGTATCCGTTCCCTGCCCCGGCTCTGTGGCTGCTGATCTGCCCCCCCGGCGGAGTCTGCCCGTGCCCTGCCGCCTGACACGGCAGCGGCTGTAATCGATGGGCTGGGAGGCCCTGAGCGGACAGGAGGGCGGACAGGAGGGCGGACAGGAGGGCGGACAGGAGGGTGGACAGGAGGGCGGACAGGGGAGCGGACAGGAGAGTGGACAGGAGGGCGGACAGGGGAGCGGACAGGAGGGCGGACAGGAGGGCGGACAGGGGAGCGGACAGGAGAGCAGACAGGAGGGCGGACAGGGGAGCGGACAGGAGAGCAGACAGGAGGGCAGACAGGGGAGCGGACAGGAGAGCAGACAGGAGGGCGGACAGGGGAGCGGACAGGAGGGCGGATGGGAGGACAGGGGGGCGGACAGGAGGGTGGACAGGGGAGCAGACAGGAGGGCGGACAGGAGGGCGGACAGGAGAGCAGGTGGGACGCTGACCCGGGCGGGTGGAAGGAGGCGGCTGCTCGCAGGGGCGGAGGAGTGACAGCAGCCGCTTCCTCCGGAGCCCGGAGCCCAGGCAGCACTCCCTGGGACAGGCAGGCAACCACGCGATGGTCTAAGTAATGACATTGGCAGCCGGCACGCAGCCCCACGTTGCTTGTGAATTGGACCACGGGGAGTTTGACATGGAGAGCTTACAGTGCTAACAGCATCATGTCCAAGCCAGCTTGACGATTTAAGTCCAGGTATGAGCAGCGGGCCTGGCCGGTGTGGGTCAGTGGTTGGAGCCACGGCCCGGGCACCAGTGTCTCGTTGGGGTCGCTCCCCACCCCCAGTTGGGGTGCGTGCGGGAGGCAACCAATCCACGTATTTATGTGTCTTTTTCCCGTCGCTGTTTCTCTCCTCCCCCACCCCCTGCTTCCTCCAAAAGCAGAGGGAAAACGTCCTCAGGTGAGGATCGGCAAGACAGAAAACTGCTCCGGCTGCCCCACTCGCGCTCCCTGCCGTCACACTCACCTCTGGGCACCCGGCGCTGTCCCGGGGGCTTTCCCACGGGGTGGGTAGGGTAGTGGGTGGTGCCGGCACAGCTGCCCTCCCCGCCCCGGGCACAGACAGCGCCTGTTGGTGGTGAACAGAAGCCGTGCCAGCCCCGGAGCGGCTCCTGGTGCCTCTCCCCCCGAGTGCTCTGGAAGCGTCTCTACTGCGATGCCGGGAGTGACTTGTGTCTCCAGGTTTGGGAAAACGAGATACCGTCCTCTCATGCCTGTCATCCCTTTTCCCTCCATCCTGCCGCAGGCTCCAGCGCCTGGCCAAAGACCTTCTGAAGCAGCTGCAAGTCCAGGACAGCGGGTCGTGGGCCAGCAACAAGGTGTCTGCGCTGGACCGCACCCTCGGGGAGATCGCCAGGATCCTGGAGAAGGAGGTAGGCGCCCCGGCCTCGCCCGTCCGAGGGCCTGGCTGTTTCCTCCCGCCGCGGGCAGAGGCCGGGGCCTGGCTGTGTCCTCCCCGCCGCGGGCTCAGGCTGCGGGCCTGGCTGTGTCCTCGCCGACGGTGCTTTCCCTCGGCTCTCGCTCAGCCGGCCTTGCTCTCAGCGGTCTTATCGAAGTCCTCACCAACAGAAATGTCCCTGAGGTCATGGTTTCCTCGGTCGTGTTTTCCTCCGCACAAACAGAATGAAATTATTTTCAGTGGAACCCTATCAATAAAGACGTGCAGTTTTACAGCAGAAAACACACAGCTGTGAGTCGTAAAGCTCACAGATCGCAGGTTTTCACGAGACGCCCGTTTTCCCCACCGGCAGCAGGTGTGGCCGTCTGCTCTGACGACTGACAGTCATCAGATGTGTCAGTGACGGCTGGAAGCTTCCTTAGCAATTGTACACGCCTTTAGTGTTCACTGTGGAGCATGTTACTGTACAAAGAGACAAAACTCCCGCTGTGGACATTTCATGATATTTTTTCTAATTTTTTTACTATGCGTATTTTTTTAAATTTTTATCTGTCAAATTTTATCATGAATAATTTCTCATGTCTTTAACTTTTTTTTAAACCAAGAAATGTATCTCAGTGTATACAATTTATATCTTAGGGGGTTTCTAATTTTCCCAATTTAAGGTAATGGCCATGTGTTTTTTTTTCTTATTTTCTGGGTTTAAACTTTATTACATAACATTTTATACTTAAAAAGACGGTAGTGATAAAAGGTATGTAAGTGCAACCCGCCGCCACCGCTGTAAACTCGCTGCCCAATGTGAGAATAGCCTCGTCCCGCCTCGCCCGCTGCGCTCTCTCCGCGGCACCGCACAGAGGTAAAGGGTGGCTTTTTGTTGTTTTCTTTCTGAATAGGTTTATTGCTTTACCACGTGACTGTATTGTTAAATAACATATTGCTCAGTCTTGCTTGTGTTTGACCTTTATAAAATACACTCTAGACTTTGGTGAATTATAACATTCATAATGATGGTTCTGAGTTTCTTTAAGCTTATCAGTATAGATGCTTTGCTCTTATTTTCTCTGTTATACAGTGACTACTTCACTGTGGTAATACTACGGTTTTTTAATCCATTCTCCTGGCATAAACATTTGTTTTCAGGAAGTGTGTGTGTGTGTGTGTGTGTGTGTGTGTGTGTTAGAGAGAGAGAGAGAGAGAGAGAGAGAGAGAGAGAGAGTGAGTGAGCTGTGTGCACATCCCTGTATCAGAGTAAACACCAGAGAATGTCTCTGGAGCAGGGAGCCAGACTCTAGTCCGTAACAGAATCCCTGGAGGACTAGTTAAGGAGAGGACTAGTTAAGACACAGACTGCTGGGCGGCCCTGGGCTTTCTGACTCAGTCGTGACGGAGGGGTTCCAAGATGTGTATTTCCAGCAAGTTCCCAGGTGACACTGCTGCCGGCCTGGGCAAGACGCGTGCCCGGGGTGGAGTTACGACCCACTTGACTTAGAGGGCGGAGCTCGGCTGTGCGCGGCCCCGACGGCGTCCTGTGTGGAGGGGACGGCGTGTGGCACCGGCGGGACCTCAGACCACGCTGGGGCAGGGCCCGGGACCCGGCTGGTGCAGGCGTGGTGCTCGGAGGGTGGCTCCGCCTCGGAAAAGCCACCGTGGTTACTGTGAGAGGATTATAACGCGTTTGTATAACGGGTGCTCACACTTTGAACTGAAAGGCAGTTGCTTGAAAATACCACCGTGTAGCCGAAACCGGTGTGGCTCAGTGCTAGAGCATCGGCCTTCGGACTGAAAGGTCCCAGGTTCGATTCCGGTCAAGGGCATGTACCTTGGCTGCGGGCACATCCCCGGTGGGGGGTGCGCAAGAGGCAGCTGGTCGATGTTTCTCTCTCATTGACATTTCTAACTCTCCATCCCTCTCAATTTCTCTCTCTGTGTAAAATCAATAAAATATATTTTTAAGAAAAAAAAAAAAGAAATACCACCATGCGTGCCTCATCTCAAGAATGTTGTTTTAGATGGAAGTAATCACAGAATTTTTTAGGCAAAAGTAAAATGGTCTTTGTAAGGAGGGTATTCATCATGAAAATCTAAGTGAAGCTCTTTCATTCACAAAGGCGCAGTTTGCTGGAATGCCACTGACTCCTTATGACCTTGGGGAGAGAGCGCGGTCTGGCTCCCCGGTCTGTGGCCGAAACGAAAGCTGTCTGCGGGGTGCACACCGGGACCGGGTGAAGCCGGGCCCCCTTTACCGTGACAGCCAGACCGCCTGCCGCGCCGGCCCGCTGTGGCTTCGGGGCCAGGCTGACACGGCCTGGAGTCCAGCCGACGGCACTGACGGTGTCCGTTCGGGGTGCAGAAACGCTCTTTCTGTGTGGGGACGGCCTGGGGTACAGGATCGTCCGGGGACGGTGGCCTGTGCGCGCTCACTGAGGGGGGGAGGCGGGCAGGGCTCTGCCTCTCGGACCTCAGCCCGCGGCGTCCTCTCGCTGTGGGGGCGGTTTTCCCGGAAGTTCGAGAGCAGGTGGCTGCCCGGGGGAAGCACAGAAACGCCTTGTGGTGGGGAGATCAGAGCACGGAGGAGGCCTCAGTTCTGAGTCTGTTCAGACACAAAACGTTTGTAAACTGTTGCGTTTGTTACACCTTTTAAGCAAACGTCAACCCCTTCTGTAAGAAATAGGGTGGCGTAGGCTCTGCACCAGCTCTACAAATAAAAACACCTACACGTGCTGCAGAAAGTTAATTTTCCTAAAGGCCTGAGAGAGCTAAGAAGAAAGGAGACAATTCCTAGGTTAAAGAAAAAGCAGGAATTGTGAGAGCGGAGCCTCTCACTGCATTCCCGGGGAGCCTCTGGCAGGCGGTTCGATTCCAGTCAAAGGCATGTACCTTGGTTGCAGGCACATCCTTCAGGCACATCCTGGGGTGTGCAGGAGGCAGCTGATCAATGTTTCTCTCTCATCAGTGTTTCTAGCTCTCTATCCCTCTCTTTTCCTCTCTGTAAAATATCAATAAAATATATATATTTTAAAAAGAGTATAGGTATTCACTTTTAAAAAAATATATTTTTTATTGATTTCAGAGAGGAAGAGAGAGGGAGAGAGAGAAAGAAACATCCATGATGAGGGAGAATCATGGATCACTTGCCTCCTGCAAGTCCCCACTGGGGGTTGAGCCCACATCCTGGGCATGTGCCCTTGACTGGAATCGAACCCTGGGACCTTTCAGTCCGCAGGCTAACACTCTATCCACTGAGCCAAACTGGCTACGGTAGTATTCACTTTTTTTTAAGTGATAGAATATTTTTTTAAAAAAACACAAATCTGAAAACTGAACATTCTGTAATCAACATTAAGAAAAAGGAATGTGAGATAACAGTAGAATAACCCAGCAGAAGAGGGAAATCGTGAGCTGTAAGGCAGGCCATAGAGGACTCTACAATGGGTAATGAAGGTTAGTTACGTAATAACAGGTGGAAACGAGGCTTTTGGAGGTGAGCACAATGTAATATACTGTGGTATTAGAATGTTGCACACCTGCCGAAACCGGTTTGGCTCAGTGGATAGAACGTCAGCCTGCGGACTGGAAGGTCCCAGGTTCAATTCCGGTCATGGGCATGGACCTCGGTTGTGGGCACATCCCCAGTGGGGGGGGGGGGGGTGCAAGAGGCAGCTGATCGATGATTCTCTCTCATCGATGTTTCTAGCTCTCTATCCCTCTCTCTTCCTCTCTGTAAAAAAATCAATAAAATAAAATTTAAAAAGAATGTTGCACACCTGAAAATTATATAATGTTGTAAACCATAAAATTCAAAAATAAAAATGAAAGCATTCAGACTGAAACGTGGAGAAAAGAAGGTTGGAAAATACAGAAAAGATTGCAGGAGGCATTAATCTACAGTGAAAAGGCCTTGTTTGTGTAAAATTGTCCAGACGGGCTAAGAAGATAATAGAGCAGAAAAGTATTGGAATTGATTATCATTTCCAACTTTCCCACAGTCTCCAGAAGCCCAAAGAAACCCCCGCGAGGAAAAGAGTGAAACTGCAGACATCACCCTGAAACCGGAGGAAACAGAATTAAAAGCTAGACTTAGCTCATAAACTTGGATTCAGAATTTCTAAATACAGTTTTTGCAAACCAAGTCATGCAAGTGTATAAAAGGAATAATGTATTCCAACAGCGTTGGGTTTATCCAAGGTATTTAAGATTGGCTTACCATTGGAAAGTCAGCCACAGCTTTTGACATCATACTCAAAGAAGAAAAGAAAGCATATGGTCATCTCAGAAAATGCGGCAAAAGCATTTAGTAAGATCGTATGAAATCACTTCATAATAGGAAACTAGGAACCCAATGGAATTTCCTTAATCTGAAAAATTGTACCTACAAAAATGTATAGCTAGCATCAAATAATAAATGAGTTTAACGAGGTTTAACTAGATAGCAGGATAATAAATAAAATCAACTGTATTCATAATATCAAAGTAGTTAGTTAGTATCTGTAAGTAAAACTGCCGTGCCCGTGGATTGGAACACTCACTGTAGTCAATACTTCTCTTCTTCCCCAGCTGATTTATAGGTCCAGTGCAGTCCCGATTAAATTCATTTTCTTTAAGCCTCAGATAGTTATCACTGAACCAGAGCCCCCTGGGGATGTGCCCGCAACCCAGGTCCATGCCCTTGAGCGGAATCGAAACCGGGACCTTTCAGTCCGCAGGCCGACGCTCTACCACTGAGCCACGCCGGCCGGGGCGAGAATCTGTAACAGTCGGGGGAGATCCACACGCAGCGCCCGGTGTGAGCTGCGCTGAACCCGCGAGGCAGCCGTGGAAGGACCGGGACGCTCACACGCTGTGGCCACAGGCTGGCGCGGCCACGTTAGAAAGCCGTTCCCTTTCCAGCCAGCATGGTGACTGCTGCCGTCTGGAGGACCAGGCGTGTGCCAGCGGCTGTTCACACCGACCAAACACGGGAAATACACCCACGCACCCACCAGCAGCCAAATAGATGAATTCTGGTGTGCCCAGATAACGGAATATTATTCACCAGAAAACGATTCACTGCTGCTGTGGTGACAGCGCGGACGTATCTGACCGCCTCGGTGAGCAGGCCACGTTTAAAAACGCAGACATACGTGTGTACTGTCGTTTTAGGAACAGGCAGAAGCGCCCTGGTGTCTTAGACGATGAAGCTGTGCGGAGGACGCGGAAATACCTCTCAGGAAAGCGCGGTCCAGAGGCGGCTTCTGGGGAGCTGGCGGCTCCCCGTCGGGCGGCAGCTGCGGGGCTCAGGGTGTCATTCTTCAAACAGCACTTCCGTGTCTTCTGGTTTTTTCTGACTTCTCTGTTTATATTTCACAATAATACACATTTAAAAATGTAAGAATCAAACAGTGTCTTTGCCAAAGGCCCCTTCCTTGCAGAAACGTTTAACTGTTTCAGTGCGAGTTCTGAGTGTCCTGGTGCCGCAGGCGCGGGGTTCGCTCTCGCAGCGTCTCCTCACGTCTGAGCGGGAGCTGCCCCGCCGCGTGCTGTGGGCGGTCAGAGACGCGGGCCGTGTGTGCCGTTCCTGTAAGTAAACAGTCTGAGCGGCTGGACATGGCGTGGAGCTTTTCCAGTTGCCTCTCATGAGCTTTCAGAATCCTGCCAGATTTAACAGAGACTCAGCTGCGACCTCTGGAAGCAAACCGCAGAGCTGGCCGCGCTCGCAGCTGGAAGGGAATTCAGTGACGCGGGGCCACGTGGCCGGTGGGAGCCAGGCAGAGCTGCTCTGTGGGCTCGGCGTGCTCGGCAGAGGCAGACTCTTCCCTACCTGAGAAGCCCGTCCCTGACTCTCTGCTGGAATTCTCCAGGGAGAGGGGAGGGGAAGCGTCCAGTCCGGAGGACCTTTTGTGTTATCCTCCTTACTGAGCAGCTCCTCACATCCTCTGGTTGTTTCCTCCAAGCAGCGGACAGGCCGCAGGGCACCGAGATGGTCCTCCGCCCCGAGGCCACCCGGCGGGAGACGCCCTGCCTGAGTGCTCCCCCCCTCCCTTAAAAATAAATCATTATTGTTCAGATTATTACAGGTGTTCCACCCCACCCTCCCTTAGCTCCCCTCCACCCAATTCCCAACCCCACCCCACACCCTTGCCCCCACCACTGTCTTCACCCATAGGTGTAAGATCATCGTCCAGTCTCTTCCCGCACCCCTCAGACCCCTTTCCTCCTGTGAATTGTTAGTCCAATCCCTTTCTATGCCCCTGATTCTATTATATTCTCCAGTCCATTTTGTTCTTCAGATTTTTTTTTATTCTCTTGATTTTTAGATTCGCTTGTTGGTAGGTATGTATTTGATGCCTTTTTGCTGTTCATAATTTTTTTTACCTTAACCTTTTTCTTTTCTTCCTCGTCTTAAAAAATATCCTTCAACATTTCCTGTAATCCTGGTTTGGTGTTGATGAACTCCTTTAACTTTTTCTTGTCTGTGAAGCTCTTTGTCTGACCTTCCATTCTGAATGATAGTTTTGCTGGGTAGAGTAATCTTGGTTGTAGGTTCTTGTTGTTCATCATTTTGAATATTTCTTGCCATTCCCTTCTGGCCTGCATAGTTTCTGTTGAGAAATCAGCTGACAATCATATGGGTGCTCCCTTGTAGGTAACTAGTTGTTTCTGTCTTGCTGCTTATAAGATTTTCTCTTTGTCTTTTGCTCTTGGCAATTTAATGATGATGTTTCTTGGTGTGGTCCTCTTTGGATTCCTCTTGTTTGGGGTTCTGTGCGCTTCCTGAACTTGTAGGTCTATTCTTTTCACTAGGTGGGGGAAGTTTTCTGTCATTATTTCTTCCATTAAGCCTTCAATATTTTGCTCGCTCTCTTCTTCTGGCACCCCAAAAATCCTATGTTGGTACGTTTTAAGCCGTCCCAGAGGCTCCTTACACGATCCTCACACTTTTGGATTCTTCTTTCGTTTTGCCTCTCTGGTTGGGTAATTTTTGCCTTCTTTATTCCAGTTCTTTGGTTTGATTCTTGGGTCATGTTGATCTATAGTTGGGTTTCTGTATATTCTTTATTTCAGACTTTGTATGCTTAATTTCTGGCTGGTCCTTTTCCATTTTTTTTGTATTCTCATTAAGTCCTTGAAGGTCTCAACAAGCCTCTTGGAGATCTCCTGTGATTCTGAACTGTGTGTCGCCCAGTAGTGTCATAGTTCTGTTTCCTCATGTTGGCTGACTCCCTGTGTTGATGGAGTGGCTTTGTGTGGTCGGTGACCTATAGGGGTCAGTAGCTCAGCTTCCCCAATCACCTGAGGTGGTCGCTTTTGCTATATCCCTTTGTGGGCTTAGTGCAAAGTCTTGGTGTAATTAAGCCTTGATTGCTGTTGGTACACTGGGAGGAACTGACCTCCAGGCCAACTGCCTATGAGGATCCACTGTGTCTATAAAGGAAGAACTGCTGCGCTGCAGAGACACCTTGTTTCAGTGAGGCTTTGGTGCTCACTGTGACCGTCTCCCGAATGTGTCACTTATGGGTGTGAGGGATTGAAACTGAGCACTAGAACTCTGGTTTCTGGGTCTCAATGAGGTGCAGTTCAGCTACTGGCTGAGGCCAGTACTGTCGCAGAAGCTATAGCGGGAACCCCAGTCCTGTCCTCCTTGTATCTGTTGCCCCAGGTTGCAGGGTTTTTTAAAAACTGCAACAGAGAGGGCCATTCATATGCAAAGTCCGATGCTTGTAGCTAGGATGTGCTGTGAGGGGCGGAGTCTCGGGGCCACATAGCAGGGCGTGGCCAACAGCCATGGCTGCTGGTCCACTGCCTCTCACCACAGCACAGTAAATGGTCCCCGTTCTCATGGCAGACAGTCTAGGGCTAGCCTCTCCCCAGAATTTCCCATAGACTTGTGCCCAGCAGCCTTTTAGAAGTGTTTACCTAACGCCGCCATCTTCAGTCTCCTGCCTTTTTAAAAAAATATATATTTTATTGATTTTTTTTTTTTTTTTTTTACAGAGAGGAAGGGAGAGGGTCAGAGAGCTAGAAACATCGACCAGCTGCCTCCTGCACGCCCCCCACTGGAGGACGTGCCCGCAACCAAGGTCCACGCCCTTGACCGGAATCGAACCCGGGACCTTTCAGTCCGCAGGCCGACGCTCTATCCACTGAGCCACACCGGTTTCGGGGCGCTTCCCAGTTTAAATGAGGGAAATGCATGTCCCGTCCATTTCAAACGGACTTTCTAAACTGAAACAGTAAAACGCCGTTTTATAGTCATAGACTCACGTTAGGATGCGGTTTGTTTAAACAGCCTCACAATTGATGTGACTATTTTGTTGACGCGAGTTCTCTTTGGAGTGTAATTCAACTTGCATGCCATCATATTTAAAACGCACTGAGTTTAGTGCATATGCAAATTTTCTGTATACATATCAACTGGACAGCGTTCTGTTTTGAGATCGAGATGGTCCGTGAGGTTAGGGTGACACAAACAAGAGGCAGATCCGTTCTCCCGGGAAGATGCCTGTCATTGAGGCCTCGCCACATGCAGAGGGTGCGATCGTGTCTGGGAGCGCATGTTACATAAACGTGCCGGGTCCGAACTCTGTCTTGGAAGCTTACATGGAGGGTTTTAGAGAAACCAAGATTCTTTATCTTTAACCTGATAAACTCTATCTACCTCTCACTCTGTGGGCCCTGACCTGGCTCTGTCTGGGCCTATTCCTACGCAGGTCTCTTCCCGAGATCGTGATTGCTTTACAATACAGGAAGTAGATGGAATCGGAATATCTTTAGGGCTCTGGCTACCTCCAAAATTATGTGATGTTTTGCTTCAAACGCATCATAGATGCAGATCCTGTAAGCAGAAGATATTCAGATGAGTGAAACAGTTTTTAAAGCTTCTCTCTTCTAGAATGTTAACACTTTTCCAAAATAGTTTTATTCTATAACCACTCTCAGAAAAACCCAGATATAAATTATATACTTACAGGGTAGGAAGGTAGTAAACATTTTATTTTTATTTTATTTTATTTTAAATGTATTTTATTTTTTAAATATATTTTATTGATTTTTTTACAGAGAGGAAGGGAGAGGGATAGAGAGCTAGAAACATCGATGAGAGAGAATCATCGACCAGCTGCCTCTTGCACACCCCCAACGGGGATGTGCCCGCAACCAGTGTGCATGCCCTTGACCGGAATCGAGCCTGGGACCTTTCAGTCCGCAGGCTGACGCTCTATCCACTGAGCCAAATCTGTTTCGGCAAACATATTTAATATAAATATAAAATAACCATAAGCTTGAGAATTCTGTTTTTAATATTTATTTTTTAAATGACCACACTGTATGTCCTATAAAGATCTCTCTCAAGCTTTCCAATTCGTATTATAATTTTTCATCTTAGCTGGTGAACTGACTTTGTACTTTGATTACCCAAAAAATGTTTTTAAACCCATTTCTTTTTGTAAACTTAAAACACGTTACCAGCGAATGCTAAGAACAAGCAGATGAGCCACAACGTCAAGTTTTTGCCGTGCGGGTTTCTGGCGAGGGTCTGGCTCGGAGAGGGGGGCGGGAGATGGATCGGCGGTGTTAATAGGCAAGCCCTCGCCGGAGTGTTTTTTTTCTATTTTCAAGCATTACTCTGCCACCAGTGAAGTCTCATTATTCCTAAATGTCCTAATCAATAAGGTCACGGGAGATTGATTTCAGGAGCCGCCACCGTGTTTATGACAAGAGGCATATGGAGTCATTTGTGGGAGTGGGCAGTAATTCTCCCGCTAACTGGCCAGTCAGGGGATCGGGGCGCCATCTGACACGTCTCCAGGTGGCCAGGAGCGTCCCCCTGGTGTCCGTCACCGACAGAGGAGCAGCCCATATTGCTAATTGAATTCCCCGCGAGAGCAAATATATACCGTCCTGCGGGGGGGAGGGGGCGGGAGACGGGGGGGACAGGAGCGAATCTATACAAGGCTCCGATGCGTAGGAGCTGGCGCATTGATTTCCCTCTGCTGATGGCCTGGGGCAGATCAGGATGTCCTCAGGAAATACAGCAGCTCCTTTTCACTTAAGACTTTCAGAATTGCAACTACCAGTGTTTCAAAAAAAATATATGTATTTGAATATTTTAAACAAACAATGTAGGTCTATTAGAGTCACGTGTGCTGTAGAAAAGGTGCAGCACAGCTCTAGCCAGTGTGGTTCAGTGGATAGAGCGTCGGCCTGCGGACTGAAGGGTCCCAGGTTCGATTCCGGTCAAGGGCAGGTACCTTGGTTGCGGGCACATCCCCAGTAGGGGGTGTGCAGGAGGCAATTGATCGATGTTTCTCTCTCATCGATATTTCTAACTCTCTCCCTCTCTCTTCCTCTCTGTAAAAAAATCAATAAAAAAAAATATATATATATATATCTATATATAAAAGGTGTAGCACAAACATTTTCTCATTGACTGTGACCCTGATTTAAGGGCCACACTATCTTCCATCGTATGAGAGTAGTGTCATCTATTTGGCTATTCCTCTGTTTGAGGGACTTTATGTCTACAAAAGTATTTTTTAAATTACTGTAATACATGCTCATTGTTAAAAGCAAAATTAAGCAATACAGAAATGTAGAATAGAATAAGCAAACGCCCTCATTTTCCCCTCCTCACCCTCTTCTCAGACATAACCACTGAGATTTTTACACACACACACACACACACACACACACACACCCCGCCACCATGTTTTTTCACTCGTTTCACACCTAATTTGCAGGCAGTTCTGTATAGCATCTGCTGCTATTGAATCTTCCTGAAGCGTTCAACTTCGTTTGCATAGGAGCTTTCTTCCCAGTACGTCATTAGTTTACTCGACATTAATCTAAATTACGTATGATAGTGAGGAAGCAAGGGACGCAGCGTTGTCTGGGAGAAGATACCACAGAAGAAGGATGTTCGCTGGGACGCAGGCTCAGTCTGCACGTTTCCCGGGGCGGGGCGGGGCGGCCCTCACCATCGTGGCTGAGTGGAGTCGGGGGCGGGTGGAAGGGCTGTGGACTGCTCTGATTCATGGGCCTGTCTGTGCAGGCGTTTCCCAGGCCTCCCTGCCAGCACTGTGCACCACCGATCCGTGCTGCATCTTAAACTGGAAACGTCTGTCAGTGAACAACAACATCAAAACCCAGGAGTTTATTGAGCATCTATTCTTGTAAACTTGCAAATCTTGTTGACTCATCATAGTACCGTATTTGCCGGCGTATAAGACGATTTTTGGCCCTGAAAAATACGTATTTGCCGGCGTATAAGACGACTGGGCGTATAAGAAGACCCCCTAACATTTCCACTAAAAATACAGAGTTTGTTCTATACTCGCCGTATAAGACTACCCCCCACTTGGAGGCATATTTTTCAGGGCCAAAAAATCGTCTTATACGCCGGCAAATACGGTAATTCTGTAATGTTGTCTCCATTTTGAGAATAAAGACATCAAGACAGCCGAAACCAGTTTGGCTCAGTGGATAAGAGCGTCAGCCTGCGGACGGAAGGGTCCCAGGTTTGATTCCAGTCAAGGGCATGTACCTTGGTTGCGGGCACATCCCAAGTGGGGTGTGTGCAGGAGGCAGCTGGTCGATGACTCTCATCAATGTTTCTAACTAGCTATCCCTCTCTCTTCCTCTCTGTAAAAAATCAATAAAATATATATATGAAAAAAGACATCAAGACACACAGAGATTCACTAACTTGGTCAAGGTCACCACTCTATAAGATCCAAAAAATGTTTAAGAAATTTTCACTTGCCATAGTCAGTTTACTGCATGAGCAAGCTATTCAGTGTTTCAGAGCCATATATCCACACAATAAGTTAAAAAATTCTTGCAAAATACAGAAGAAGTATGTATCTGCAGCAGACAAAACACATTTTTGTTTCATGGCCTCAACTTTCAGAATGGTTTGTGAAACGCATTCGTTAAATGTATATGGAACCTGCCGAAACCGGTTTGGCTCAGTGGGTAGAGCGTCAGCCTGCGGACTGAAGGGTCCCGTGTGCAATTCCGGTCAAGGGCATGTACCTTGGCTGCGGGCACATCCCCAATGGGGGGTGTGCAAGAGGCAGCTGATCGATGTCTCTCATCGACGTTTCTAGCTCTCTATCTCTCTCTTCTTCCGCTCTATAAAAAAGTCAATAAAATATATATTTTTAAAAAATAAATAAATGTATGTGGAACCTACACGGCACTTTTCTATTTCTACAAACCAGGGGAAGGGGATGTTAGAGTAAGTTACCGTCACAGATCCTTAGCCAGCTCTCCCCTCCTGGGAAGTACGGAATGAGACTCGCTGCTGCTTCGGCTGCAAAGGCGTGAGCGACGTGGACGCGAATGGGGTTTCCTGCCCTCCCAGGAGGGGCTGTGTCCCCTCTCTGTGGACCCACTGAATGTCTGCCGTGGCGTGTTTTCCTAGCGCCTGCATCGGTCTTGGCTCTTCTCGGTGGTATTCAGACAGACACGAGACAAACACACACCAGCTTTCTGAGCGTAGTGTCTGAGATGTCTGTCTGGTAACACTCTTCATCATGGATTGCCCTGAATTTTTCACCTGCTTCCCCGCACAAGATGATGTTTTTGGCATGGCCGTCCCAACAGGAAAAGCTGTTCTTTCCTTTACCTTGTGCTCTTCAGTTTTTCCTAGACCGGAAAACGTTGGTGAGCAGCAAACTGTGGAATAAAAATGGCCTGCAGGTCTCGCTGAGCACGCGCATGAGGGTTTGTGTAGGACCATTTTATTGATTGATTGATTGATTTTTATTTTATTGATTTTCCACAGAGAGGAAGGGAGAGGGATAGAGAGCTAGAAACGTCGATGAGAGAGAAACATTGACCAGCTGCCTCCTGCACACCCCCCACTGGGGATGTGCCCGCAACCAAGGCACATGCCCTTGACCGGAATCGAACCCGGGACCCTTCAGTCCACAGGCCGACGCTCTATCCACTGAGCCAAACCGGTTTCAGCATGTAGGACCATTTCAGAAGTAGAATTACAAGATGCGTGTTGCATCCAGCCTTTTGTGAGACACCTCCCCGCTTGTCTTCTGAGGTCCCTGGTTCCGGCAGCGTGCGGGGGCGGGCGGTGGTCACTGCACAGGACCAGCCTTGCGGGGAGGGGGATTCGGGGGGCGGGGGGCTGTAGCGGTGAAACACGCCGGGCCGTGTCTTCTGGTTGGAGATCTCTGGCGGAGCACAGCCTCAGATTCCATCACTGAAGGCCCGTGAGCCGCCCTCCGGGGCTCCCCCTGCCTCCCCGGCCCGTCTCCCCGCCGGCCCCCCCTCCCCACCCGTCAGCACACTGTGCGTCTCCGAATTGCTTACTGTGTTTAGAACGTAAATGCGGGTGACTGAGTGATTCTGTCTCCTTCTTTGTTGTGTTTTACTTTTTTTTTTTTTTTAATACAAAAATTAAAAAGAAAAAGACGCGTTGGGACCTCTGCAGACTGCCTCACTAAAATCCTCCACCGTGGTTTGTAGCGGGGCTGAGGGTCAGGGCTCTGCAGGCTGGACAGTTCGTTTGCGTGTTTGTCTTCTCGTCGGCCTGTGGCGTCTTGAGGGCCCTTTGTGGCTGGCGTGTCACTGGTACGCGGTAAAGGCTTACTGAAGTGACCATGAAGCCAATGAACGGATGGGATTGTTCAGTCACCAGGAAAAGGATGAAGAGAAAGCTAATGGCGTTTGTATATATAAAAAGTTTTTCTAGGAAGGAGGTGGGGGGGGGTTATAAAAAGGTCTAAGATACACTATTCTACTTTCAGAATGAGAAATTGGTCATAATGCACCACTTCATAGGCTAATGTTAGGCAGATGTCTTTGCCTATAAAGGTTACCAGATGATATCAATAGGTGACTTATGAAGGCGTTTCTCCTTTCGTAGCTACAAGTGTCCGCTGCACACTGAAGGCTAAGCCAGTCACCCGTGATGTGTGGTTCTAGCTCAGGGTGGGCAAACTTTTTGACTCGAGGGCCACCATGGGTTCTTACACCGGACCGGAGGGCCGGAACAAAAGCAGCCTGACCGTGCTGGCACTCTCCTCTTGGGCTGCTGGGGAAGGAGCGGAGGGGAGAGCAAGAGAACCCTCCGCTCTTTCGGCTCCGCGGGCCTGAGAGAACAGCCGAAGGGGCCGGATCGGGCCCGCGGGCCATAGTTTGCCCACGGCTGCTCTAGACCATTGGGCCAGGACAGAGCTGGTGAGAAAAGGTAGAATAATTGGGTCTCGGGTGAGCCGACGGAGACTGCCAAGTGTCTAGTGGAGCTGTTCGGTCTGTTCGGGGTCGGGGCTCGGCTTCTCTGAGAAGCAGCCGGAGCCACCGTGGCAAGAACTAAGCGAGGTTTACAAATCCACGCTGTTGTTTTTGATTTTATGATTGCATGTTTCAGAGTGAATCAGTGTTTTTGAATTAAAATACAACAATACAGTATGATTGAAGTGAGGTCAGTTTTTATTTTAGCGGACAGTGTTCAAAATAAAACGTTCTTTTGTTTTCATTGGAATAGAACTCTCTCCCTTCTCAAGTCTTCATAAAAGGGCTTTGCGATGTGATGTATCTTATATATTCAGAACGTTGACAGAATGACAAAGAACATCATAGTAAATTCAGTGGAAAAAATTAAGACTTTAATTTCTCATATAGTGTAGTTAGTACGCAGTGCCTCATATAAGATGTATAAAATAATGTGATTGATATTTATTATGGACTGTAAGAAACCGGGTCCTCTGATTTAATATATTTGTTACCATGCCTCAAAATGACCTCCCTTCCATTTTGTAATCACTTATTTACATATGTGATTAAAAAATTAATTTATCTGTCCTTCATGTTACAAGTCATTGTTAAGCTCTCTGTATAAGAGGCCCAGGCATACAAATGTAGGGACTGTAAACATTTATAGATGTTATAAAAATTCAGCCAGCAAAATTCTAACATGATAATTTATAAATATAAAGTAATTTAGTTGTATAACTTATAATTATAAAGCAATAGAATTTGTTCTGCAGTCCAGTGCCTTCTTAATCAAAAGTTAGCTTCACAGCCAAAACTGGTTTGGCTCAGTGGATAGAGCGTCGGCTTACGGACTTGGGGGTCCCAGGTTCGATTCCGGTCAAGGGCATGTACATTGGTTATGGGCACATTCCCGGTAGGGGGTGTGCAGGAGGCAGCTGGTCGATGTTTCTCTCATCGACATTTCTAGCTCTCTATCCCTCTCCCTTTCTCTCTGTGGAAAATCAATAAAATATATTTTTAAAAATAAAAAAGAATAAATCTCTTTTTTTTTTTTTTAAAGTTAGCTTCACATCTTCAAAGACCTGGACTGGACCGGAACAAACGACTTTTCAAAAATATTTTTTTATTGATTTTTTACAGAGAGGAAGGGAGAGAGAGGGATAGACAGCTGGAAGCATCGATGAGAGAGAGACATCCATCAGCCGCCTCTTGCACACCCCCACTGGGGATGTGCCCACAACCAAGGTAAATACCCTTGACCGGAATCGAACCTGGGACCCTTCAGTCCGCAGGCCGATGCTCTAGCCACTGAGCCACACCGGTTTCGGCACAAACTGCTTTTCAGGGAGGCAGTGCACAGGCCACGGCAATCAGCCCCCTGGGATTGAGGACATGAAGGATGGGCGTGGAGTTAGAGGTTTTGTTCAAAACTTTGCCGCTTAAAATAATCGGGGGGAAAACACACAAAAAAACAGAAGTTATGGTGAACGTTTTAAAATTATGTTCCAATTAGAGAGTGTCCTTTAAAAAGAAAATTTTGCCCTTTTTCCTGCAGGTTTCTAATGTCTCTGTCTCTCATATTACTTATTTTTGCCTCGACTAAGTTGCAGCAGTCTCTCCGGTGCATCCACTGGGAAGACTGATGACCTCCCCGAGCCACTCCCGCGGTGACACCAGTGGTTTCTCTGGTGTCAGACAGGGTCTCTGTTTTCTCAATTTTAAATAAATGTGCAGCCCACGGCCTCACCCGTCATGATGTCAGCTGTTTACATTTCAGCAAAATGTTTGTCGTAACTTTCAAATACAGGGAGCTGCGGACAGACGGGATTCGTCACGTCCAGAGGCTGTCAGAGCGCCGGCCCCGCGGGCCCGAGCAGCTCCGCGTTTATACTTTCTCTTCTCCTTTTTGAATATGTTTTATTGAATTTTTACAGAGAGGAAGGGAGAGGGAGAGAGAGCTAGAAACACTGATGAGAGAGAAACATCGACCAGCTGCCTCTTGCACAACCCCTACTGGGGATGTGCCGGCAACCATGGTACGTGTGTGTGTGTGTGTATAAATCCATTAGAAATGGCAGGGAGCGCTCTCCAGCCAGTGAGGACAGCAGGCTGGAAGGGAGTGTGTGGGGGTGGCTTTCGGATCAGCTTATAAAAGCAATAACAAACTCCACGACGGGCTGCGGGCCGTCCCGGTGCTGCCGAGCTCTCAGGGGGGACGTGCTGTGAAGACACGGGCTCAGGCTCCTGGGCGACACCCGTCTGGATCTCCCGCTCAGCTCGGCCAGGGCAGCAGTGTGTGGAGGGGAGGGGACAGACCAGAGGAGAGGACCGAGGAGGAGCGGCGTTTACCACAGAGACTGACAAACCACAGCCCGGACACAGTCTGGTTTCTAATGGATTTATACACACACACACACACACACACACACACGCACGCACGCGCACACACACATCATCATCATCATCATCATCAATCAATCAATAACAAAACAAAATCAATAACAGCAACAGAAAACCTGGTAATCCAAATGGAAATACCTCCCAGGAGTAACGGTCTCTCTTCTTGGGGCTGTGAGCACACGCTCCCGTCTGAGCCTCGGCGCCCACCCACAGCACCAGGTCCAGTCTTAGCGCCCGCCCCACAGCACCAGGTCCCGTCTGAGCCTCGGCGCCCACCCCACAGCACCAGGTCCAGTCTTAGTGCCCACCCCACAGCACCAGGTCCAGTCTTAGTGCCCACCCCACAGCACCAGGTCCAGTCTTAGTGCCCACCCCACAGCACCAGGTCCCGTCTGAGCCTCGGCGCCCGCCCGTCTGGCATGTACTTCCTCCAAGGACCCTGGTCCCCAGGCCCCGCTCCCGGCTCTGTCCTCACGGGCCGGCTCTATTCACCGAGCCACACCGGTTTCAGCCAAATCTGCCGCCTTTCGAAGGGCTCGCTCCCAGAGACTCGTGGGTGGTTGTGTGGTGGTTAAAGCGAGCTCTCTCTCGCAGTTTGGAGTATGCATATTAAATTCATACTTCTTGCCGAAGCCAGTTTGGCTCAGCGGTAGAGCGTCGGTCTGCGGACTGAAAGGTGCTGGGTTCGATTCCGGTCAAGGGCATGTACCTTGGTTGCAGGCACATCCCCGGTAGGGGGTGTGCAAGAGGCAGCTGGTTGATGTTTCTCTCTCATCGACGTTTCTAACTATCTATTCTCTCCCTTCCTCTCTGTAAAATATCAATAAAATATATTTTTTTAAAAATAAATTCATACTTCTTGGCCTACACTTTTTCGTCGATTTAGACAATTATAAGAAAATTACGTTAGTCACAAAGCGTCGGTACTGTTTTCAGAGCAGAACAGTCTGCGTGAACGGCAGGCGATGGCATTCACTGACAGGCCACTCTGATGAATAGAAATGCTGTGCAAATCACCTGTCAGGAGACACGGGACGATCTTTTTATCCGTGTGATTTACACTGAACTCTGGCTGGCGGGCAGCGTTTTCGGAATTAAAACCTCTGTAGACAAGTAGTAAACTGGGTAATGTCCGCGTGAATAATGCATGAGCGGCCCCCGGCAGGGCCCGCGGGGAGCAGGCTGGCGGCAGGCGCGTGTCGGGGGCGCGTCGGGCAGCTCCGTCTGCCCCGTGGAGGGCTCGTGGGTTTATCCGCTGTCTTCTCACCCAGGGACAGAGAAGCGGGTTTTGAAGATGCTTGTATCCGATTCAAACGGAGTTCGGTGGATCCTGGACGAGCCCGTGTGGCTCCCTGAGGTCTTTACACTCCGGGGCGTTCACGGGAGGCCCGAGGCGGAGCTGTGCAGGGTTCGAGCCTCTCACCACTTTGATTTATTACCCACTAAGCGTGACTCTTATCCTTCCCTAACTCGGATCGATAGATTTAGCTTTGGAGCTCCTTTATGATGAGGGCACGCACCGGAGGAGTGCGTGAGGAGTGGGCAATCGCTTACTTTCTCTGAGTTAGGAATCCCTCCACATCTGTGGCCGGAAGCCGTGCGGGCGTGCACCCGTCTGTGCACCTGCCACGGCGGCGGCGTGGCGGCCGGTGCTGGCTGCTGAGTGCGAGCGGGAGTGGCAGTGGCAGTGGCAGCGCCGGGGGCAGCGGCGGCCGTGGTCGTGAACGGCCGGCCCCGGACCCGGTCAGGAGAAGAGCCGCTGCCCCCGGCGTTCCACAGAGGGAGTGAGGCCAGGATCTGTGGGCAGGCTGGGGCTGGAGGGGCACCGAGAAGGGGCAGGGGCGTCCGGAGGGCGTTCCGTTCCTCTCCGCCCCGCCCCGGAGCTGAGGACCAGGGAGGGGAGGTGCCCCCAGCGCCTGGGCCGCTGGCAGTGCTGGCTCTGCCGCCCCCGTCCCGGGACGGTTTCTGAGTCGTTACCGGCACCCGTGCGCGTCCGTGTGCACCGTGCACTGAACTGTACGTCCCGGTCACAGGGCGGAGCGATCTGTGCACATGTGGTTCTCCTGGAACCTGTGTGTGTCCGTGTGCACCAGACACTGAACTGTACGTCCCGTGTGACGGTCACAGGGCGGAGCCATCTGTACACATGTGGTTCTCCCGGCAGATCTGTGTGTGTCCGTGTGCACCAGACACTGAACTGTACGTCCCGTGTGACGGTCACAGGGCGGAGCGATCTGTGCACATGTGGTTCTCCCGGCAGCTGTGCCTTTTGGCCTTTCACGTGGTTGGGGCCTGTGCTCTCTGGTTTTCTCCTCTGCAGGCTTGGAGGAGTTTTTATCGGGACTGAAACCTGCACTGATTAATCCAACAAAAGCACCTCCTCGGTCAGTGCCAGGTGGTATTTTGGATACTAGGGCTGTAATGTAACTTTTAAACTGCGGCTTGTAAGACACATGTGTGTCTCCTGCATACTCACTCACGTAAGCACGTTCAGACCATGTGTATCCCTCGGGGATCTGTCCGCGGTGCTGGCTTTGGGCCCGGCACGTCCTCCCGGGCCTCCCGTCCGGGTCTCTCTGCCGCCAGCTTTAACCTGCAGGAGCAGGAGGAGAGGGTCTGCTGCGGGCGCCCCGGAGCCAGCGCGCGGGGGAGGGGGAGACCCCTCTGGGTCCTCGTCTTCTGGTCTGGTGGAGCCCGCCATGTTCACTCAGTGTGTCCCGAACAACTAACTGTCCAAGGCCCCGCCTCCGCGCCCGCGTCCCTGCCCCCTCCGTGTGCCCGTCTCACACACAGCTCCACCTCTGCGCTCGCTCGCTGGAAGTCAGGGCGGAGCGCCCGGCCACGGGCTGTAGAATCACTGGGTCTGGCTCTGCCACCGCACTGCAGGTGAGGTCGTTCAGTAGAAAGTTAATAAAATCTGGCCTTTGTCTCCTGAAGCGTCGTGTTCTTTTCCCGCTCGGAGTCTTGGCGGGCCTGAGTCTTAGGTTCCCAAGAGGTCACGTCCATGTGGCTGGAGCCGCATGAAAGCTCCGAGGTTTGTTTTGTTTTGTTTTGGAGGCGAGATGTACGCGCTGGGCGTCTGCTTTCCCTCAGCCCCCACCCCGCCCCGCCCGTGCGGCCCCCGCCCTCCCGCCCCAAGGGAGGTGGAGGCGCCTTGTCTGCAGCGGCCCCGCATCCGCCAGAGCCTCCCCCTCACGGCTCGCTCGGCTCGCGGCTCTCAGGAGGCCCTCGGTGAGCATGTCCTTCCTCCATCTGGAGAAGCCAAAGTGCATCCTGTGGGCCTGAAACTCGGTTCCAGGGAGAAGCTTGTGAGGCCGGGCCTCGGGGAGCTGGGCCGAGGGGACCTGGGCCGGGGCCTGGGCCGCGGGGAGCCGGGGAGGAGCTCCTGTGTGTCCAGGTTGAAACCCGGCGGACGTTTAGGTCCCCCCCCCCCCCCCTGCGCAGGGAGCTGCCCCGGGCCGGCCCCGGTGAGGAGGCCCACAGGCCGGGCGCAGCGGGATGCGGATATGGACAGAGGCCGCTCCCCCGGAGGAGAGGTGCCGGACAGAGGCCCAGAGCGGGCCACGCGGCTCTGCTCGGCCTCGGGGTGCCTGCCTCCTGTGTGCACGCACACACACACACACACACACACACACACACACCAGTGCTGCCTCCTCTCCCTGTGAGAACACGGGGCCCAGCGGGTCAGGACCCGACACACACACACACACACACACACACACGTGCCGCCTCTCTCTGTGAGAGCACGGGGCCCAGCGGGTCAGGACCCGCCCGAGCAGCGTCCCTTTACCTCGGTCACTTCTCTAAGGCTCCGTCCGCAAACCCCGTGCGCTCCGAGGGATCGGGGCTGGGGCTGAGGGTGCGGGAGGGGAGCGCGCCTCCGCCACGGCCGGCCGGGCCCTCCCTGGTCCGTGTGCGACACAGGCTCCGTGCGGCCTCAGACCCCCTCCTGCCGCCTCCGGAGGGACGCCGAGTTCTTCCGCCAGCACCGCCAGCCACTTGGAACACACAGAGTAACCAGAGGCTTCCTCCAAAACTGGGGTGGCTCAGCGGATAGAGTATTGGCCTGTGGACGGAAAGGTCCCGGGTTCGATTCCGGTGGAGGGCATGTACATTGGTTGCAGGCACATCCCTGGTGTGGGGGGTGCAGGAGGCAGCTGGTCGATGTCTTTCTCTCATCGATGTTTCTAGCTCTCTATCCCTCTCCTCTCCTTTCCTCTCTGTAAAAAACCAATAAAATATAAATAAATAAATAAAATGGCTGAAGTGGTGAGAGAGAGAGAGAGAGAGAGAGAGAGAGAGAGAAGGTATAGCTAAATGGTTAGTATTAGATTATATCACTGAAGGAAAATTCTAGAAGAGGGAATCCCCGTGGAGGTCGGCTTGTCTGGTTGGGTGGCAATGACTGTCAAAAATGACCTGCCTTTTCAGGGAAACGGGACAATTCCCGTACGATCCGGTTTCCCTCCGCCCGGAGCGCCCTGCGCCTCCCCGGAGTTAGCGGACCGCAGCCTCGGGGGCTCCGGGCGCGGCGGGGACACGGAGGAACGCTGTCAGGAGCCCCGTGCGCCCCTCAGCCCCTCAGCCCGGTGACCACGGCAGGACAGTGGAGCCCCCGGAACGCGCCCCGCTCCCGTACACGCCCCGCAGCCATCACCTCGTCCCGGGACGCCGAGCTGATCCCTGTCTTGTTCTCGTCCAGAACGCGGCCGATCAGATTGCATTCCAAGTCGCCGGCGGACTGACAGCCCTGGAGCACATTCTGCAGGCCGTGGTCCCCGCCGCCAACGTGAGCACGGTCTCCCGAATCCCTCCCAAGTGAGTATGTCGTTCCCTCTGCCGCCCGCGCCCCTTCGGTGAGCCCCGCCTGCCCCCCGCCCCCCGCAGTTCCGGTGGGCCCCCACAGGCCCGGGGGGGGGGGGGGTCCGGCCTGAAGAGAAAGCTCGCACTCCCCTTAGGGGAGGAGCAGAGGGGCCTGGAGCCGTATAACAGGAGTCTCCGGGTCTGCGACCTGCCCTAACCCTCCATCGAGAAGAATTGATGCTGAAACTGGTGTGGCTCAGTGGATAGAGTCGGCCTGTAGACTGAAATGTCCTGGGTTCGATTCCGGTCAAGGGCATGGACCTTGGTTGCAGGCACATCCCCAGTGGGGGGTGTGCAGGAGGCAGCTGATCAGTGTTTCTCTCTCCTCGATGTTTCTAGCTCTCTATCCCTCTCTCTTCCTCTCTGTAAAAAATCAACAAAATATATGAGGGAAAAAAGAAAGAAAGAAAGAGGTTAGCGACAGCCGCGTCTCTCCTGGTCCAGGACGGTGCTGCCCGCCTGGCGCCCTGCGCCTGCTCTCTGGGGCCTTAGGGGACGTTTCTGAGCCGAAATGCTCGACGCGGAAGCCTGGGCTTGCTGGGCTCACAGCAGAGGCGGACGGAGGAGGCATTTCTGTGCTCCGAGCCCCGGGCAGGCCAGCTGCGGGCCCATTCGGACCCCCGGGAGCGGCCGTCCTGATCAGAAGGGGGCGAACACAGACCTCGGTGACTCCTGTGCGGATGAGACCGGAAGTTGGGGGGACTGGCAGTGAAGTCTGAAAAAGAGCCACCGCGTTTCCGTGTCACCCGGACGCCCTGCACAGCCCGAAGCAGGTGGCGCCACGGGAGGGCGGCCCGTCAGGAGCACGTGGATGCTGAGGAGTGAGGCCACGCGCACCTCACGTGTCCACCATGCCAAGGCCCCGGCACATGTTAACGTGTGTTAAATACGTCCTCCTTTGTAGGCAGGATTATTCTCATGGAATTTTAAATATCTGTTTTTAGATCAAGACTTAGTAAAAGTGAGCAGCGCTCTCCTACACAATAAAAGTAAAAAACTGTTTGCCAGCCGAAACCAGTGTGGCTCAGTGGATAGAGCGTCGGTCTGCAGACTAAAGGGTCCTGGGTTCGATTCCGGTCAAGGGCATGTGCTTTGGTTGCGGGCACATCCCCAGTGGGGGGTTTGCAAGAGGCAGCTGGTCAATGACACTCTCTCATCGATGTTTCTAAATCTCTCTTGCTCTCCCTTCCTCTCTGTAAAAAATCAGTAAAACGTATTTTTTTAAAGTACTATCTGCCAGCTAATTAGCACAGTGAGTGGCAGCTGCTCTGCCCATTGCTTATTGTGGCGTTCGGTTCACGCCTCGGACGGCCGCACGGAGGTGCGCACAGGTGACAGCTGGGCACCACCTGCGTGATTAAAGCCAAGAACCGCGCCGTGTGCCTTTAACCTGCGGTCGGATCGGGCGTGCCACGTGGCTCACACGTGGCTCACACGTGGCTCACACGTGGCTCACACGTGGCTCACACGTGCGCGCAGGGCCCCCTGAGCCCGGGCCACAGGCCGTGGCTGCCCCCCGTCTGAGACGAAGCGTTCAGTGCGTACAGAGCAGTGTGCTAACCTCACTCTCCCTGCATTTCAAGGCGGTTATTGTGATCGCTGAGGTTATTTGGGGAGGGCGGGAAGGCTCGTGAGCTGGTGCTCAGACCGCATGGTTTCCGGCCCATAGTCACGTGTCTCCGTGGCACGGTGAAGTCGCCTGTTCCAGTTGTCCCAGGCTCACAGTTAAACCCCGCAATGACTCATCCCGGTGAAGATGTCTTGCTCCCTTTCCGGTGGTGCCTTCTAATGGTGGAAACCGTTAATTTTGAAGTTAATGTTGGTATTATTAAAATGTCACATTTTAGAATACCCATAGTGTACCCTGCCCAGATGTCTCATGGCCACTGCAGAGAAACGAGCACATTCTGTCCCGGGTCTCACTGCACTGTGTAATGTCTTCTAACTTTGTAAATAAAACAGTAACAGTTTTTAAAGACTCCCATATAGGAAAGACCACATATAGAACTTCTTTTAAATACATTTTCCATGTCAAGTACTATTTTTCTCTCCTTTTTTCAATATAGTTTATTATTTTCTTTAAAAAAATATATATATATTTTATTGATTTTTTACAGAGAGGAAGGGAGAGGGATAGACAGCTAGAAACATCGAGGAGAGAGAAACATCGACCAGCTGCCTCTTGCTGGGGATGTGCCTGCAACCAAGGTACATGCCCTTAACCGGAATCGAACCCAGGACCTTTCAGTTCACAGACCAACGCTCTACCCACTGGGCCACACCAGTTTCGGCTCAATATATTTTATTCTGACCAGTATTATTGTACACGCAAACTCTGTGCCGCGGCAGACCCCCGAGCGCGATGGAAGTGAGACACCCTCCCGGCGGCAGTCCTAAGGACTCAGGTCGTGCTAGCATTCGAAATCCGCTGGTTCACAACACCTCCGGGAGTCTTCCCGCTCTGTATAGACTGCGCTGTCCTGTGTTTGCAAACCCCCCCCCCCATGTCCTCTAAGCTGGCGGGGGCTGCCGGGCTCATGACCCGGCGTGCAGTGCTGCGCTCCATCCCCGACGGAAAGCGAACAGACGTGCCAACGATCGAGTGGACTCTTCACCAGAGGAGACGCTCGGGTGGCGCGGACGCAGGTGGAAAGCTCTCCACATCCTCAGGAGTACAGATTCGCACTGCAGTGAGGAGTCCCCGAGCCCATTGAACTACCTACAGTCCCAGCCGCACTGCCTCGACGGTCCGGGGAGCCTGCGGGCGGGCCTGCGGCGTGGGGGCCCTCCCGGCCTGGGCCGGCCTTCCGTGGGGGCGCCGGCTCGCCTGTGCGGCAGTGACCGCACCAGTCGGCTCGGAGGGTTACCAAGACAGAACGTGACTCAGAATGATAATGCAGTCCGCTTGTTAAGTGCATACTGTAAGCCAGGGGCTCGGTACATTGTCATGTGACCAGGTTCTGATTGTCAGTGCCCAGGGAGCTGCTTTCAAAGGTCCGTTCTCCGGACGTCGGCGTAGGCGGGGGTTTGGTGCGGGGTCTCCGGATAAGTCCTCCCGCCGCCCTCGGGTCGTCCCAGGGTGCCTGCTGCGGCTGCAGGACAGTCCCCGGGCTCAGCTCTGTGCATGAGGGAGGGGCAGCGCTCCCATCGCTGTCCTCTTCGTGTTAAATGTGTCCCCGGAGACCGGAACGAGATGGCGGCCTAGGCGGTCTCCTAAGCTGCCACCTCAGCAACAATTTGGAAAAAAACAACAGCTAAAATCGAAAGGGATCGCACCAGACCCACAGGAGAGCTGGCGGAATGGGAAGGCTACAACTAGACACAAAGCAGGGCGCCGCTGCTGCCATGTGGAGTTTACAACTACAGCGAAACCAGACCTGCCGGAGCCGCTGCCGCCGGGAATGAGGGAAGCCAGACCTCGCTCCGCCCCGGGACCCAGGGAGTGGGCCAGCCCTGCTGGCTGCTGTGGGAGCCTGGGAGCTGAAGCCGGGCCTCCGCCGCGCCTTCGGCTCCTGCCCGGACAAGAAGCCTGTGAGTGCAGCCTCCCAGCCCGCAACCATCCCGGCCCACAGCTGTCTCAGCCCGCCCACCGTGCTGGTGAAGAGCTGGCGCGGCGCCTTCCGTTCGTGGCCCCAGCGAGTCCTTCCTCCACCGCTGCATGGCCGGGCCAAAGCTTCCGCCACTACCACCATGTGGATTTTAAAACTACAGGGGAAACTGAGCTACAGGAGCGATCGTCACTGCCGCACCCGCCGCCGCAAATAAAGGAAATCCACCGAGAACAGAGCTCACTCTGCCCCGGGCTCAGGGAGTGTGCGGCTTCAGAACTTAGCCTCTGTGTCCACAGCAGCTCCGCTCCCTGCATCCTTGGCTTCTTTATGTCTGTGTGTTGACTTATGCCTGTGATATTCCATGGAAGATCTCTGACATGTGTTAGGGGTTGTATGGAATGAAAGAGAGAAATAGAAATTAAACCAAGGCCATAAAAGTAGAGGTCAAAACTGAAGGGAAAATAGGATAAAGCTAAAAAGTCCCACATGTCGTTCTTATGTAGCACCCCACTTTTTAAGGCGTTAGGGATCTATAATTTTATACGTTAATTCTGCTGTGGAGCGCACAGTGCACAGAACCACGTGGCACTGGCACAGGGCCTGACCACTCAGCACTCGGTCCAGGAAACCAGGGAGTCTGTCATAACCAGTATGATGAAGGCGGCTCTTCAAACCAGTAGAGAGAAGGTGGATTATTCAATAACGTTCTTTTTTTTTATTATTGATTTTTTTTACCAAGAGGAAGGGAGAGGGATGGAGAGTTAGAAACATCCATGAGAGAGAATCATCCATCAGCTGCCTCCTGCACACCCCCCACTGGGGATGTGCCCGCAACCAAGGTGCATGCCCTTGACCGGAATCGAACCTGGGACCTTTCAATCCACAGGCCGATGCTCTACCACTGAGCCACACAGGTTTCGGTTCAATAATGTTCTTAATGTGGGAGATCAGGTTAGACTCGGCCTCATGCCAAACTAGATTCTAAAGGATCTGGTAATGAATTATGAACCCATAAAATGATCACACATGGTGATAAGATTTAAGAAAAAAATTAATACAAACGGCTGGATACAGATGTATCATAATGAAGTTTTGAAAGGACAGAGGGAAGGGATGAAAAAAAAGGAAATTCTGAAAGAAAAAATTTGCATAGCTTTCATGCATAAAAATACCTGGAAAATGATATAAGCAAAATGACAGGCATTCAGTAAACTGGAGAAAATATTACGAACATGTACTAACCCTTTGTTATAGTTGTAATGAGGGAATTCTCATAAGTCATTAAGAAAAAAATAAAATCCTCCAATAAATTTTTTTAAATATGTATTTTCATTGATTTTTTTTACAGAGAGGAATAGAGAATTAGAAACATCAATGAGAGAGAAATATCCATTAGCTGCCTCCTGCACACCCCCTACTGGGGATGTGCCCGCAACCAAGGTCCATGCCCTTGACCAGAATCGAACCCAGGATCCTTCAGTCCGCAGGCCGACGCTCTATCCACTGAGCTGCACCAGTTTCGGCTCCAGTAAAATCTTTAAATAGAGCTTCGGCAGGTCCTTTTTCTGGGTGTTACTCAAAGACACTTACTAGATCCCAGAGTTCCTGGGCGTCCGCTGGCCTCAGGTTATGAGGATTGTTAAGACTGTCACACACACGGCGGTGTGTTCCGCTGGGATCGGTTAGGCTCGTGTCAGGTGCCAGTGGACGCGGGGCTTCGGACGTACGTCGCAGCCTTTCACATGGGGTGAGGGGCTCGCCCCTCCGACAGGCTTGTCTCCAGAGAATTCCGCTCCACGCCTGTGGCTTTGTGCCATTCGTTTTATGTGTGTGTGGTTTTTTTTAAATATATTCTATTGATTTTACACAGAGATGAATTGAGAGGGATAGAGTTAGAAACGTCGATGAGAGAGATACATCGACCAGCTGCCTCCTGCACACCCCCCACCGGGGATGTGCCCGCAACCAAGGTACGTGCCCTTGACCGGAATCGGACCTGGGACCTTTCAGTCTGCAGGCTGACGCTCTATCCACTGAGCCAAACTGGTCTCGGCTCGTTTTATGTGTTTTAATTGCTTGGAGAAGTGCCGCTGAGGTCTCACGCGGGGTGTGTTCCCCTCCCGGCAGGTCCCTCTGCAACGCCATCAACGTTTACAGCCTCACCTGCAGCAACTGCCCGGAGAACTGCACCGACGTCCTGTTCAGCAACAAGATCACCTTCCTGATGGACCTCCTGGCGCACCAGCTGGCGGTGCGTCCGGGGCGCTGAGGGCGGGACGTGGGTGCGGTCCGAGAGAAGGAACAGAATTCGCTCGCTCTCCCGAGGAGAGACAAAGCAGAGGTGTCTGGGAGGGTGAGACGGCAGAGAAACGGTGGTCTGGAAGTCTGGTGGACTCCCCTCAGCCTGCAGGGAGTGGTAATGCTCTTGCAACGCTTGCCAAGATGTACCGTATTTTTCGGACCATAAGACGCACCTTTTCTTCACCAAATAGTGGGAGGAAAAGTGCCTGCATCTTATGGTCCGAATAGAAGTAGTGCCTGCGTCTTATGGTCCGAGTTGCAGAGCGGCAGCGGGTCCCCCAGGACCTTCCGTGTCCCTGGGGACTGCATATTTGGTGAAGAAAAGGTGCGTCTTATGGTCCGAAAAATACGGTACTTTTACTGGTTAGACGGGGGCTCTGGAGCGCGCCGGCCTCACAGCCAGACCTGTGAAGCCCCAGGATAAGGTGTCCAGATGTCCCGATTTTTATTTTTATTTATTTTTTAAAATATGTATTTTATTGATTTTTTACAGAGAGGAAGGGAGAGGGATAGAGAGCTAGAAACGTCAATGAGAGAGAAACATCGACCAGCTGCCTCCTGCACACCCCCCACTGGGGATGTGCTCACAACCAATGTACATGCCCTTGACCGGAATCGAACCCGGGACCTTTCAGTCCGCAGACCGATGCTCTACCACTGAGCCAAACCGGTTTCGGCCGTCCCGATTTTTAACCATTTGTCCCGTGTCCTGCGGCGTTTTTAAAGTCTTGATTTTTTGAGATCGGGACGCGGGACAAATGGTTAGACATCGGGACTTCTGGTCGCCTTACCCCCGGAGTGAGTGACTCGCCAGCTCAGTCAGAAGGGGCAGCGCGAAAAGGAACATTCGGTGGCCATTCACTTTTAACTTTTTGAAGCGAGAGACACCTCTGTCAGTTTGACTTTTGACATGGGAGCAAGCAGCCGATTGTAACCGTGAGTTTGACCTCAGCTCCCAGATGTTGACACAGGTACGCTCGGTGTGCTAGCCCAAGGTTTATGTCTCCGGAACACAGCCCCGGCCAGAAATTTCCTGGTGGCGTTTCTGAGCCCCTGAGGTGCCAGCGCACACGGCGCTCCCGCCGAGTCGCAGCAGGAGGTGTGCTCCTCGGGGCCGGCGGGCTGTGCTCGGCGCGCAGTTGTAAGCTCTTTCCGAGCGCCATGCCTTTCGCGCTCCTTCCTCCCCGCCTGGTTAACTTCTGCACGTTCCGCAGGCCTTCCCCTTCTTCCCGAAACCTCCCCAGCCTCACCGCCTTCCCCGGGCCCAGCCGAGGCTTTCGTGCGTACGCCTCGGCGTACGTCTTCCCTAGAATTAATCACATTGAGTTGTAATGGCCCGTTTCCTTGTCCGTCTCCTCCACTGGCCATAAAATCAGCACGGACTTAGTGCTGTCACCAGGGCCCTAACACAGGGCCTGCATATTCGGTACATCGGGGCTGAACATACGTGTGAGTCAATGATCCCCACATGTCTCCGCTGAAACTCGGCAAGCGCACGGGGAAGGCCGTGTACGCGGGCATCCTGACCGTGAGACGTGGAACTGTTTGTCGCACACACAGCCACACGTGGCTGTTTGTCCTGCTGACACAGATTCATCCCTTGAGGCTAAATTGCACACGGTTTTATCTATAAAAGAAGGCATTGAAATATGGGCAAGATATTTTGGCACAAAATTCTATCAGAAATAGTTAAAAAGCAGGGACCAGGGGAAAAGACTTAGTGTTGTGTGGCCTCATATTCCAGGCATTTTAATATACATTGCCTCATTTAATTTTTAAAACATAAAGTCAGTATTATTAGCCCATTTTACAGATGAGGAAACCTGAGTCCCAGAGCGGTTGGCTTGCCAAGGTCTGCCTAGTTAGTAAATCACAGAGCCAGGAGTCAGACCTGGGTCTCCAAACCCAGAGCAAGGGCCATTCTACACAATAACTGGCTGATACTTTTCAAAAGTGTCAGCGTCATGAAAGACAGAGAGATCGGAGAACTAGCCCAGATTGGAGGAGACTTAGAAGATCTGACAGTTACATATAATGTGGGATTTTTAGACCAGAAAAAAGACAAGAGTGAAAAGATTGAAAAATTCAAAAAAAAAAAAAAAAGGTTTACAGAATTGGCTCGGTATTTATTTCATCCTTTCAAAAAGAATCAGACGTTTTGGGGATGAAGAATACAATAATTGAACTGAAAAATTAGACAAGTTCAAGAGCAGACCTGATCTTACAGAGGAAAGAATCAGTAAGCTTAGAGACAGGTCATTTGAAATTACCCAGTCACAGGATCTAAAAGAACAAAAAGAATGAAAACGAGTGACAAAAGCTTTCAGGGTTTATGCAATACCACCACACAGACCAATCCTATCTAATAAAAGAGTAATATGCAAATTGACCATCACTCCAACACACAAGATGGCCGCCCCCGTGTGGTCAAAGGTGGCTGCCACAAGATGGCCTGGAGGGGAGGGCAGTTGTGGGTGATCAGGCTAGCAGGGGGAGGGCAGTTAGGGGTGACCAGGCTGGCAAAGGAGAGCAATTGGGAGAGACCAGGCCTGCAGGGGAGGGGAGTTGGGAGGGACCAGGCCTGCAGGGGAAGACAGTTAGGGGTGACCAGGCCTGCAGGGGAGGACAGTTAGGGGTGACCAGGCCTGCAGGGGAAGACAGACAAGGGTGACCAGGCTAGCAGGGGAGGGCAGTTAGGGGTGACCAGGCTGGCAGGGAAGGGCAGTTAGGGACAATCAGGCCGGTAAGGGAGCAGTTAGGCATCAATCAGGCTGGCAGGCAGAAGCGGTTAGGGACAGGCAGGCAGGCAGGCGAGCAGTTGGGAGCCAGCAGTCCTGGATTGTGAGAGTGACCCCAGATTGGAGAGGGTATAAGCTGGGGTGAGGGACACACACACTCACCCTGTATGAATTTCGTGCACCGGGCCTCTAGTATATGCATAAAGGTAGTCTTTAAAGGAGGGGGAGGAGGGAGGGAGAGAGAGTGCGCATGCAGGACAGAAAGCATATTTAAAGAAAAACAGCATAAAATTTCTCAGTTTGGGGAAGGAAAGATGCAAGAAGTCTAATGAATTCCAACTAGGATGAACCCAAAGAAATCCATACAGAAACACAAAATGAGTCTGTACATTTAAGAAGGCTGATATCTTACCAACTGCATTTTATGATCAAAGTGGAATGAAAACAAATAAATGGCAGAAGGAAAACTGGGAAATTCACAAATATGTGGATATTAAACAACACACTCGTGAAAATCAAATGGGTCCGAGAAATTAAAAGAGAAATTAAATAGTACCTTGAGTCAAATGAAAATATAATATGCCAAAACTAACTGGGATGCTTTGCTGCAAAAGCAATGCGCGGAGGGAAGACCGTAGCAGCAAAAACCTACATCATAAGGAAAGACATGTCTCCAACCACCGAGCTTTACACCCAAGGAGCCAGCAAACTCGGAAAGACAGGCTGAGCTCGGGGTTGCACTCGGGAGGAAAGAGTGAGAATCAGAGAAGACGGGCTGCCAGCGGAGGCGGGCTCTCCGTCCATCTTCCTGTGACCCCTCCGTCCGCTGGACCAGGATCTGGCTCCGTGCGGCCCTTGTGGGGACGCCGCCCGCTCGCCCGGGAGCGGGGGGCCTTGGTGATGGGGAGCAGCACGCCATCGCCTTAAGGGAAGCCGGCAGCTGCGCCCGGAGCCAGCCAGCACTCTGGCACAGCCGCAGACGTGGCCGCCACGCCAGCAGCCTGCGCCGGCCGCCTCGCAGAGTGAGACCTGCCCCTGCCGGGACACGGCAGCGCAGCGTGAACGTGAGCCGCCGGCGGCGGCCCTGGGCGTGCCTGGGCACGGAAGCCAGGGTCGGGGCGCGCTTGGCAGGATGGCGGCGAGAGGACCGCCAAGCACACGTGTCTGTCACCGGCATCGTCAGGAAGGGAAGTGCTGCCCCTGGCTCATCGGTATTATTAAAGCAGGCAGGCCTTTGGGCAGAAGTGTTTGGGGGCGTCTACTATGTGAATATCTTCACGAAAACATGGTTAAAGTAAGGAGCCATAAAGCATGGTGGAAACCTCAAAAAGGAAAACCAGAGAAAACCAGCCTAACAGCAGACCAAGAGGCCCACAGAACAGAATACAGCCCACCTCGGTCTGAGAGCCTGGCCTCTGCAGGAGAAAAGGAAGGGGTGGTGCCCTCAGCCAGCGCCCCGGAGAAGCCTGATGCCACATACAGGGCGGCCATGCCCTCACCGCGCACCATCCCCAGCACTGAAGACGCGAATTCTGGAAGAAAACGAGGAAAAAGCTCCATGGCGCTGGTTCTGGCAGTGGGTTTTTGTTTGTTTGTTGGTTTTTAAATATATTTTATTGATTTTTTTACAGAGAAGAAGGGAGAGAGATATAGAGCTAGAAACGTCGATGAGAGAGAAACATCGGCCAGCGGCCTCCTGCACACCCCCTACCGGGGATGTGCCCGCAACCAATGTACATGCCCTTGACCGGAATCGAACCCGGGACCTTTCAGTCTGCACTGAGCCAAATCGGTTTCGGCTGGCAGTGGTTTTTTTGGAAATGACACCAGAAGCACAAACGACAAAGCAAAAAACACAGACAAATGGGTCTACGTCGAACTAAAAGGCTCTGCACAGCAAAGGAGACCAGCAGCAGAGTGATGATTCTCTCTCATCGATGTTGCTAACTCTCTATCCTTGTCTCTTCCTCGCTGTAAAAAGTCAATAAAATATTTATTTAAGAAAGAAAGAAAGAAAGAAAGAAAGAAAGAAAGAAAGATCAATGAGAAAGAGATACCAATTAGCTGCCTCCTGCACACCCCCCACTGGGGATGTGCCCGCAACCAAGGCACATGCCCGTGGCCGGAATCGAACCTGGGAACCTTCAGTCCGCAGGCCGACGCTCTATCCACTGAGCCACACCGGCTTCGGCCTTTTTCTTTTAATATCCAATCGTTTTGGTTTTTTTTTATACTTCAAGCCAGAAAGGCCATCCTGGTTGATGCCTGCCATGAGCTGTTTGTGCACAGCATGGCCCGATCATCGACGTTCTAGTAAATCCCCGTGGTGAGGAGGCCCGTGTGTCTGAGGCCACGCAGTGGTGGCCACCGCGCAGGCTGTGTCCGCGGCCGCGACCCCGCTTGTCCTTCCTTCCCCCCAAAGTCAGCGTCTCCGCCGGTTCCCCGAGAACTGCACTCCCCTCTGACCGCTGCAAACACACCGACAACTAAGAACAGGCAGACCCGACCTCACAGGGCTAACACTCGGTTGGCTAGAATTACCCCTGGCTACCAAGGTAATTTTCTCTCGTGGCATCGTGTTTCAGAGGATGGATTTATACCGCTAATAAAAGCATCTTTCTGCATTGCAAAAAAAAAAAAAGACTTTGGAACGTTTCTGAACCACTTTGGCGGTAGGAGGTGGGGGGGGGGGGGCGGGGAGAATCTGAGCTTGTCTTTTAAAAGCAGTGCTGACTTTAATTTAATTTTGCTAAAACGCTTTGCCTCGGGGGCCCGGTCCCATAAATATTGGGTTTCTCCTCGGAACGGGGTTAGAAGTGCGCGGCCCTCCAGTCCCGGCGGCTCCTCTGGATCGCGGTTTCCTTCGGTCAGCGGAAGACGGAGAAATACAAAGATGGCGAGGGAAGACTGTGTGACGAGACACACACGTGAGACCACGCCGTGGTTTGCTGGCACGTTGAGGGTGAGGCAGTGACGGTGCCGGTGCGCTCCGCGTAAATCTCCGAAGGGAGAGAAGGGAATCCGCCATCCGCAGGCCGAGGCTGGCGCTGCATTCTGCACACGGCGGTTCGTGGCGTGTCTTCGTCCAGGCCTGTGCTTGGCCTCGGGGCCTGCTGGGAAGGCACCTGCCGGCCCTCCGTGGACCACCCACCGGAGGGGGTGCTGCAGACTCAGGGAGGCCCGGTGGGCCGGGGTGTGGCGAGGAGGGGGGCTGGCAGCCTTCCCCAGAGGCCCCTCCTGGCAGCTGGGAGGCAGGAAGTGCAAACTCCGGTGCTGGTCTGTGCGCACACAGAGCCCGGGTGCCTGCCACCACTCGGTGTCCCGCAAGCACAGGGTTGTCACCCCGGCAGGGGACCCCGATACCAGCTGGGCAGACACCCTGCACAGGGCAGAACTTTCTCCTCAAGGCTCCTTGTCTCAAACCTCGTTCTGAAGATTAGAAAGGACTTTCAGTCTCCCTAAAGACAAGCCCCTCCTTGAACTAATTCAGGCACTTTTAAATTTGTTTCCTGCCCCAGGAGAGCCGTGTGCCCCGGGGGAGCGGTGGGACCTGGGGCAGCCCTTATGTTCATAGCAGCACAATTTACAATAGCTAGGATTTGGAAACAGGCTAGGTGCCTGTCAGCAGATAATTGGATCAAAAAACTATGGTGCCGAAACCAGTTTGGCTCAGTGGTAGAGCATCAGTCTGCGGACTGAAAGGTCCCAGGTTTGATTCCAGTCAAGGGCATATACATTGGTTGCGGGCACATCCCCGGTAGGGGGTGTGCAAGAGGCGGCTGGTCGATGTTTCTCTCTCATCGGCATTTCTAGCTCTCTATTTCTCTCCCTTCCTCTCTGTAAAATATCAATAAAATATATTTTTTTTAAAAACTATGGTACATCTACACAATGGAATACTATGCTGCCATAAAAAGAAGGAATTCTCATCATTTGCAGCAACCTGGATGGAATTGGAGAACATCATGCCAGTCAATGAAAGAGAAACACCACATGTCCTCACTCATTTATGGATAATAAAGAACATTATAAACTAATGAATAGAAAGATAGATATAGTGACAGTAAAGCAACAAGCAGACTGTCAAATGACAGTGGGGAGGGGAGTGTGATCTGGGGGAGATAAGAGATCAACCGAAGGACTGGTATGCATGCATATAAGTACAACCAATGGACACAAAACTCTGGGGAGGGAGGGCATGTATGGGAGGGGGGGGGGCAATGGTAAGCTATGTACACATAATACCTTAATAAAAAAATAAATAAATTTTTTTCCTGGCTGAAACTGGTTTGGTTCAGTGAATAGAGCATCGGACTGCGGACTGAGGGGTCCCAGGTTCGATTCCAGTCAAGGGCATGTACCTTGGTTGTGGGCACATCCCCAGTAGGGGGCGTGCAAGAGGCAGCTGATCAGTGATTCTCTCATTGATGTTTCTATCTTTCTCCCATCCTCTCTGTAAAAAAATCAATAAAATATATTTTTAAAAATGATAATACTAACGTCAGAGGAGTGTAAGATGAGTGCGTCTAACTAATAAGGATAACGTGAGTGTCACGTATGGTGCCATTAGTTACCGAGATCTGAACAAGACCCAGTGTGCCAGGAAAAGCACTTGCCATTTTGTCTCAAGACATATAAATGTCATCCTAATAGAGGAATTTAGATTTGATACTGCTGTCAGTCTACCAATTGGCTTATTTTTTATTTCATACATATTTTAATGTAATTTATTCAAATGAATAAGTAATAATTTATTGAACACTTGCTGTAGGTCCACACATGAGCTAAACATTTATGGTGCTAGTTCGTCTCATCCTCACAGAGACCCTGTGATGTGGGCACTGTTGTTACAGATGAAAAAACTGACCGTTGGAGGTGGACCTACTCAAGGCCAGGCAGCTGGCAATGGCACAGCTGAGATTAGAACTCAGCAGTCTGACTTCACAACCGACACTCGCACACTCAGATAGCCAACTCTAGAACTCCAAAATTAGGATTCCAGAAATTTCCCACATCATCTCTGTCCATTTTTGATGACTCTATTTTTTTAATCTTATTGATTATGCTATCACATAGTTGTCCTCATCCCCCCATTCCCAATCCCAAACCCCTCCCCACATATGCCCCCCCCCCCTGTTGTCCATGGCCACTGGCTGGGCCCATGTGCACGCACACAAGTCCTTTGGTTGATCTCTCCCCCTTACCCCCACCCTCCCCTGCCTTCCCTCTGAGGTCTGAGAGTCTGATCGCTGCTTCTCTGTCTCTGGGTCTGTTTCTGTTCATCAGTTTATGTTGCTCATTAATTCTCCAAGATGTATGAGATCATGTGATCCAAGAAATATACCCTTGTAAGAACCGAAACTTAGACCAGCCATAATGGTTATGCTGAGAGGCCAATGAGTCAGTCTGCAGTGAGTTCCTTTCTGGGCCAACAGTTCTTTTGAGTCCCAATTTCAACGTCAAACATGTGTACCTGTCAGCCATGGTATTTCAGATCTGGTTGGTGGACAAATGGTGGTGATGCAGGTCCAACCGTCTCTGGTTTGGTCCTGGGCTTCCTTCAGCGACACGCAGCTGCTGCTGCTGCTGATTCTATTTCAACATAACTAACTGTATTTATTTCCTTCTAGGTCTATGTTCCAGATGAAAATAATGCTATTTTGGGGAGAAATACAAATAAGCAGGTTTTTGAAGGTTTGACGACGGGACTTCTCAAAGTCAGCTCCATGGTGTTTGGCTGCCTGATTGCCAGTCGGCCGGATGGAAGCAGCCGGCCGGCCACACCAAAGACGCCGGCAGAAGAAACGAAAAACAAACCCTCCCAAGGCGATTCCTTTCACAGCCGCGTTCAGGACCTCATCAGGTGAAGCTGCGAGATTTTAAAATACTTTCTTCCTTGTTTCAAAAAAAAAAAGTGAAGGTAACTTAAGTCTCCGGGCCCACGTGGTGGCAGTGGTTCCCACACACACCGCCCCCTCGTTCCCGGTGGGGGATCCGCGGCCCTGTGCAGAGCGAGGAACACGCGCCAAGGGGAGGACTGTAGCTGGTGCTCGTCTGTCGTTCTTGCTGTTGAGAGATTTTAGCTTGTGAACACGTTGTGTCCAAGGTTTTATGACTTTCTTGCTATCGGCTCGTTTCAGCAAGGATTCCCAGCATGCTTCCATCCCAGGTCGCCTCTGTCCGTTACCGGGTGCAGACGTGAACAGTCTGTGTTGTGGGAGGTGCTCGGAAGGCCCCGTGTGACTCTAGTGGTTGAGCAGGTTGATCATTACGCGTCCTTCTTTTGTCTCCCAGTAGATGGCGCTGTCGCCCAGGTTTTTGTTTTCTCTCACCTGAGCTGCTTGCGGGAGGCAGGGGGTGGCTGTGGTTAGGAGTGGTAGCCGGTGCGGAGAGGGTGGAGGTTGCCTCTGCTGCGTCGGGTCCCTTGGCTCTCAGAGCACCTCCACCATGACCAGGGCAGGGGCCTCTGGGTCCGTGACACACACACACACACACACACACACACACACACACCCCGGCTGCTCCCCTTCCCTGTGGCCATTGGCTCCGGCTCCTCCTCATCCGGTCAGAGTGTTGTCTGCTCCAGACTCCTCCCTGGCCGCCTCCTTTGCCAGGCCACTGTCTCCGCCCCGGCAGCCAGGCGCCCGAGCTCGTGCGCGTTCCTGTCCGCCCTGCCCTGCCCCCCTCCACGTCAGTCCCCTGCCTCCACGGGTGCCGCGTGTGCGCGATGGTCGGGGAGCCCTGGCCCACCAGCCGCACCTGGGAGGGCTCTACCGCGACGCTGCTGCCCCGGCCGTCTATGCCAGGAGCTCTCACGCCGTGGCTGGTCACACGGTGGGACTCAGCGTGCGACATCTCCAGCTCTGCATGCCTGTCAGGACCGCTCTGCTGCCTGGTGTGTGTTGTGGTTCCATGCAGTTGGCTTTCCTGTTTCTGTGAGAAACGCCATTGGGATGCTCGCTGACGGATCGTCCTGAGTCCCCAGGCCTGCCCGCTTGTCTCCCTCCCGCTGTCCCCGCAGGCCGCTCCTGTCCGCAGGACTCCGCCTGCGACCGGTGAGGCCGCCAGCAGGCCCGCCCCACCTCTCAGGCGAGAGCCCCCCGTGGGGGGAGAGCTTCCCTGGTCAGAGCCAGCTTCCCGCAGAGGCTGAGGGGCCCCCGGGACCCCTGCTGCACGAGACGATGCTCAGCCGGTCCCGGCGCAGGCTCCGCAGGCGGGAGAGATGGCGGGGGGTGGGAGGGGGCACGCTGGGCAGACAGCCAGCGGCACGCCTGCTCCCTCTCAGCGGGCGGCGCTCTCTCCAGGTCGGGACGTGCTGTGCGGTACAGGGTCCGATTCTGTCAGATCAGGCCCGGCCTCCTCTCGGGCACAGGGTGGCTCGCAGCTGGGGACGCGCTTCTGGTGCCGCAGGAAAAGGCGGCATCCGTGCACTGGAAGAGGCTCCAGACACAGAGGGTTCCTCAGACCGGCCTCCGGCGCCGGCTCAGAACGGCTGCACAGGCTCCTGCCCGCGGCGGGGCCGAGCTCAGCGGAGCCAGAATGGGCGTCTGGGCGCGCCGGTGGGCCTGCGTGGGCCTTGGAGGAGGGGGACCAGACGCCCCTCTTTTGGCGGGACAGTCCCAATTTTTAACAATTTGTCTCGCGTCCCTCGGCAATTGGGACTTTTTTAAAATGCCGAGGGACGTGGGACAAATTGTTAAAAATCGGGACGTCTGGTCACCTTACCTTAGAGTCTTACGTGCTGTTTTCTGTGGCTGCTGCCTGGAGGGACGGGCAGAAGCCGCTGCCGCCCTGGGTGGGAAAGGGGTGGAGCCTCCTCACAGGCCGGCGCTTAGGGCTGCACTTGTAGCAGAGCTGTGCGCGTCTCACTGTCGGTTCTGCACTTAACAGCGTTAGGGGTTTTTTTTTTTTAATATATTTTATTCATTTTTTACAGAGAGGAAGGGAGAGTGATAGAGAGCTAGAAACATCGATGAGAGAGAAACATCGACCAGCTGCCTCCTGCACATCCCCTACCAGGGATGTGCCCGCAACCAAGGCACATGCCCTTGACCGGAATCGAACCTGGGACCTTTCTGTCCACAGGCCGACGCTCTAGCCACTGAGCCACACCGGTTTCGGCACAGCGTTAGGGTTTTTGAAACGGAACCTCCAGCTGGCAGCAGAGGGTTCAGTTTGGACAGGGTTTGGGCAGCATCGGAGGGTAAGAAGCACTGGCCTCGAGGGCAGAGATGATCACCCAGCATTCTGACTGCTGTCCGGCTCCGGCCGCACGGGGCGGGGGTGCCAGGGGGTCCCTCAGGCATCTTTCCGGAGAAGCGGGGTTAGCATCACTCAGAGAGAAGAGAGCCACTTACAGAAACAGCTCGTCATCCAGGACTAATCGCTGGAGAAGTGTGACTCAGACGAGTGTTGTCTGCTGTGTGAGCACCTAAGCTAAGGCGACCAGGTGTCCCGCTTTTTAACAATTTGTCCTGCTTCCCACGGCATTTTTTAAAAAGTTCTGATTTTTGGAAAGATTCGGGACTTTTTTAAAACACCGCGGGACAAATTGTCAGAAACGGGAACTGTCTGGTCACCTCACCCCAGCTCCTGCTCAGCCAGGCGGCCGGCAGGAAGCTGAGGGGACGCTTCTCGCCTGCAGCTACGTGGTGAGCATCGGCCTGATCCACAAGCTGGGCGGCTGCTTCCTGTCCGTGCAGGGCCCGGTGGACGAGAACCCCCGGCTGGCCTCGCTCCTGCAGCACGCCGCCGGCCTCCTGCAGGCAGCCTGCTCGCTGTGCTGGGCCCTCTCCGGCAGGTAGGTGCCGCGGTCATCCGGTCGTCCGGCTGAGCTCGCCTCGGGCGTGCGGGCGTTTCCCGGGGAGGCGGGGGTGGTCCGGGCCTGTGGTCCCGCCCGTCCTCCCCGGCTCCCCTGATGGAACGGGAAAGGCCGAGGGGGGAGCTGGAGACAGGCAGGGCCTGAGCTGTCACGCCACGGGGGTGTTTGTTCTCCGTGGCCCGCCTTCCGCGGGTCCGTGAATAAGGGGGGGGCCGTCCAACGGCGGCAGCTGCTGAGGTCACCGTGGCCCGAGGTGCCGGGGCTTCTCCTCTTGGCCCAGGAACCCCGCCCCCAGGGGGGGCCCAGCCTTCCGGTGGCTGTGGGATTTGCCTCCCGGGATGCAGAGGACTCTCAGTAGAATCATTTCCTTACAATTAAGTCACAAGCAGTGCTGCAAACAAAGTATTTTTAGGGGTTTCTCAAGAACAAAACTAATTATTGCCCCAGCTGGTGGGCTCAGTGGTGGAGCGTCGGCCTATGAACCAGAAGGTCGCAGTTCAGTTCCGGGTCAGGGCACAGGCCTGGGCTGTGGGCTCCATCCCCAGCTGGCAGTGTGCGGAGGCGGCCGATCCATGGTTCTCTCTCTCCCTCCCTTCCGCTCTCTGAAATTAATAAAAAAATAAAACTAATTACTGAAACTTCTAAAGTCGACACAAAGAAATACCCGTCCATATTCAAAGTACAAAGAATGCCATTGGCTATCTTCAGAACACCCTAAAAGACGGAGTTTTTTTCTAAAAGGAACCTTCTCAGCATTTCCTGTGCTGTGCCTGGGACCCCTGAGCCCCCTGCTCCTCCTTGTCTCCCCTCCCCCCCCTCACATCGCCGTGAAGAGGAGGACGGGGGTCGGGAAGCCCGTGGCCACAGGCTGCTCCCGTCCTGAGCCGAAGGGCACGCAGGGCTGTCCGTGGGTCTGACCGGAGAGCAGGTGCCACCCACACAGAGGCTGTGCCACCCCCTCGCCCCAGGGCCCTCCTACCCTGGCTCCCCGTGCACACACTGTCTCCGGGGAGTCACTGAGCGAGCCCCATCCCTGGGGGGGCGCCAGGGAGACGGCGGGAGGGGGCGCCCTGGGGACTGGCTGGTCTCCGGGTCCGCTCAGGCGCCCCCCCTGAGACACCCACCAGTACGGGGGGCGGGCAGGAGCCTGAGGGGCCGGCCTGGGGGAAGGGCCTGTGCAGACCAGGGAGCGGGAGGGACGCGCCTGGCTTGGACGGCGAGGGGGAGGAAGGAAGGGAGGATCCAGAATGAAATTTTTGAGTGGCAGACGGGCCAGTCCTGGCTTAGGCAGCACAAGCATTTTCCACGGGCCTCCCCGACACGCCTGAGGATTGTCCCGGCAGACCAGAGTCTCAGCGTGAATTCCTATGTAAAACCAGTGTGTGTGTGTGTGTGTGTGTCCGTGTGTGTGTGTGTGTGTGTGTGTGTCCGCGCCTGTGCACACGTGCAGAGAAGTACAATTGTTTTGATATACTTAATGAAACTGGATTTTTATTTTTTTAATGTTTTTTAAAAAATACATTTTATTGATTTTTTTACAGAGAGGGGTAGAGAGTTAGAAACACCGATGAGAGAGAAACATCGACCAGCTGCCTCCTGCACACCCCCCACTGGGGATGTGCCCGCAACCAAGGTCCATGCCCTTGACAGGAATCGAACCTGGGACTTTTCAGTCCGCAGGCCGACGCTCTATCCACTGAGCCACACCGGTTTCAGCTTCCCCCTCTTTGTGGAAATTATGTTTCTAGCTATACATGCAGCAGCCTGCGGAAAGCACTTGGTCACGTGTGTGGCACAGTGTCAGCGACGTGTCCGAAGCGAGCGTGGTTGCGCCTGTGTGGGCTCAGGACCCGCAGCGTCATGAAGGTGTGACCTGAGCGCCAGCAGGATCCGGAGAGAGGAGCCACCAGCCTGAGCGGGCAGACGGGAGATAATTAAGGCCGGGAGGGCACAGGCCCAGTGAGCCAGCTCTGCCGGTGGCCGCTGGGATGGGGGGGGGTGGCTGCAGGTGGGCGGGCTGAGCCGCTGCCATTGTGCCCTTAATCTCCCGGCTCTCCGGGCCCTCTGAGGCCGCCGTGTCAGAATGTGGGGCTAGCCCTGCTCGGGGGAGAGGCTGCTTGGTGTGAACCAGGAGCTTGCATTTCAGTAATAACGGAAATTGGGATCTTAGGATTCCTCCAGAATCTTACTAGTGAGTCCATCCTTGGTCACTGACACAGAACTCAGCGTCCGTCCTGAGAGGCCTCAGAGCCGCCTCTGCCGGCGCTGATTAGCTCTCCCTTCTCAGGCCCAGGGGAGGAATGGTTTCCCGATCCCAGCAGTGCTCCCTGTGGCCTGGGGTGCGGCTCCCGGTGGCTCGTCGGCCCGCGGACTGAAGGGCCCCGGTTCGATTCCCGGCAGGGGCACGCGCCTCCATTGTAGGCCTGACCCCGCCCTGGTGTGCAGGAGGCAACCAGTCGGTGTGTGTCTCTCACATCGATGTTTCTGTCTCTCCCCCTCCCTCCCACTCTCTCTAAAAAACGATGGGAAAATGTCCTCAAGTGAATAGTAACAAAAAATAAAATCGGATAAAATTGAGAAAATCTCAGCGTGTAACATACAACATTTCCGGTCTGATTTTTTTTTTAGGTTTTCCATGTATTTTTAAAAGAAAACTTTATGCCTGATAGGAATGAGGCCTTTTGCCTTTTTTTATTATAAACGCTCAGGCTTAAAGCGATTGTAACGGACAGTTCAGAGCACCAGCAGCCAATGGCCTGTTCGTGGACGAGGATCCGCATTTCAGGCTGAATCCAAAGCAGCCCCTCTCCCGATCGAGCCCCCTCAGTACCACGTCAGGCCTGCAATGCGGCCTCCCCTTCCCGGGAGAGGGCCTTCTCCTCACGGCGTGTCTCCCTTCGGCCTCTCCCTTCGGCCGGATCTGGGCGCTCGCTGGGGGGGGTTCTGATGGCCATCTCGGTCCAGGAGGAGAGCGTGGCCCAAGATCTCGGGACGTGCTTCTTCATGATCTGTGTGTGGTCACGGTTTCCCCAGAGAGCGGGTAGGGTGGGGCGAGGGGGACGCATTCTGATGACTTTCCTGACTTGTTTTTCTTATATTTATTCTTTTTTAAAAATATATATATTTTATTGATTTTTTTACAGAGAGGAAGGGAGAGGGATAGAGAGTTAGAAACATCGATCAACCGCCTCCTGCACACCCCCTGCTGGGGATGTGCCCGCAACCAAGGCACACATGCTCTTAACCAGAATCGAACCCGGGACCTTTCAGTCCGCAGGCCGACGCTCTATCCACTGAGCCACACCGGCTTCGGCTCTTACACTTACTCTTTTGAAAAAAAGTCATAGCGGTGAATTCATGTCGTTTGAGAAATTCTTGGAAAGTCTAGGTATTCAGGCGCCTTGCATGTCAAAGCCATACTCCTGAATGTGTCTGCGTGTGGACGTGCTGCGGCCCCTTTAAGACCAGCGCCAGCAGTCGGGGGGGCGGTGGGGGGGGGCACCCCGCTCATTCATGGCGGCCAGCATAATGTCACTCATCCCGAGGCTTCGGGGGGAACTGTCTCTGCTTGTCGCCGGCTCCCAGCGGCCCTCGTGCTGAACAAACACAGACCCTGGTTGGAACCTTATGGTAAACGCAGACACATTAGTCCAGCCCCGGCTCCCGGCGGGTCTGACCCCCCTCCGGCGGGGGTGAGGGGGGTGGGGGGTGGACACGCTGACAGCATGCAGGCTCCGAGGTGCCCGTGAGCAAACAGAGGCGCCTCCTCACCTTCTTGTTTCGCTGAGGCCCGGAGGCAGAAAGCGTTTGTCCGCGGAGGTGCAGGGCCGCGTGGCCCTGTGCCCTGTGTGAGGGCCCAGCCGCCCGGGCCGCGACGTCAGAGGAGGGGCGTGGAGGGCAGGGGAGAGGGCCTCCTTGGGGGTCCCCTGCCCGTGCCCCCGGCACATTGGGGTGGCTAGAGCGTGCCACCTGGCCACGGGGTGCGGGAGGCGCCTCCCGGGGGCAGTCTGGGTGCCGTCTGGGGGGGGGGGGGTGACGGCAGCCGTGGGCACCAGCACCGCAGGCTCGTGGTCCGAGCTGAGGAGTGAGGCGGGTGTGCAAACCTGGCTTCCCGTTGGCTCCGGGGTTCATTCCAAGCACTGGCTCCCGGCCCCCCCACATGCTGCCCTGAGCCCCGGCCGTTGGCATGGTGCTCCCCAGGCTGCGGGTGCAGTGTCCGGCCCTGCCCGCCCTCCTGCGCCCCAGCGAGGAGTCTGCCCGCCGCAGGCCCGGCCCCGCCCGGCCGAGGCCTCCGCTGCCCGCGCTGCTCCGAGGGCCCGCGGTGCATGCCGGGAGCCACGCTGGCTTGGCCTCCGCCCCGCCATGCTCGTGGCCTCTGTCCGCCCGGAGCCCAGCTCCGGCCCCAGCCTGGCCGCGGTGCTCGGTGTCGGCTGCCTCGGGCGCCGCTCCCTGTCGCCCCCTCGGACGGCTGGCTCTCTCCAGGCCCCGGTGAGCAGAGGCCGAGGTCAGGGCTGGTGTCTCTCCGCCAGGTCGTACGGCATCTTCGACAGCAACCGCCAGGACCTCACGGGGCTGACGGCGGCCCTGCAGGCCACGGACCTGGCGGGCGTGCTGCACATGCTCTACTGCATCCTGTTCCACGGCGCCATCGCCGACGCCGGCGCCGCCAGCCCCAAGGAGAGCTTCTCCCAGAGCACCGTGCAGGTGGCCCTGCAGAGCCTGCGCTTCTTCAACAGCTTCGCCGCCCTCGACCTGCCCGCCTTCCAGGTACGCGGGAGCCGGGGCGCTGGCCGGGCTGGGGACCAGGCGAGGCCTCCGGGCCGGGCCCGAGGGGTGAGCCACGGGAGCGTGCTCACTCACATCCCAGGGTTCCACGGGGCTCGCCGAGCCAGCACACAGCAGGCCCTGGAGAAACGCGGACCAGCGTGGCCTGTGTGAAGTCGCAGCGGCCAAGCCGTGTGCTGATGTGTGAGCCTCGTGTTCCATTGGAACATCCCCGCTCCGTCTCACTGTGTGCGATAGGGCTGCCTGTCGGGGGCTGTTGTCCCGCCAGCACAGAGCGGCTCCCCAGAATTCATGCGGGCACAGATGGCCCGAGGCCCCGGACGCTGTAGATCGTCCGGCCTGACACTTTTTACAATTGAAGGTGGTCTCAGGAAACAAATCAATGCACTGACGAGGCCGTTAATTCTGGCCAAAGAGGAAATATAGGCTCCTTGAAAAATTGGTTTAATTTTTATCTTCCAGCTTGGTGCCCCCTGACCCGCACTCCTCGGCGGGGGCTGACCGGGGCCGCGGGGGCGCGGCGCGCTGGACACAGCTAATTAAATGGGCTCGCGGAGGCTGCCACCGTGATTTAGGGGGCAGCGCCTCCGAGGCTCCCTGGGGTGGACACCAGGCGGGGGCGCCCACGTCAGCAGTGACTGTGTCGCGAGCTGCCGGCCACCGGCAAGCAAAGCCCGATCGCAGGAACCGCCACGCGGCCGGGCCAGCCCCGAGCTGCCCCTGCCCCGCCCGGCTCCCTCGGGGTGGGCTGCGGGCCTTTGTGCAGGCTCGCCGTCCCCTTTGCCCTCCTGTCACTCTGTCCGTCTGACATGTTTATTAAATAGAAGCTCCGCTCCCCGTGCCCGCCGCCCGCCGCCCTGCACGGGGGCCCCGGGCTGGAGGGGGGGTTGGGGGGACAGGGCTGATGGGCGTTTGACATTCCTCGGGGGGCCTTGGGCTCACAGAGCTGAGCGTTTGACCAGTGACTGGTTGTTTATACTGCCTTTCTACTTGAACACAGGTAAACAGAATAATACCTGCATCCCTGTGCTCAGGAAATGTTTTCTCCAGGAATAAAAGGCATTGGAAATTAGCTAAAGGATAGATAGATGTACGGGAGATTTTTCATATTTTGATATTTTCCCGCATTTTTCACAGATTATCTGTACAATGAGAAAAAATAACTTCCTAAAAACGGGAAGAACTCACCCTGCTCTGGGTGTCTGGATCCCCTTGGCACAGGCGTTTGGTCTGCTGTGCCCCATCCTCTGTCCGTTCTCAGGTCACACGGCATTTATTATAGTCACCTGTTCCCCAGAGTCCCCCGGGGGCTGCCGAGCGTGGCTGGTCTCGCCGTGGCGGCAGCCCGGCTCCCGCAGGGGGCGCTAACGCTCCTGCCTTCGCCAGTCCGTTGTAGGGGCAGAGGGCCTGTCCCTGGCGTTCCGGCACATCGCCAGCTCCCTGCTGGGCCACTGCAGCCACGTCTCCTGCGAGAGCCTGCTCCACGAGGTCATCGTCTGTGTGGGCTACTTCACTGTCAACCACCCCGACAACCAGGTAAGGGCCCGCCGGAGGGTGAGGGTGGGGTGTGGGGTGAGAAAACCCCTCTGGCCTGAGCGAGGGCCTCCAGCAGCCCCGGGGGGGGGGGGGGGAGGGAGGATCGGGATGTCTGACTCCTCTCCAAGGGAATCGGATCAGCATTGGATTAACAGGGCCTCTTGCAGAGCTGCACGATTAGCATATTTTAATAAAATACTGTAAGCCACCCGGCAGCACCTGCTCTCTCCCCGCGTGGACTCCGGTGCCCGCCCTCCGCAGCCTTCCCGTGGTGGCGGCAGGCAGAGCGTCCCTCCTTCCCGTGGTGGAGGCAGGCAGAGCGTCCCTCCTTCCCGTGGTGGAGGCAGGCAGACCGTCCCTCCTTCCCGTGGTGGCGGCAGGCAGAGCGTCCTCGTCGCACTTCAGGACCCAGCGCCGGCCTGGTGCTTGCTCCCCACCCGCCCTGGTGGTGGCCGAGGAGACCGGAGCAGGCTCCCGAGTAGTTTCGCTTTTAATTGTGTTGATTGCTTGGTTTTTTGAGCAAGATTTCATTTGCAAGTAGGGTTCTGTTGCTCTGAGGAGTTGGGATGTGTGTTACAGGTTTTGTGAAAAAATAACAAAGCGCCGCATTTCACTTTATTTCTGAAGCCAGGCTGTGGCACAATAGCATCAAACAGCGGTTCCTGACAGCCCGTTTCTCTTCCATCGGACCTCAGAGGTCGTACCTCCCCCACCCCGTCACCCTCTGTGAGAACGTTTACATAGCCGCGGTCACGCGTGCATGCATGCGTGTCCTGTTTCAGACGCTCACCCTGTGACAGCCTTTCCTCACTGGACGTTCCTAGCGTCTGAGCGGCTGGAGCTTGTGTAGACAGCCCGTGGGTGACGAACAGTGCCCTGTGTTCGGTTGTTTACCGCTGTTACCATGACTCCTGCCGCACTTACAGAGGCGAGTGACGTGCGTGTGACAGTATTCGCTGTGTCCAGTTCTACAGCAAAAGGTTCAGTCCTGTGGACCTTAAAAATAAACCTCCAGTGATTTTATCAGCAGCAATGCATTTAGCCCTCGCTGGTGTGGCTCAGTGGATAGAGTGTCGGCCTGCAGACGGAAGGGTCCCGTGTTTGATTCCGGTCAAGGGCACGTGCCTGGGTTGCAAGCTCAATGCCCAGTAGGGGGTGGGCAGGAGGCAGCTGATGGATGATTCTCTCTCATCATGGATGTTTCTATTTCTCTCTTTCCCTTCCTCTCCGAAATCAATTTAAAAAAATATTTTTAAATGCGTTTATTTGGGAATAGCAGATAATCGCAATTCTGGATAAGCATGCCGTAGCAAAGGCTCTCCAGGGAGCCCGGAAAACAAATGAGGAGAGAGGAGGCCGGAGGGTGCTTTGGAGGAAAGCCCGTCGGAGGAGAGGGAGCACTCAGGGAGGTGACGCGTCTCATTGGCTGCGGTGCAAGGTTCCCCGTGGCCGGTGCGTGGCCGGCGAGGAGGAAACCGTCCTCTGGCCGCTGCGGCCGAGACGCTTCTTGCTGGAACGACAGGGCATGTGCCTGACCCGACCCCACTGCACAGGCGGTTTCTCCGCGGCAGCCACGTTCCAGCCCTGCTAACCGCCTCTGGTGAAGAACTGGGAACTCAGACTGTGGGCTCCCCGGGAGTTTTCCTGCCGGTGCTGGTCACGGACTAATCCCCTCCCGGAGGTGAAGCACTGCTCCGAGTCTCGGGCTCACACACAGGACGGCCAGCAGGGTCGGGGAGCTGGTGTTTGCAGGTGGCACGTGGCAGGCGACCTTGGCCTGCGGCAAAGAGATGCGTGAGCAGCGGGAACGAGAACACGCCGGTCAGGTGAACAGCACGAGGGGACAGGCCTGTGCTGGTCAGGTGCCGACTGCGGAGAATGGTTGAAGGTGAGCGCGCTGCGAGGAAGAGATCCGAAAGGCGGGAAAAGCCAGGCATCCCGCATCAACCCCTTGCCTCCCGGGCCTGACTGCTCACCTGGACATCCGTCTGGTTCAGGGGGAGGTCAGAGAAGTCAGCTCAGCCCCGGGGCAGTGGCTGAAACACAGCAGTCTCTGAGAAGAAAGAATAGGACAAAGACAAAGCAGAAGTCAGAAACCTAAACGATAGTCATTGTCAACCACTGAGACGCTGGGCCTTACGCAGTGCTGTTTCTATGCACAATCCCTGATATTTGTAGAATTCTTTATAGATTCTTCCCATCTGCTGCTCCGAGACCCCCTTAGCCCTTGAGCGTGGCTGTGGGTGCGGGAATTACCTGCCTCGTGGACAGTGAGGACCTGGGTTCTGAGGCGACGTAAGAACCACTGAGCCGGGGACTGAATTCCAGGTCCACCCCGTGTCGTCTCATTCCATTTCATGTTGCTTAAGGAAGTCAGGTTCCATCGCCCCATCTGCTGGTGGTCCCTGAGTGTACCGGGCGGTCCCCGGTGTACACTCCACGGTGCTGGAGGTCCCCAGGTATACAGACGCTGCCACGCAGCAAGGCCTTGCTGGCCGGAAACTCCTGGACATCCGAGTGCCCGGCTCCGGAGCCGCACACGTCCTGGGAAGCCGAGTGCTGCCTCACGAGCTGCAGAGGCGCCGCAGGCCAGGAGACGGCCTCGAGCCGACCCCGCTCCGTCCCGGCTGCGTGACCTCCAGACGCGTCTCCCTCTGGGGCCGGGGCTGCTCCGCTGGGGTAGGCGTGGAAGTGGATAGCGGCGATGGGGGCACAATATGGTGGAGCTACGTACGCCGCTGGGCTGTGGGCTCAGCATGGTCAGGGCGGTCTCGTGTGTGTGTTCAACCAGTAGAAACGGGTTTGGAAACGTGGGTGGTGCTGGACCATCCCCGAGAGCCAGGCCCGCGTGGGTGTCAGCTCCCGGCCTCGCAGGAAGGACCGGCGCCCGTCAGCCTGTGAGCTGGCAGCCCCGCCCTCCGCCCGGGGCGCCCCCGCAGACCGCCCGCCTGGAGGGGCAGGCCTCCCCCGAAGGGGCGCGTCTCTGATGAGAATGCTGGTCAGAGCAGAAGCATCCATCCATCGTGTGGCCTCTTCCTAACTTTCTTCCCATTTAATTATGATAATGAGCACAATTAGCATGTGCGGCGGGCCCTTCGCCTCATTTGCATTTTATATGGGATGATTAAATGTGCCCTGGTAATTGGATTAACTGCGTGATAGATGACCGGACTGCTGCACGTTGCCGTGGGGGGAGCCATGTTCATTGCCGTTAGTGACCCGCTCCTCGTTTGGAAAGACCGGAGACTGCGAGGCCAGAGAGCGGGGGGAAGGGTCCTCCCCGCGTCCCTGTCTGCGCTGGGGAGCAGTCCGTGCCCTCGCAACCTCCGTAACCTCCGCCTGCGCGGGCCGCGGGCTCCTGGGGAGAGCGGGGGAGCTGGGCCGTGAGGCGCTTGAGATGAGGCCTGCACGTTCCAGGTGTTGTGGGGGCTGGTGATTTAGTAAAAACCCAAACACTCGTTGGCTGATCATCCCCGGACTGTCTGCTGCCCTGCCAACGGGAGCAGGGCCGCTCCCGGCGTGCGCCCTCAGGGCTCCGTGTTCCGCTCTCCAGCGGAGTCCAGCTCCGGGCTTTTGGCCCCACTCAGACTCCTCACTGTTGTTCTTCAGGATGTCCTGGGTCACACCCACCGGGCACGCCCCTCGCCCCCATGGATGCGTGCTCTGTGGGCTGGGGGACCCGGGTCCTAGGCCTCTGCTCAGAGCCGGGCAGCTGGCTCTGTAGCTGGCACGCTGGCATCCGGCGTTCTGTCTGTCCTGTCTCTGAGGGGCACACAGTTCCTCAGGAATGTCACGTCTGAGGACAAGCCTAGGAATTTCCACAACATAACCATTTTGCAGTTACTGTCAGTATTCCCGCACGGAGAAAAATATGGGTTTCCCCCCTCAAAAGTAACATTTACCCTGTTGCACAATAACTTTCCTAATTAAAATAAGTTTTGCTTACATGTGTATGTTAAGACTTCTAGTGAGCGACCTGGCTGGCGTTAGAATGGCGTCTGCCAGTCAGCAGCTCAGGCTGGCGGCAGCACGCCACCCAGGTCACCACCTCCAAACAGAAGATGCTCCGCACTCCCCTCACCTCTGGCGAGCTTTCGGGCACGTGCCCTTTCCGCTGCGCAGCCCCCGACTCGGCGGCAGGAGCCCGCTTGCCCTCGGGGTGCCTGGTGAGAAAGGGGCGCTCCCCGGCCGCTGATGCACGTCTCCCGGACCCTCCTGCCCAAGGCGTCACGGCCTGAGCCGGCCCGCAGCGGAGTTCGCCTGGACCGTGGACGTAGCGAACGTCAGACGCCACAGAGGACAGGAGCGTGGGCTCTGAGGGAGCGGCTGGGAGCGCCCTCTGCTGTCCAGCCCGTGACCTCGGCCGGAGCCTCGGTCTGCTCACCTGCGGCCACGACGCCCGGGTGTGCGGATTGGGGGACGGCGCAGGGATGCGGGAGCGGCTGCCCGTTGGTCTCGCCCTGCACGGAGCCCGTGGCACCGCCGCCCCCGGGCTCACACCGGGCCGGTGCTCAGCTTGTACAGACCGGCCACCAACCCTCACCGGACGCCCCAGGAAGACGGGCACAAAGCCCAGCGTGGAGCGTGAGGGCACACAGCCCCCTCGTCTCAGGGGGACTGAGAAAGTGGGGAGTCCTCTGGCTGCTCCGGCCGAGGCTGTGAGACCGAGAGCACAAGAGGACCTGCCTCCGCCCAAGGGACCGGCAGCTCCGCCACAGACTGGGCAGAGCAGCGGGAGGCGCGGGGAGCCGCCTGCACCCCTCCCAGGGGTCCTCGGAACAGGCTCGGGTCGGGGTGAGCTGGCCGCGCAGTCTGGCCGCCCCACTCGTCACTCGTGGAGGCACCCTGGAGGATGTGCTTCATTAATGTGACAGGGACGAGACAGAGACATCCCATATGTGCCCCGACTGGAGATGGAACCCACAACCCAGGACTGTGCCCTGACCGGGAACCGAGCCCGCCGCCTCCGGGTGCTCAGGACGGCTCTCCGCCGGCCCACCGCCGGGTGCAGAGGGGCCTTTGAACCGTCGCCGGAGGAAAACAGCCCTAACCGGGACAGAGCGGGAAGCCGCGGCTGAAGGCGGGCCATGGGACAGCGGGGTTGTGAGTCCCTCCGCTCCGGCCTTCCCCTCCCGTCCGCAGAGCGATAGAGGAGGGAGGAGCACCACGGGGACGGTGGAGGTCACGGCCACACCCGCCTGCGCAGCCTCGTCCTTGTCTCTGCGTCTCAGCTCGGCAGTCAGCCCTGCTCTGGCCACGGGCTCCCTGCCGCCTCCGCCGGGACGCTTCCCCTCCGGGGCCCGGGGCTGCCACCGCCCTGCTCCCAGAGGGCGTCCCTCCTGTCGCTGCGGTCCCTCCTCCTTCCCCTCGCTCCGTTCTCCTCACTGGTCACCACCCCTGACACTCCCCGCGGCTCTGCCCCCCGCCGAGGGCCGTGCCACGCAGCAGCCCTTATGGGTCAATATTTGCGGAGCGAGGTCCCTGTGAAGATGACGTGTCACCCTCCGGCCTGAGCCTGGGAGCGGCCACAGCGGCCGGCTCTTGGCAGGCCAGCACCTCTGCCTCACTGGCCAGCCTGCTGACGCCCGGCTGAATGCGGGAGCGTTCCCGGGCGCTGTGACTGTCGCATCCTCCAGTCTGTTCTACAGCAGCTCCCGAGCTTGTTCTGCTGGAGCCGGCAGCTCTGAGAGCCAACGGGAGCGTCTGCTCAGTGTTTGGCAGGAGGCGCACGGTCCGCGCCCTGCTGGGGGGGGGGGGGGGGACCAAGGTGTGGGAGCGCCGGCTGCTGGCGGGTCCCCAGGCCGCACTCGGGCTGCTCTGCCTCCCCCGCCCCCGGCCACGCCTCACGGCGCAGGACACGGGCCGGTGCTCACCGGACGCGGCCGGGAAGGCACGGTGCCCGGAAGAGGGAGGAATGGGCAGCACTGCCCGGACCCCACCCGGAGCGGAGCCGGAGCCGGAGCCGGAGCCGGGCTGTGCGGGCGTGAGCCACGGCCCTCCGTGGCCCTAATTGGAACCGTACCTCCTGTGCTCGGCGCAGAGATGAAAGCGGGGAAATCCGAGAGACCATTTATTTCACTTGAGAAAGCCGTGAGCGGAACTACAAAGAGCTGTGGCCGCTGTCACGTTCCTCAGATTCAATAAAACCGTCACTGGCTCGTGCTGGGAGCCGGCGAGAGCTCCGGGAGTGCGTCCACGCCCGCCCGCCCGCCCGCCGCTGGGAGGCGGCCGGGGGGGCCCTCGCTCACCCGGGGCTCCGTGGGGAGTCGGGCACCAGCGCGCCAAAGCCCCGGGGACCTCGGTGTGCTCGGGCATCGTTAGGTGCTCCGCCTCCACCGCTCCTCCCCACACGGCCTGCCATAGCGTTCATAGCCCTTCTGGGGTTGTGTGTGTGTGTGTGTGTATGTGTGTGTGTGAGAGAGAGAGAGAGAGAGAGTATGTGAGTGTGTGTGTGAGTTTGTGAGTGTGAGATTCATGGAGGTCCCTGGCTGCCGGGCTTCAGGGGCACAGGGCTGTCGGGAGGACGCGCCGGGCTGGCCGGATCCGGGAGGAATGCAGCACCATCGGCTCGGCTCCGCCGCACAGACATGCTTTGTTCCTCGCCCCGCGCCCCGCGCCCTCTCAGGACACTCGGTGTCTAGACACCTGCTCCCACTCCTCGGAGGGCGGCAGCTCGTCTCCGACAAGAAAGGGAAACAAAACAAGGATTCCTGGGCCCAGACTGCGGGCGAGGCCGAGTGTCTGCACGATCTGCCTGGCCTCACCCAGAGGGGCCAGCTCGCAGGGCTGGCCGGAGGGGCCTGGGGTTCGACGGGGTGCTGGGGGCCCCAGCCAGCCAGCTGTTCTCGTGCAGCACCGCCGGCAGGTCTGGGCGCCGGAGCTCGGTCCTCGTCCCTTCCCTTCCTCAGGCAGAGTCCCTGCCCTGCGGGACGGACACACGGCACCCTGCCGGCCCGGTCAGCGGGAGCTAGCAGGGCATGGCGTCCCTGGAGCTGCAGAGCCACCGGGAAGCGGGTCCCATGTTCCCGACATGAGAATCGGCGGCTGAGCTGGGGTTTGCAGAACCCCTGCGAGGAGTGGGGACGGGCTTGGGGGAGACCGGGTCCCCGGAGGGCAGGGTGCTCCCTCGGCACCACCGTTCCAGGTGCCGCCCCCTTGGCCGGAGCAGCCGTCCGCAAACACGTCTGGATGAATGGAGGGTTTGTCTGCCGCTCACTTCCTGGCTCCTGGCAGCGCTCCAGGCGGCACCGTTGGGGAGGGCGGGTCCGGGTGCCTGCAGCCCCGGGAAGCGGGTGCCGGCGGCCTTCAGACGTGCGGTCCGCACGCTCTCCCGGGCCAGACCCACGGCACTCAGCACCTCTGCTCCCCCTTTCTTCCCTTGGTGTAGCTCTGGGGACCCGCTCAGGCCGGCACCGTCGGTGCGCTGCGGTGGCAGTTTGTCCTGAGCTGTCGGCCAGGATGCAGACACTCACCCGGGCGCCGGATGTTCCGTGCCCGCAGCTCCCTCCTGAGCCGGCCCCGCCCTCCGGCCCTCTCTCCTCTCACGTCTGGTCTGCCGTGTGGGACGAGGCCGGAGCCGGTGCTCGGTGCCCGGCCCAGCAGGACGTGGGCGTGGAGGAAGCCTTCGTGCTGGCAGGCCTGTCTGGATGGGGGGCAGGCCTGTGAGGAGCTGGCCGGGAGGGCGCCCCGCATCCGAGCGAGAGCGAGAAGCCAGCACTCAGCGTCCCGGCGGCCTGGGGACCTGGGACAGTCTGGAAGTCTCTGAGCGCCATATTTGTTAGGAAAGAGGAGGGTCAGCCACCCGACTGCCCACACGGAGAGTGCGTGGCGTGCCGTGGCGGCAGCCTGGGCTGTGCCGGGCAGGGCACCGGGCGTCTCTCCGCAGTCCTCCCCACATTAGGCGCCGGCTGGACGCCGCCCGAGGCAGGTCACGTGGCTCTCCTGGGGCCTGGTCCTCGCCTCTCGATGCCTCGGGCCCCTGTGATTCTTGTCAGTCGTCTCCTTCTGTCCCCACGGACCGGACCCGAGACCCGGTCAGTGCTGCCGGCCTGGCCTGGCCCCTCGGTGCCCGGATCGCGCCCGGTGGAAGGCCGGGCGGCCGGGGGTCAGCAGGTGAGAGAAGCAGCATGTCCGTCCGCTCCACATTCCAGCTTCTCTTCTCTTCTCTTCTCTCCTCTTCTCTTCTCTCTTCTCTTCTCTTCTCTCCCCACATTCCTCTCTTTCGCCGCGTCCGTGCACCCAGCCTCACCCCGCCAGGCCAAGCGCTGCCAGCGTGCAGCCCACCCCACCCACCCCGTTCTCCAGCCCCGCTTCCAGAGGGAAGAGGGGGTGGGGCTCACCCCCTTTCCTCCCCCCATGATACTAACAGAAGGTGGGGACCAGGGCCTTGGGCAGAGACCCTTCCTCCTGTGGTCGTGGCTGGAGAAGGACCCGGGCGGGCAGCCGGCGTGTTCGGTCAGGCCGGCCGTCTCTGCTTGGCGCCTCCAGTTCAAGACCCGGCCCCTCCCCGTGGGAGGGTCTGCTCCAGGGCTGCACCCGGGTCCCGTCTGCTCTTCATGGGGCACCAGCCGGGTGTCCACCGAAGGCAGAGGTTCTCAGCCAACCTGCTGCCACCGCCACGTTCCCCGGCCAGCCCACAGCCATGTGCCGACCGCTCGGGCTGCGCGCCCACCACATTCCTGCCGGATCTGTGGGCATTAGCCAGCCCTGTCGGCGTTCTCTGCGGTTTTTGATGTCGTCTCAGCCATTGAACTGAAATATGTGAACTATTACGTTGTTGACTTTCTTCTCCAAGCAGACTGCATTATCCTCGGAGCGCGTGTGCTTGAGGCACTGTCAGGAGCTCTGAGAACGTGTAAATCCCTGTGATTTATGTCCTCCTGCCCCCGAGTCGGCGTTCTCCCCCTCTGGTTTTAATCTGCACGCCGGCCCGTCGGGGGGACCTGCAGGGCTGTGTTCTTCCAAGTACAGTTACGTCCTGGCCTGGGTTTGCGTTCCCTGCCTCCTGTGAGATCTGCCCGTCAGGGCTCCCTGAGACAGATCTGACTCGGAGTCTCTGCTGCTCCCCCGGAGCCCCGGGGGGTGAGGAGGCCCGGGGGGGGGGTGTAAGGAGGCCCCCACGGCTGTGCGCCTCACAGTGGTTCTCCTCCTCCTCACCCCCGGGCCGGGTGGAAGCCGAGGAGGGCGGGTGGGAGGGGTCTCTGCAGCCTGGGCCGACGCTGCTCGTCCCCCACACTCTCTCCGCTCTCTCCCAGGCTGTCTGCACACCGGGCGGGCGGGTGTGAGCCGGGCAGGGACGGCAGCCGAGGCTGTCTGTGGGGAGGGAGCGGCGTGCAGGCTTAGGGGAAATGGTCGCTCTGTTTCTGGGCCGGGGCCAGGGCCGGGGCGGGGTCAGGGCTGCGGGTCCTGGTCCGCTTCACAGGCCGCCTCGGCCGCTGGGCCTTCATCGCGATTCCAATAACTCCAGTGGCCACAGGACTTCTGGAGCCGTTCCTCGAGCCGGGAGGCGAGATGCCCGTCTGCTCCTTCCCGTGCCCCTCCACTTTTGGCCACAGTCCTGACTTTTAACCACTTGTCCCACATCCCGCAGCATTTTTAAAAAGTCCCGATTTTTGGAAAGGATCTTTTTTTATATATATGTATTTTATTGATATTTTACAGAGAGGAAGGGAGGGAGATAGAGAGCCAGAAACGTCGATGAGAGAGAAACATCGACCAGCTGCCTCTTGCACACCCCCTACTGGGGATGTGCCCGCAACCAAGGTACATGCCCTTGGCCGGAATCGAACCCTGGACCCTTCAGTCCGCAGGCCAACGCTCTACCACTGAGCCAAACCGACCTCAGCATGGAAAGGATCTTTTAACAAATTGTTAAAAATCAGGACTGTCCCACCAAAATCAGGGCGCCTGGTCACCTTACCCTACGTTCAGGCCAGGTCCGGAGTCGGGAGCCTTTCCTCCTCGCACGCCGGCCGCGGGTGCTCCCAGACGCCCGCCGCGCTGGCACTGACCGCTGCCCGCCCCGGGCAGGTCATTGTGCAGTCCGGCCGCTGGCACTGACCGCTGCCGCCCCGCAGGTCGTGGTGCAGTCGGGCCGCCACCCCACGGTGCTGCAGAAGCTGTGCCAGCTGCCCTTCCAGTACTTCAGCGAGCCGCGGCTGGTGCGGGTGCTGTTCCCCTCGCTCATCGCCGCGTGCCACAACAACCGCCACAACAAGGTCATCCTGGAGCAGGAGCTGAGCTGCGCGCTGCTGGCCTCCTTCCTGCAGGTACGGCCGCCGCCGCCGCCGCCGCCATGCCGGGGAGGGCGGGACCCGGGCGGGACCCGGGCGGTGCTGAGGATGCCCGGGAGAGGGTTTCCTCTGCTGACGGGGCGGGGCGGCTCCCGAGACTGCACCGGTCCATCCACCGGCATCCACCCGGCTGTCGGGGCAGGTGATGATCGCTGAGGAAAGACAGTCAGGACTTGGGAGTATTGGTAAGGGTTTAACAAATACTATCCATACACACACACACCTGTGCGTGAGAAAACCTGTTACACTGCCTTCAGAAAAACCTACACCTTTTTTTAAAAAAAATATATTTTATTGATATTTTACAGAGAGGAAGGGAGAGAGATAGAGAGATAGAAACATCAATGAGAGAGAAACATCGACCAGCTGCCCCCTGCAATTCCCCCACCGGGAATGTGCCCACAACCAAGGCACATGCCCTTGACCGGAATCGAACCTGGGACCCTTCAGTCCACAGACCAACGCTCTGTCCACTGAGTCACACCGGTTTCGGCAAAATCGACACCTTTTAACCACGGCCTCCGGAGATGCTGGTTGAGGCGGCCTGTGTCAGCGTGCCGCTAACTAAGCAACGCAGCGGGCCCCCCGACAGCCGGGGGCCGCTCCCTAATGTGGTCTTTCCTGTCGTCGTGGGTCCTTCTTTCCTGAAAACACCCCTTTTTCTTTCAAATGTAACACAATGGGGTCAGTTATGTTTAGAAACCTTTTGTTTTCAGCTTAGTTGCTTTGTTTGAGCCTGGGTTTCAGTTTCTGAAAAAGCTTTCAAAGCTATTCACATCGACGGGTCAGGTACGGATTTTCATCAGGTGTCTTACGGTTAAAGTCTTCCGTAACCATCATAGCAAAAGTCAGGACTCCACGCATATCCTTAGAGCCTTGGGAGGGAATGCAGTAGGAATTACATTTAAGGCCGTGATCTTTTTTTTCTCTCTCATATATTTTATTGATTTTTACAGAGAAGAAGAGAGAGGGACAGAGAGCTAGAAACATTGATGAGAGAGAATTATCGGCCAGCTGCCTCCTGCACCCCCCACTGGGGATGTGCCCGCAACCAAGGTACATGCCCTTGACCGGAATCGAACCTGGGACCTTTCAGTCCGCAGACCGACGCTCTATCCACTGAGCCACACAGGTTTCAGCAAGACCGTGATCTTAAACGCAGACGGTTCCTTCTTCCATTCGGTGCTTTGTGGTCCCTCGGTTACCCCCTGCCCTAGGCACTGGCATCACAGCTCGGAATGAAGCGTAAACCCCCTGCCCTCACCCTGTCCGTCGAAGGGAGTCAGGCAGCCTGCCCGCTGGTGGTGGTGCCGAGCAGGCAGTGAGGCGGCGGGGACCAGGGCAGCCGGGACATGGGTTGCAGAGTGTTTGGCCAGAACAGAGGCCCTCAACCAAGACAGGAATGGTTCAGCAAAGAGCAGACTTTGTGTCTGTCCCAGCTGCATCCATTCCATCTCAGCTGCTTTGGAAACAATGTGTAAAAATACAAATGATAGGCCGAAACCGGTGTGGCTCAGTGGATAGAGCGTCAGCCTGCGGACTGAAGGGTCCTGGGTTCGATTCCGGTCAAGGGCATGTACCTTGGTTGCAGGCACATCCCCAGTGGGAGGTGTGCAGGAGGCAGCTGATCGATGACTCTCTCTCATCGATGTTTCTAACACTCCATCTCTTTCCCTTCCTCTCTGTAAAAAAATCGATAAAATATATATTTTTAAATACAAATGATATCAGAATCTAAAGTAGTAAATATAAATATATTACTTGTTTTCATCTGATATTCATCTCAAACTAGTTCTAAATCTACTCTGTATTAAATTCAGCACACATTCAAATAAATATAAATTTACCACATTTCACTTATATGTCAATACAAATTCTGTAAATGCTACACAAATATTTTAGAATGCTTATTTGAGATAAAATGTTGGGCTTAAATCAAGTAATTTTTTCCTGTAAATAATTGTGCTGAAGGCAATACATGTTAGGTTTTAGCTTATAAAATGGTTCTGCGAGGTCCCTGTGTTTTAGATCAATTTCTAGAAAGTGATATTAAAGGAAGGAGCTGGTGGCTTCTGAAATTCTGTATGTTCTACATTTCCCACGTGAAAGTAAAATTGGCGGACTTTAAAATTTAGATGAATGCCAAAACCAGTTTGGCTCAATGACTGGAGCGTCGGCCTGTGGTCTCAAAGGTCCCGGGTTCGATTCCGGTCAGGGGCGTGTACCTTGGTTGCGGGCACATCCCGGGGGGGGGGGGGGTGCAGGAGGCAGCTGATGGATGTTCCTCTCTCAACGATGTTTGACTCTCTATCCCTCTCCCTTCCTCTCTGTGAAAAATCAATAAAATATATTTTTTTAAATTAGCTGAATACCTAGGAGCTTTCAGTTGGTTAGACGTGAAGTCAGATTGCCGTTTCCGGGGTAGGCAGCCGCAGCCTGCCCCGTGATAGTCGAGCAGAAGCCAGGAGGCATCGCCGTCTGGTTACAATGACGAGAGCCCGCAGTGCCTGCATCCGTTCCTTCACTTTTCTACTCGGGCTCCAGAAACTCGTGCAAAAACCGCTGTCTCTGACACGGCAGCTTTCAGCCCGCGCTCAGTGAGTTCTGCGTGCGGTTCTGGTGTAACCAACCCGCCTTTCTCGTCTTCGCAGGACTTCACCCAGAACCACAGCCAAGCAGACCACCAGGCTCCCCAGCCCAAAGGTACGTACGCTCTGCAGATCGACGGTCGTGTTCGTTAGCTGAGCGGACGTGTGTCTGACTTCATCTTTCCGAACCCTTGGAGAAATTATTTCTTACTTTGCCTACAATATTTGAGATTCAGATACCAAGTGGATTTTAGTCAATAAAAAAAAATGTTTTGTGATCAGCATGAATGTATCAGAACATGCAGAGCCCTGGCCAGTGTGGCCCAGCTGGTTGGAGCATCATCCCGGGTGCCAGAAGGTGGCTGGTTCGGTTCCCGTCAGGGCACATGCCCAGGTGCAGGTTTGATCCCGGTGGGAGCACATTCAGGTGTTTCTCTCTCACATCAATGTTTCTCTCGCTCTCTCTCTCTTTTTTATAATCTAAAACTCAAAAAAAATAATAACTAAAAAAAAAAAAATACACAGAGAAATCTATGGAAGTAAAAGAAATATCTTTGTGAACGTATACTCACCTCACGCAAGATATAATAAATGGTGAATAATCACTAAATTTACTTATTAATACAGGGAGACAATCAGACCATTAACACGTAAACACTGAAATCACATAGGTTTGGTCCCCTGTGCGTGCTCAGAGTAAAGTCATTGGTGATAGTAACCCAGATTGGCCCGAAGGTCAAGCACCTGAATGTTTCTAATTGAAGTCGAGATGTCACGTCGTTCTCCATGGAGAAAAGGCCGTCCGTTGTCCGTTACGAGGGTTTCTCCCTGTGGCCTCCTGCTCAGGGGTTTCCTGAGGGCACGGGACTTGAAAGCCCTCTTCCCTTCTCAAAACGTCTCCTGCCAGACAGGAGCTGAGGCACGCACGTCGCTCTGACTGTCGAGGCAGCGTCTCTGACTGAGACCCTGACCCCCCGTTAGTGCGACCGACCGTCTTTTAAGGGCCAGTCTGGGGCCCCTGTGGCAGGACCCCCTGGGGACCCCCGAGTCGTCCTCACTGGGGGGCAGACGGCAGGGGGGGGCGCGCGCACACACATACACACACACACACACACACACTCACACACACACACACACACACACACACGGGGGGGGGGTGCGGTGTTGAAGAGTACGAAGATGAAACCATAGCTAAGCCATAACAGTGTCATGAACAATGTCGTGTTCGGTGCCCTGGGCACTCTGACGAGTGAACAGGAGGCGGTGCCCCTTTTAGAACCAAAGTCAGCGTTGCAGGCAGTACCACCTGTGCAAGCCCCAGCGCCCGTCCCGTCTGCCGGGCCGGAGAGGGGCAGTCTGCGGTGTTACAGCCCATGAGGGGCGAGCTGAAGGCTCCTCCTTACTGTTTCTCACAAGAGGGCTTTGAAGTCTTGAAGATGTGAAAACACCCGGAGATCTGCCCTCCCCTCCCCAGCAGGGTGGGTCACCCTGGTGCCTGACCCCCTGTCTGCCGCCGGGAGGGAGGGCTGAGGCCTGTGTCCACCTCCTTTCTTCCCGGACCGGCTCTGGACCCCGCGCTCCCCTCAGTGCGTTCAGTCCGCACAGCGGGAGCACCGAGCACCGGCTCGGCTCCGCTCAGTGTCACTCCACTGGGTGCCCCCCACCCCCAGCCGTCCCCCCTTCCGGGGAGCTTCCCGCTGTCCCCTCAGCGTGCCGGGCCTGAGTGCGCACCCTCCGTGCCGGCAGCCCGGCCGCTCCCTGTGCAGAGGAAGGTGCTGGTGCTGGTTGCACACACACACACACACACACACACACACACCCGTGCTGGCCCGCACTCAGGGAAGCCCTGCAGTTACCTAGGTGACCGTCACGCCGTCCGTCATATGTAAACAAAGTGTTTTCAACTAAATCCACAGTTTTAGACCACGTGTCAGGTTCGCCTACATATGTGCCCTTTCAGGCCCAAGGGCAGGTATGACTGTCTTCTCTCTTGTTATTATTCTTATTTTACCCCATTTTCCTACGCTGGAATCCGAAAGAAAGTTTTTCACGTGTTTTACACAGCGGTTAATGTCTGAATACATTAAAGCATGAAATAGTCTGTGACTCGGATACACTGTATGTTTTATACTGTTTGCTGACATGGTGTCATGGTTTATCTGAAGTTTATGTCTCCATGTTGTCAGATATCAAACTACTCAGAACTCTTTTACACTTAATTCTTTTCCACTTTTCTCTCAGGAAAATGCCTTGGACCCCAAGACTACCTGGAGCTGGCCAACAGGTTTCCTCAGCAGGCATGGGAAGAAGCACGACAGTTTTTCTTAAAAAAATAAAAATTAAAAAAATGTTTTTGGTTGGTTCTATATTCGAGGACCCTCGTTAATAATTTAAGTTGTTCAGACCAACATTTTAACTGTCCCTTAAGAAACTTTTTCACATGTTTATACTCTCCCTGTGCTGTAGATATGGTATATACTTTTGAACTATTTATAATGGCTGTAGATACTTCTACTCGCTAACGCTGTAAGTTGAGTTTATTTCATTTCTGCACAACAGTTTGCATTTTTGGCAACTTCCATCTTCCATACTTTGCATTTGTAATATGGGTGAAGTTAGGCACAAAATTAGCAAGTGTGTTTTCTTGTAATAAAATAACTTATTCTGTTTGCAATGGTGGCTTTTCTTCAGACAATTCAGATTTGAAAGGAAAACACCAACTCCAACCCTTGAAGCATCTTACGTGAACACCTAAAGTTAGCCAGCTCCGAACTGCCCCCTTCGGGGGCTGGAGAACATTCTAATCGCAGGCGTGTCCCGGGGGCTGGACGTGGATGCAGAGCGGGGTCGTCCCCTCCCGGGCTCCGGGCAGGGCCGGTGGGCTGGTCACTCCCGGAGTGAGGGCCACACGCAGGGAGGTCCTCGCTGGCCTCGCCTGCGGACGCCGACCTGGCTGCTGGCCGCTGGCCGACAAGGACCAGATGCGGCCAGCAGCACAGACCCCGTGAGACAGAGAATGGCTCCAAATGCGCATCCGGCTCAAACTCGGGGGAGGCGGCTGCGAAAGAGAAGCTTCTCCGCTTTTTTAAGAGCAAACCCGCCTGCTGACTGACGCTCGGGCGGAGGTCCCCAAGCTGCCGCGGGCACGGTTTTTTACCGCTTTTTACGGAGAACACACACGGGGCCCGGCTTCCACACAAACCAAAGGCGACCCCTCCCCGCGCGCCGGGACCCAGGGCGCCGGGAGGAGAAACGCTTCCATTTGCTGCAAGTCTCTCTTCACTGCCGGTGCCCATCTAGTGGGACGTGTGCCCGCAGGCCAGCCCACCAGAGACACCCTGACGCCCTCCCGGAGCCGGCACCCGGCACGCCGCGTCAGTAAACGGGGCCCAGGTTTCCCTGCCCGGCCGCCTGGGCGGGTGGGAGCCACCGGTACCTCCCCGGAGGCCCCCTCGCCCCTCCTCGCCCTCCCCCTGGGCAGCTGCAGACCCTCAGACCGCTTCTCCCGAAGCCCCCACCCCACCCGGCTCTGAGCCCTCCGGGAAGGGGTCATCCCCACTCCCTCCCCGGCTCTCACCCCAGCAGGCTCTCACCCCTCCCCGGCTCTCACCCCAGCACGGTTCTCCGGCCTTCCTACTCAGCCGCCCCCAAACGCCTGCCCCTCGCTCCTCCATCCCCGCTCCCCCATCCCGCCGGCCTGGCCAGCAGGTGCCTCCTCCAGCCCCCGACGTGCCTTCCCAATTGGGGCGCCACCCCCCAGACCCGGGTCCCCCGCCCCTTCCTCCCCATCGCCCGCCCGCCCGGCCCGACCTCCGCCTCCCCGGGCGCTGGGCTGCCCGCGGCCGCGGAGCCTGCAAGTTTACCTTCCCGTCAATCAGCCCGAGTCTAAAAGCCTCTAATCTCCCGGGCATCGGCCTCGTACACTCCGAATTTCCTGCTTTTATCGACGCGGCTCGAGGGCCGCGTCTCTGCAAATGGTTTATGATCCATCCTCAGGAGGCCCCCCGCCCCGCCCCGCCCCGGGGGGACCCGCCTGGGAGGGAGCGAACAGCCGGCAATGCCTCCCCCGGGTCCGAGGCCCAGACCCGCCTTCCACCGCGGCGACCCGCTCTAACCCCGCGCCGGCGGCTCTGCAAATAGAAGCAAGCCCGTATTCTAATCTGATTTCTGCCCCACAGCCCGTTCACTACGAACTGTTTGTTAGGGATCCTGGTTCGGGGGCTCTGATTGCTGAGAAGCATGCCTTCCGCCGAAACCGGGGTGGCTCAGTGGACGGAGAGCCGGTCTGCAGGGTCCCGGGTTCGGTTGCGGTCAAGGGCACGTGCCTTGGTCGTGGGCTCATCCCCAGTGGGGGGTGTGCAGGAGGCAGCTGATCCGATGTTTCTCTCTCATCGATGTTTCTAACTCTCTATCCCTCTCTCTTCCTCTGTAAAAAAATAAAACTATTTATTTTTTTAAAAAAAGAAGAAGTATGCCTTCGATGCGCATTGAAGTTCCCGGTGTGATAGCCACACACTTTTCCCACTCTGGGAATCCCTCTCCCACCCGAATTCCATAGGGCTAGCCGAATTATTAGGCAAATACCGACAGCCTTATCCTAACGTGAATCTCGTTAAATAACGAACTCCGGCTTCGCACCTACGGCCTCTCAAATGGCTCCTTTACTGCACACCTGGGTGAAAGCTGAGTAAACATAAAGAATACAACACTGGTACTCGTTACTGGCGATTTAATTCACAAGAAAGCCCCTACTGTATATCACACAGGAGATGTTCAAAGATGGCCGGGAACCCCGAAAACATATTTATGAATGTAGCTGTGACACCCCCTTCGGATCTCTGCAATAAAGCTTCAACGTTAACCCCCTGGACCCTGCGTGGGGAAGGGAGTGGGGGGCCGTTTCATCCAGCGACTGGCAGAGGCAGCACCCGATACAGTAACCTCTGCTTCACTCAGTCCCTGCGTCCAAAGCAAACCGGGCACGCATACATATCAAAAGCAGGAATTAGAGGGCTTGATTATGCATGATTAAGGGAGCCCTCGGCTGCAGATAGGTGTTCCCCCGCTGCAGTTTGTCAAAAGCAAAAATTCGGAGCTAATTGACAACCATGAATGAAATCCTTTATTCAAACGCTTATTTCGTGTGGTTTTTTTTTTTTTAATCACAAAAGCCAGGATTCTGGATACATCAAACTCTTCCTAAGGAAGATTAAGCGGGAAGTGCGGCCACCTATACAATGGCCAGCCACCAGGTAAAAGAAATGTGCAGCCGGAACAGGTGTGGCTCAGGAAGGGTCCTGGGTTCGATTCCGGTCAAGGGCATGGACCTGGGTTGCGGGCTCCATCCCCAGTCGGGGGGCGTGCAGGAGGCAGCTGATGGATGTTTCTCTCTCATGGACGTTTCTAACTCTCTCCCTCCCTCTCCCTAAACAAATCAATAAAAGTACTTTAAAAAAAAAGAAATACGAATATTTCTGTTTGGAAGGCGATGGCACGAGTTGAGGGAGCGAAGCCTCGAAGAATGGCCCGGATGGTGGGACTCTCTGGGCACCGGCGGGTACGCTGGTCCTCCAGGCTCTGCGAGTTTGTGGGGCGTCCTGAGCCCCTTCCCTCTCTCTGATCCGGAGGCGGGGAAGGCGGCTCCGCGGGCCCAGCCCTCCGGCCCCAGCCACCGGCCCTGCGCTCCCCAGGGCGGGACGGGGAGCGCGTCCTCCCAGCTCCCGCCGACCCGCCCCGCTCGGACCAGCCCGGGGCGGGGAGGCCGCGGTGGGCCCGCCCCGAGGGCCGCCCGGCGCCCGGGCCCCGCGAGGCCGCCAAAGGGTTAAGGGTCCGGGAAAACCTGAGCCGCGCCCCGCCCCGGGCGGCGGAGATTCGGTGTCTCCGGAGTCCATTTCCTGCGCCTCCGGGGCCCGCCCCCCAGAAGACGGGGCCCCCCCACCCCCCACCCCCACCCCCACCCCGGGCTGAAATGTCACACCGGGGCCACCGGGCCTGGAAGGAAAACAAACCGAGGACACGCCAGACTGGTTCTGGGGCCGCCGCTCCCCCCGCGGCCGGCAGGTGATGCCGCCCAGATAAGGCGCCGCCGCCGCCCCGCCGTCTAGACGGGATGGGCCCCCCCCGACCCCCACCGGCCCGGATCCCGGACCCCGAGCCCTGGCCCCCCGTCCGCCCCCGGCCCCGCGCCCCCCGCCCGGCCCGGCCCGGCCCCGCGCCCCCCGCACGCACGGAGCAGCCTCACAGCCTCGCGTCCAGTGTCACTTTTTTTTTTTTATTAAGATGAAAATATTCGTCCCCCGACGAGCGGGCGGTTCCCACAATAAATAACAATAACTTACGTTCCGAGGGGCAGAGGCTCGCCCGCCCTGCCCTCCGTCGTCGGCGGATAAACTTTTAAACAAAGTCCGGGTGGCTCGGCCCCCGCAGCCGCCTCGCACTTCGCCGGGCGCAGGTCCAGCCCCGGCCCCCCAGCCCCCCGGCCTCTCCCCGCGGAACCCCGGGGGCGCGGGGCTGGCGCCGGGGCCCCCAGTCCGACTCTCCGCCGAAAGCGGGGCGCCCTCGGCTCCCCTTCACATAACGGTAACGGTGCCGGCGGGGCCGGGCCGGGCTGGGCCGGTGCGTCTCATGCAGGGAGCGTGCGGTCCGGCGGCCTCACGTCTCCACGGGGCTCGGCACCATGCTGTTGGGCGTGTCGGGGAGCTGCGAGGACAGGGAGGTCACGTCGCTGCCGCCGGAGGAGGTGCCCAGGGAGCCGGGCTCCGAGAAGGAGACCTGGAGGCGCGGGCGGGAGGGAGGCGGCGAGTGGGGACGCGCCCGGCCAGCCGGGGCTCCGAGTCGGATGGCCCAGGACGCGTCTTAGTCCGGGCGGCCTGGCTTCGAGCGCATCGCGGGCCCGGACTCGGCTGCAGGGTCCCCCTCCCTCCCCCCACCAGCCCCCCGCTGGACTAGGGCTGTCCCAGCGGGTCCCCCACGCCCCCCCTCCGCCCCCCGTCCGGCCTCACCAGCTGCTGGAAGGCCGGCTGGTCCAGGTCGCCCTGCAGCGCGAACTCGCCGAGCGCCTTCCACGGCGGCTGGTAGGCCTGCACCTCCACCGCGCTGCCCTGCAGGGCGCTCTCGTGGCGGACGGGGCTGCCGGCCACCAGCGGCGTCCCCGTCAGGCCCTGCAGGCTCTGCGGGAGGACGGGGAGAGGGCGCTCCGTTTCCCTCCGCCTTGGGGACGGCAGGCCGGCCAGGGCGGGCGCGTGTGGCCTCTCCTTCCCCGGAGAGAATCCCCGGGGCCTCAGCCCCGAGAACCCGCAGCCACAGCCCGGCCTCGGGGCTGGGAGCCCCAAAGCCAGGGAACCCCAGGCCCAAGTCCCCCGTCCTCGCCAGGAACACAGGACACACCAGCCAGAGACTCGGGCTCCAGGGACCCCCTCCCACCAGTCCCCCGTCCTCGCCAGGAACACAGGACACGACCGGCCAGACACTCGGGCTCCGAGGGACCCCCACCCAACCCAGCTCAGATCTGCCTTTTGGGGGACGGAGACCCCAGCTCAGATGCCATCGTTAGGGAGCCCGAAACCCCAAGGAGAGCCTTCCTCTGAGGCCCGAGCAGCCGGTCGGGAGAGGCCCACGCCCCGTCCCCCCGGGGCCTGCCCGGCCCCTCACCCCTCACCCCGCCGCCCGGCCTCGCCCCGCGGCCTCACCGCCTTGTCGCTGAGCTGCTGCTGCTGCAGCTGCTTCAGGAGCAGCGACTTCTTCTTGTCCTTGCAGCGCTTGTTCTGGAACCAGACGCGGATGACGCGCGGGCTGAGCCCCGTCATCTCCACCAGCTGCTCCTTCATGAGCGCGTCGGGCCGCGGGTTGGCGGCGTAGCAGGTCCGCAGCGTGTGCAGCTGCTTCTCGTTGAGCACCGTCCGCACGCGCGTCGTCCGCTCCGCCGCCGCCGCCGCCTTGTGCGCGCGGGGCCCGGGCTGCCGGCCGGACCCGGGCTCTGCTCGCCCCGGGGGCGCGCGGGGAGCAAAGGGCGCGGTGAGCGAGGGGGGCCCCACCTCCCCGGGGCGACCCCCGCCCCGCCCCGCCGAGGCCTCCCCCGCCGGACCTCGTTTCTTTTTTATTCGTTGTTGATTTCGTTGTTGTTCCGTTCGCCTCCCTTCCTCTCTCCGCCCCACTCAGGAGGGCGGCGCGCGTGGGCGCCCCTCCTTCTCCCCGAGCCCCCCCCCGAACCCCCCCCGAACCCCGCGCGCAGCGACCTGCCCGCCCGGCCGCCCGCCCTGTCCGGACCGAGGGGCCCGCAGGAGGCCCGCGTCCCGCGAACGGGAGGCGGCGTCGCCTCGGGGGAAGAGTCCGTGTTTGGGGGGACCCCCGGCGCCTAGTTGCTGGAATTGGGGGGCTCATCTGGCGCGCCTCGGGCCCCTCCGGCCTCGCCCCCTCTTTCGGGGGGGGGGTCACTCGGCCCAGGCCGCGGCGCCGGCCGCGCTTCTCTCCACCCGGGAAACGGGCCCGGCCCCGCGCGCGGTTCCCGGAACCCGCGTCCTCCCGCCGCGCGCGCGCCCCGCGGGGTCTGCGCACCCCGAATTCCTCCGCCCCCCGCCCGCCAGGGGTTTCCGGGGGAAGATTTACAAGCAGCCGGTCCAGCCCTGAGCTCGGGGCCAGGCCTGAGCTCGTCCCCGGGGGAAGAAGCCGAGGGCGGAGGCGGGTGGCGGTAGCCGGGCCCGGCGCTCGGGTCTGCGGCCCCGCCGGGCACGCGCTCAGCCCCGCGGGGCGCCCCCCTCGCTCCCGCCGGTGAGCGTTTGGCCACGTTGTTCCCCAAACGGGGCCCCAGCCGCCCGGGCCGGGCCCACGCTCCCCCTCCTCCTCCTCCTCCTTCCCGGCCACCGTCCCCCCGGACCCGGCTCCGGCTCCTGGACCCGCCGCGGCCCGTGTCCGGATGGCGGGGACACAGCGCCCCGCGTCCGCCCCGCACGCACACACGCGGGAGCAGCCCGGGGCGCCAAGATGAGCCCCCAAATCCCAGCAGCGAGGCGCCGGGGTCCCCCCCCTCCTCCCCAGAGGCCGAGGGTGCCCCCTTCCTCTGCCTCCAGCTCCCGCACGCGCGCCGTCCTGGCTCCCGGAGGCCCACCGCCGGTTCCCCGCGCGCACACCCCGGCCCGGCCGCAGCTCGCGGCCCCGCAGACACGGAGACGCCCCGGCCCCGGCCCCGGCCCCGCGCGCGGGCGGGCGGCTCACCTGGCGGCTGCGGGCCCCGCGCGGGGTGCGGGCCGGGGCTCCGCGGGCTGCCGGGCCCCGCGCGCCCCAGCAGCAGCCCGTGGTCCGCGCGGCACAGCAGCTCGTGCTCCCGCAGCGAGAACTCGTCGCCCGGCAGCAGCCGGCGGCCGCACACGGCGCAGCGGAAGCACTCGACGTGGTAGACGCGGTCCCGCGCGCGCATCGCCAGGTCGCTGGGCGCGAAGCCGGCGCGGCACTGCGCGCACTTGACGCCGAAGAGCCTGCGGGGCGGGCGGGTCAGCGCGGGGGGCTCGCCGGGCGGGCGGGGGGCTCACCGGGCGGGCGGGCGGGTCAGCGCCGGCGGCTCGCCGGGCGGGCGGGGAGCTCACCGGGAGGACGGGGGGGGGGGTGGGCTCACCGGGCGGGGTTGGGGGCTCACCGGGAGGACGGGGGGGGGCTCACCGGGAGGACGGGGGGCTCACCGGGCGGGGAGGGGGGCTCACCGGGAGGACGGGGGGGGGCTCACCGGGGCGGCGGGGGGCTCACCGGGCGGGGTTGGGGCTCACCGGGCGGGGAGGGGGGCTCACCGGGAGGACGGGGGGGGGCTCACCGGGGCGGCGGGGGGCTCACCGGGAGGACAGGGGGTGCTCACCGGGCGGGGCGGGCGCGGGGCTCCCCGGGCGGGGCGAGGGGCTCACCGGGCGGTCGGGGGGCTCACCGGGCGGGCGGGGGGCTCACCGGGCGGGGTTGGGGGCTCACCGGGCGGGGCGGGGGGGGATCACCGGGAGGACGGGGGGGGGCTCCCCGGGCGGGAGACTCACCGGGAGGACGGCGGGGGGCTCACCGGGCGGGGTTGGGGGCTCACCGGGCGGGGCGGGGGACTCACCGGGCGGTCGGGGGGCTCACCGGGCTGGGCGGGGGGCTCACCGGGCGGGGCGGGGGCTCACCGGGCGGGACGGGGGGCTCACGGGGCGGGCGGGGGGCTCACCAGGCGGGGAGGGGGCTCACCGGGAGGACGGGGGGCTCACCGGGCGTAGTCCCGCTTGCAGTAGGTCTTCCCGTCTCGCACGAAGCACGTGCACGTCTCGTCCAGGAACTGGCCGCACTCGGCGCACTTGAGGCAGGCGGCGTGCCACTCCAGGTCCGGGGACACGCGCAGGAGGAACTGGTCGTGGATCTGGCTCCCGCAGCCCACGCACGTGGCCGAGCCTGGCTTCCCTGCCGGGAGGGGCGCCGTCAGGGCCGGGCGGCGGGCCCGCCGCGCCCGCCCGGGGTCCCCGGCCCGCCCGGCCCGCCCGGCCCGCGGGCTCCCCGGCGAGAACTGCACCGGAGAAAAAGGAAGCGGATTCTCCAAAGGTGCCGGGCGACTGGGAACTCAAAGACACACACACACACCAAAACACACACACACACACACACTCACACACCAAAACACACACACACACACACACACACACACGCACACACAAAACAGGATTTGTAACGGTCCGGCCCCCGCCCCTCTCCCCAAAACGGAGCGCGCATCCCCGCGGACGCCGCGGTGCCGGGGCGCTGCAGCCACACGCCGAGGCGGGTGGAGAGAGAGGAGCCGGACGCCCAGGCTCTGCGGACCCTCCGCGGCCCCGGGAGCCGGGCCCGGCCCCCCCTCCTCCTCCCCCGGCAGCCCAGCCCCGCGCGCCCCGCGCAGCCCGGGCCTCGCCCCACGGGGACGCCCGGGGCCGGCCACCCCGACATCGGGGCACCCGGACCGGCGGGCACCGGAGCCCGGCGCCCCCGAGTCCCACCCAGCCGCCCGCGGGTCCCCGGCCCGAGGCCGCCGCGCCGGGTGCCCGCGGGGGTCGCGCTCGCTCGGGGCGCGCGGGGTCCCGCCGGAACCGAGCCACTTGTGGGGCCCGGCGCGCCCCCGGCCCCGGCGGCACCCCCGGCCCCGGCACCCCCCGCCCGGCCGGAGACTCACTGGGCGCCGGGTCCCCCAGGGCCCCCGGGCCCGGGCGCCGCGGGGCCGGGTCCCCCATGCGGGCGGCGGGCGCCCCGGGCGCGCCGGGCGGAGGACCGGGGCCGCGCGCCCCGCCGGCTCCGGGCGGACTGAGGCGCGCCCCGCGGGCTCGCGGGACCGACCGCACCGGCCCGCACGCAGCATGACGTCAGCACGCCGTCGCCGGGCCGGGCGGGCGGGACCTGCGGCGTCACCGGCCCCCCCCCCCGGGCCCCCCCAGAACCGGGGCGCGGGGCGGGGACGGGACCCGCAGCCGCCGGCGGGGGGAGGCGGGGGCGGCGCGGGATTGGCTGCCGGGAACGCGGCGCCCTGATTGGCCGGAGCGAACAATGGGGCGCAGCCCCCTCCCCGCGCCCCGCCGGAGCCGCCGCGCCGCGCGGGGGTCCGAACCGGACCGGACCGGACCGACCCCGGGCCCCGCGCCCCGGACCCCGCGCCCCGGCCCGGGCTCGGACCTTCGGGGCTCCCGGGGAGCGGGTGGCACTGAACTGCCCCCGTCCGTCCGTTAACATTAAAGATTCGCTTTTTGGGGTTCAGAGCTGGGGAGGGGGGAGGGGTCTGCCTGGACCGGACCGTCACTCCCCGGCGGCCTCCTCGCTCCTCCGGCGCCCGGTTCTGGGGCGCAGGCGACGGAGAGGTCGGGGCGCCGGTTCGCCCTCCACGCCTGGCGCCCCGAAAACTTACCCAGAGAAGCCCCGGACCGACCCGGACCCGGGCCCGGGCTGGCCCGTTTTCGGGGGGGGGGGGTTGTGCTTGGCACCGATCCGCACCCCCCTGCACCCTGTGCACCCCCGTGCACCCCTCTCCCCCCCTCGGCACCCGCTGGGTCTGGAGCCGGGCCGGGGTCCCGCCGCCCCGCTGGAGCCGCACGCGGTCCCGGTACCCCGCGGGGGACCTGGGCCGGCCGTGCCGCACCCGCGGGGGCCGGAGAGGGCGGAGGCTGGGGCGGGAGGGGGGGTTCGGGGACCGGCGGGCCTGTTGCTCTCCACTCGCGGGGCCGTGTTTGCGGGCGAGCGGGGCGCGGAGGGGCCGGAGCGGAGCGGAGCCGTCTGCCTCCCCCGCGGCCCGGCCCCGCCCAGGACCCCGCAGACCCGGCCCCGCGGCCTCTGCCGGAGCCCGGCCCGGCCCTCGCGCTCCGGGCTGCGCGCCGGGCTGGCGGCGCCGGGACGCGGGGCCGGGACGCGGGGAGGCTTTGCGGAGAGCGGCCCGGCCTCTGCGCACAACGCCCGCCCGCCGCGCTGGGCCGGGTGCGGGGCCGCGGTGCGCGGTGGTGGGAGAGGGTGCAGGGCTGGGGTGCGGGGTGGTGGGAGGGGGTGCGGGGTGGTGGGAGGGGGTGCGGGGCTGGACTGCGGGGCCGAGGTGCGGGGTGGTGGGAGGGGGTGCGGGTGCGGCCGGCCGTTGCTCCGGCTTCTGACGCCGCATCGCCTCCGGGTGCCCCTCTCTCCGCACGAAGTCCCCGCGGTGCCGGCCCTGCCACGGGCCTCTCCTGGGGCTGCTGCTGCTGCTGGTCGGGGTGCGGAGGACCCGCCTCTGAAGGGGTCTGTCCGTCGGACACAGGGACAGACAGACAGACAGGCGGACGGACGGACAGGCAGACGGACAGACAGACAATCAGACAGACAGACAGTCAGACGGACAGACAGGCGGACGGACGGACAGGCAGACGGACAGACAGACAATCAGACAGACAGACAGTCAGACGGACAGACAGGCAGACGGACAGACAGGCAGACAGACAGACGGATGGACGGACAGGCGGACAGCGGGGCGGTGCCGGGGCGCAGGTGGCTGTGGCCGCAGCAGGCACCCCATTTTACTTTTCTCTCCCCCGGTCTCCCCGTCTGTCCCATGGGGTGACCTCCCTGTGGGGGACCAGGCCCGCCCTGGACGGGGCTCAGGAAGCGCCACCCGTGGTGGGAGCTCCGGGGCTCCCGCCGGGGCTGCGGCTCCGCGTGGGGCGCGGGCCCAGGAGGCTCCCGTGGGCGCCCACAGCGCCTCCCCCGAGAGGAGACACTCTGCTTTCCGCAGAGTCAGGGTGTGGGAGGGACGCTGGGGCCTAAGGGCACCTCCTTGTCCCCCACAATCCGAGGAAGGAGTAACTGTTGTTAAATGCACCCCCACTTCCCTGCCTGAGCCTCAGCCGAGGCCCCAGGAGGTCAGGGTTCGATTCTGGCCAAGGGCACCTGCCCTGGCTGCCCCCTCCGTCCCGGGGGGGGGGGGGGACCGTGCAGGAGGCAGCCGACCCACGATTCTCTCTCATCATGGATATTTCTCTCTCTCCCCCCGCCTCTCCCTCTCTCTTTAAAAATCAGTAAAAACAGCCCTAGCTGGTGTGTCTCAGTGGGTAGAACGTCGGCCTGTGGACCGAAGGGTCCTGAGTTCGATTCTGGCCAAGGGCACAGGCCCAGGTTGAGGGTTTGATCCCCCCGGGAGGGGCGTGCCGGAGGCAGCGGTTCCACGATCCTCTCTCACCGTGGATGTTTCTCTCTCTCTCTCTCTCTCTCTCTCTCTCTCTCTCTCTCTCTCTCTCTCTCTTCCCTTCCCTTCCTCTCTGAAATCAAGTTTAAAAACGTATCCCTGCCAAAACCGGTTTGGCTCAGTGGTAGAGCGTCGGTCTGCGGACTGAAAGGTCCCGGGTTCGATTCCGGTCTCCCTGCCTGCAGAGCCCGTCTTGGGGTCCTGGCACCCCCTTGCTCCCGGGACACAGAGGGCACGAGGCCAAGCCCACCCCCGAAGGAAGCTGCTGCACTGACTCTCACCGCGAGTGTCCGAGTGTCTGGGACCCGTGCCCAGCAGGGAAGCGACAGAGATGTAACCGGCTTCCTCTGAGGCCCCGGGGATGGAGGCCAGGCCTCCCCTCTGGCTCCCCCCTCCCGCCCGCCTCCCCCTTCCCGCCCGCCCACAGACCTCCCCTCCCCTCGTCCCCTGCCAGAGGCCTGGTCGTGGACGTGGGAGGGACGGGGGGCGGGTACCGTGTTTCAGAGCCGCAGCTGAGGCCCCGGAAGAGGAAGAGAGTGGGCACATCGGACTCAGCCTCCGGGCTCCAGCCTCCTGACAGCCAAGCCCCTGCTCTCCCCACGGCTCCCCTGCCCCCCCCCCCACGCCGCCGAGAAAGTGGGTCCCGTGCACGCTGGGGGGCCCCTCTCCCTCCTTCTGGGCCACACGCGCGTGGAGCACTTGCTCCAGGCCGCGCCCTGGGCTAGGCGGTCACAGACGGTGTCATGTGTTTATTTTTAAATATATATTTTTTTAATTGATATTTTACAGAGAGGAAAGGAGAGAGATAGAGAGCTAGAAACGTCGATGAGAGAGAAACATCGACCAGCTGCCTCTTGCACACCCCTTACTGGGGATGTGCCCGCAGCCAAGGTCCATGCCCCTGACCGGAATCGAACCCGGGACCGTTCAGTCCGCAGGCCGACGCTCTACCACTGAGCAACACCGGCTTCGGCCATGTATTTATTTTTAAATATATTTGTATTGATTTCAGAGAGGAAGGGAGAGGGAAAGAGAGAGAGAGAAGCATCAAGGGTGAGAAAGAGTTCTCGCCCAGCTGCCTCAGGCACGCCCCCCACTGGGGATCGAGCCTTCCACCCGGGCCTGTGCCCTGACCGGGACTCGAACCCTGACCTCCTGGTTTATAGGAGGACGCTCAACCGCGGAGCCACCGATGGTCTGGTTTAAAGCGCAGGCTGCCTGGCTGCCCGCCCGTGAGGCCGGCCCGGGCCTGGGCCTCCCAACGCGAATCCACCACCTTCCCAAGTCGACCCGGCTCCTGAGAGGTGGACTGAGACTCACACCCACCAGCCCCGTGGAGCCCCGTGGTCGGCAAACGGCGGCTCTTCGGCCCCTTGAGTTTTTATTTTTTTTAATATATTTTATTGATATTTTATAGAGAGGAAGGGAGAGAGATAGAGAGCTAGAAACATCGATGAGAGAGAAACATCGACCAGCTGCCTCTTGCACACCCCCCACCGGGGATGTGCCCGCAACCGAGGTACATGCCCTTGGCTGGAATCGAACCCGGGACCTTTCAGTCCGCAGACCAACGCTCTACCACTGAGCCAAACCAGTTTCGGCCCCCTTGAGTTTTTAGCAGAGGCCAGCTGAGGAGTGCCCTCGTTAAGTCAATAACCGTTAGAGTTTAAGTGTAAAAAACTGTGGCTCTCCAAGGAAACGTCAATCCTGGGCCTGTTGATGTCTGGCTCTGAGACGGGTGAGGTTGCCGACCACGGCCCCAGCGCATGAGACGGCGAGGAGTCCGTGGGGCGCATTCGCGTCTCGCTTGCTTTGTAAGGGACGCACCCGGCGTCACGCCACGGAGAACCCACCGTCTGCAGCACCTCCGACCTCGTCGTCACCCAAGGGTGACAAAATGAGCACCCCCCCCCTTTTTTTAAAGATACGGGAGCCTTTTCCCGGCTGGCGTGCCTCTGTGGCCGAGTGTGGACCAGGAGGTCACAGTTCCATTCCTGGTCAGGGCACCTGCCCCGGTGGTGGGCTCAATTCCCAGTGAGGGGCCAGGAGGAGTTAGCCTATCCATGCTTCTCTCTCATCGTGGATGTTTCTGTCTGTCTCTCCCTCTCCCTTCCTCTCTGAAATATACATATATATGCCTTTATTTTTGTGGGTTTTTTTAAAATGTCTGTCCCTCTCCCTTCCTCTCTGAAATATACATATATATGCCTTTATTTTTGTGGGTTTTTTTAAAAATGTATATTTTATTGATATTTTACAGAGAGGAAGGGAGAGAGATAGAGAGCTAGAAACATCGATCAGAGAGAAACATCGACCAGTCGCCTCTTGCACACCCCCCAACGGGGATGTGCCCGCAACCAATGTACATGCCCTTGACCGGAATCGAACCCGGGACCTTTCAGTCCGAAGACCGATGCTCTACCACTGAGCCAAACCGGTTTCAGCCATATATATGCCTTTAAATAAACAAACAAACAAATAAATAAATAAATATACACGGAGTGGCCAGATGATGATGATCTCTGAGCGCGTAATGATCTGGCCACTCGGTGTCCGTCCTATAGAATAAAAGGCTCATGTGCAAATTGTCCCTCGACCAGGAGTTCGGCCAGCAGGCAGGCAGGCCAACCGCCCACGTCCCCTCCCCCTGGCCAGGCTGGCCGGACCCCCACCCATGCACGAATTCATGCACCGGGCCTCTCTCTCACACACACACACACACACACACACACACACACACACACACACACACACGCGGAGTGGCCAGATTAGTATGCTTTCAGAGATCATCATCATCTGGCCACTCAGAGTGTATATGTGTGTGTGTGTGTGTGTGTGTGTGTGTGTGTGTGTGTGCCTTTGTTTCTTTTTAAATCCCACGGGGGGGGGCGGTGGCGCTGCCTGGATAACCCCCCAAACCTGGATCTTGGGGGGGGGTAGGGAAGGAGCTGTGTCTGCGAGCTTCTGGGAAGCTCTCCTGTTCCTGTCTTCCCAGAAGGTGCGCGGCCAGCTGGCCGGCCCGGGCCTGTGCGGGCTCAGGACTGGCAGCTCCGGTCGCCCAGGCCAGACGTGCGGGCGGGTGTGCGGGTGTCGGTTGCGCTGCTGCAGCCCCGTCACCGGCCGCAGATGCTTCCCTTCCTCACCCGGAGCCAAACGCAGACGGGCTATCCTAGAGCCTCCAGTGAGCGGCGTCTCTTCGCCAAGTTATGGTCAGAATCTTTTTTTTTTAAAATAGATTTTATTGATTTTGGTGTTTTTTTTTACAGAGAGGAAGGGAGAGGGACAGAGGGTTAGAAACATCCGCCAGCTGCCTCCAGCACACACCCCACCGGGGATGTGCCCTCGACCAAGGTTCACGCCCTTGAACCGGAACGGAACCCGGGACCCTTCAGTCCTCAGGCCGACGCTCTAGCCACTGAGCCACCCCGGCCAGGGCCTCCGTCAGAATCTCGGAAAGGTTTAGATTGAGGAGGCCCTTCTGTCTCCCCAGGACGCATTCGTAAGAAGCTCGGCGTGCGTGGTTTTCTTCCTGACAGAGAACAACCCACCAATGGGTCCTCTGCGGTCCCTCTCTCTGTCGCCTGGAACTAAGTGGGATTCCTGGCACCCCCGGCGGTGCTGGGTTCGGGGAAGGCCCCTGGGGCAGCGGCTCCTCACTAGGACCCTCTCTCCCTCAGCGTCTGGAGGCAGAGCTGGCAGCCGGTTCCCAAAATAGGCAGCGAGGGAGGCTGAAACCTCCAGGCCGGCAGGCCTCGCCGGCGGATTATCCGGTGGCTAATCGGGCGCAGATTGGGATCGATCGATGGGAGGGCGGGGGGCCTGATCCGACTCCGCGGGGTCCCCTCTGCTCAGGCGTGCCATTGGCCCGGAGGCCGCAGAAAAGCGGCTTGCCCCGGATTTTGCCGCATCACCGTGACGAGGTCTGTTTGGATCCGCTTGCGTTATGGGCAAGGTACATTATTTATAGCCGCTTCAGGCAGGCCTGACGCTGGCAAAGACCTTCGGAGCAAAATAGCAGCAGCTGCCAAAGAGGGGTCTCACGCTGAGTCCTGGCACCCCCCACCCCCCCTCCAGCCGCTCACAGCGAGGGAGAGGAGACATTCCATAATGGCTGGTGGGCTGGACCGACCACGCCGCTCAGGGGTTGAGCCTCGAGCAGGGAACCAGGAGGTCAGGGTTCGATTCCCGGTCAGGGCACAGGCCCCGGCTGCGGGCTCCATCCCCAGCGGGGGGCGTGCAGGACGCAGCCGATCCGTGATTCCCTTTCCTCATGGATGTTTCTCTCTCTCCTTCTCCCTTCCTCTATGACAGCAGTGAGAAACTGCCGAAACCGGTGTGGCTCAGTGGATAGAGCGTCGGCCTGCGAACTGAAAGGTCCCGGGTTCGATTCCAGTCAAGGGCATGGACCTTGGTTGCGGGCACATCCCCAGTGGGGAGTGTGCAGGAGGCAGCTGGTGGATGTTTCTAGCTCTCTGTCCCTCTCCCTTCTTCTCTGTAAAAATCAACTATATATATATATATATATATATATATATATATATATATATTAAAATCAATACAATATAGCCGAAACCGGTTTGGCTCAGTGGTAGAGCGTCGGTCTGCGGACTGAAGGGTCCCGGGTTCGATTCCAGCCAAGGGCATGTACTGTAGTTGCGGGCACATCCCAGGTGGGGGGTGTGCAAGAGGCAGCTGGTCGATGTTTCTCTCTCATCGACGTTTCTAGCTCTCTCTCTCTCCCTTCCTCTCTGTAAAATATCAATAAAATATATTTTTAAAAAATAAAAGAAAAGGCTGGTAGACCCGTGCAGAACTGACTGAGCGTGCCAAGGGCCGAGCAGGTGCCTGTGCCAGTGGAGCGGGTCGGCCCGGCCCAAGGGGTTCCTCCGGGGGAAGTTCAGCCCAGACGCCGCCCCACCGAGGGCGATGGGTGAGGCTCAGACAGCTGAGCGCAGAGGAGGTTTTCCTGTGAACTGGGCAGGGTTCCATTTAATCAGACAGTCCACCCCAAATAACTCCATTCTTGTTAAAAACTTAAATGATAAATAAATTAAAAAAAAAAAACAACGGAAGAGCAGGCCAATCTCTCTAAGTTTATTTCCTCTGAGACGTGGGGCTAGAGCAGTTTTCTATTTTCAAATTCTGCTTTTCCCATTTTTATTCCTTTAAATTTTTTTTTTAGTTTTTTTTTTAATTTATTAAGGTATTATCTGTGTACATAGCTTACCATTGCCCCCTCCCCCCCATAGATGCCCTCCCTCCCCAGAGTTCTGTGTCCATTGGTTGTACTTATATGCAAGCATACCAGTCCTTCGGTTGATCTCTTATCTCCCCCAGATCTCCCTCCCCTCCCCCCCACCCCTGCCCCCGCTGTCATTTAGTTTTCTATTTTCTTCTTTGCACTTTTTTTTAAAAAAATTTACCAATTGTGGTGACTATACTCTGACTTTTACAGGGAAAATACTCAAACTGATATTTTTGTCTTATTTTTTTAAAATATATTTTTGGATTTTTTTTTTTTTTTTTTTACAAAGAGGAAGGGAGAGGGAGAGGGAGAGGGAGAGTTAGAAACATCCATCAGCTGCCTCCTGCACACCCCCCACTGGGGATGTGCCCGCAACCAAGGTCCATGCCCTTGACCAGAATCGAACCGGGGACCCTTCAGTCCTCAGGCCAACGCGTTATCCACTGAGCAACACCGGTTAGGGCTGATATTTTTATCTTAAAGAAAGGCAAAGTGAGCCCTGCATGACCAGAGGAGGCCTCTAGGGTGAGGTGGCTCCTACGAAAGTGATTCTCAGGCTTTCGGAATGCAGGAATCAAGAGAAAAGCCACGGAGCCCTGACCGGTGCGGCTCAGTGGATAGGGCATCAGCCTGCGGACTGAAGGGTCCCGGGTTCGATTCCGGTCAAGGGCATGTGCCTTGGTTGCGGGCACGTCCCCGGTGCGGGGGTGTGCAGGAGGCGGCGGATGGATGTTTCTCTCTCATGGATGTTTCTGACTCTCTGTCCCTCTCCCTTCCTCTCTGTGAAAACCAATAAAATATGTTTTAAAACAGAGAGAGAAGAGCACTGGGATCATCCCATGGGGCCACCATGGCTCCGAGGACCGAGGAGGAAAAACCCAGTTTCCAAACAGAGAGTCCTTCTCATTGGGCTCAGTCAGACGCCCGCGGCGGCTCCTGCTTTTCCTCCTCGGCCGCAGAGCTGAGAGTCTGCTCTTGGTCGGAAGATCGGGCACCGCTGGGCAGAGTCCTGGGAATGAGAGGGAAGCACCGAGCAGCAGGCGCATGGGGCCACGTGTGGAGGCGGCCTGAGCCCGAACCGCGGGGACCACGGGAGGTCTGGGGTGCACGCGTGGCCCCCACACCCTCATCGTAGCGTCACGGGGTGTGTGTGGTGATGTGTGGGGACGCCTGGGGGCCAAGTGACAATTTCACCCTTTTTGAAGAAAATTTTAAAAATATATATTTTTAGCCGAAACCGGTGTGGCTCAGTGGTAGAGCGTCGGTCTGCGGACTGAAAGGTCCCAGGTTCGATTCCGGTCAAGGGCATGTACATTGGTTGCGGGCACATTCCCCGGTGGGGGGTGTGCAAGAGGCAGCTGGTTGATGTTTCTCCCCTCATCGACGTTTCTAGCTCTCTATCTCTCTCCCTTCCTCTCTGTAAAATATCAATAAAATATATATTTTTTAATAAAAATATATATTTTTAGCTCCAACCGGTGTGGCTCAGTGAAGGGTCCTGGGTTCGATTCCGGTCAAGGGCATGGACCTTGATTGTGGGCACATCCCCAGTGGGGGGCGTGCAGGAGGCGGCTGATGGATGTTTCTCTCTCATTGATGTTTCTAATTCTCTATATACCGTATTTGCCGGCGTATAAGACGACTTTTTGGCCCTGAAAAATATGCCTCCAAGTGGGGGGTAGTCTTATACGGCGAGTCTATAACAAACTCTGTATTTTTAGTGGAAATTTTAGGGGGTCGTCTTATACACCCAGTCGTCTTATACGCCGGCAAATACGTATTTTTCAGGGCCAAAAAATCGTCTTATACGCCGGCAAATACGGTATTATCATTATATATAGATAATATTGATTTGAGGGAGGAAGGGAGAGGGAGAGAGAGCTAGAAACATTCATGATGAGAGAGAACCATGGACCGGCTGCCTCCTGCACGCCCCCCACCGGGGATGGAGCCCACAGCCCGGGCCTGTGCCCGGACCGGGAATCGAACCCTGGCCTCCTGGTTCTGAGGTCAATGCTCAGCCGCGGAGCCACACCGGCCACGCAGCCCTCCTGGACCGCCTAGTCTACGCCCCGAGTGAGGCGGCACCACCCTGTTTCTCAGGGGGAGCAGCCTGAGGGACGCGTGGCCCTCATGGAAGCTGCGAGGCCAGCGGAGGCGTCAGCCCCGCTCAGCCCGGAGCCCCCCAGTCCCCCGTCCTCGGGGCCCGCGACGACCGGGCGAGGGCCTCGGAGAGCCGGCCAGCCACCTGCGGGGCCAGCCTCCGGTAAGTCCTGGTGCCCGTGGCTGACTGGCCGCAGGGTCTGCAAAGACGGGCGTGTTCTGCCGAAGCCGGTGTGGCTCAGTGGATAGAGCACCGGCCTGCGGACTGGAAGGTCCCGGGTTCGATTCTGGTCAAGGGCATGCACCTGGGGTGCGGGCACATCCTCAGTGTGTGTGTATGGGGGGGGGGGGCAAGAGGCAGCTGGTCGATGTTTCTCTTTCATCGATGTTTCTGACTCTGTATCCCTCTCCCTTCCTCTCTGTAAAAAAAAAAAAAAAAATCAATAAAATATATATTTAAAAAAAAAAGACAGGCGTGTTCTATCCGGTTCAGAACAACGCGCAGTGTGTGCGTGCCCACCTCTGGTTTCACGCCATCGGACGGGGGCCCTTGGGACAAGGTTCATCTGAGAACAGAGGCCAGCTCCTTGGCCATCACCCCATCACACTCTGGAGCCGGGGTGTGAGCACTTCTCTGGAGCCGGGTGTGAGCACTCCTCTGGAGCCGGGGTGTGAGCACTTCTTTGGAGCCGGGGTGTGAGCAGTCCTCCGGAAGCCGGGGTGTGAGCACTTCTCTGGAGCCGGGGTGTGAGCACTCCTCTGGAGCCGGGGTGTGAGCACTCCTCTGGAGCCGGGGTGTGAGCACTCCTCTGGGAGCCAAGGTGTGAGCACTCCTCTGGAGCCGGGGTGTGAGCCGAGGTGTGAGCACTCCTCTGGAGCCGGGTGTGAGCACTCCTCTGGAGCCGGGGTGTGAGCACTCCTCTGGAGCCGGGGTGTGAGCACTCCTCTGGGAGCCAAGGTGTGAGCACTCCTCTGGAGCCGGGGTGTGAGCCGAGGTGTGAGCACTCCTGTGGAGCCGGGTGTGAGCACTCCTCTGGAGCCGGGGTGTGAGCACTCCTCTGGAGCCGGGGTGTGAGCACTCCTCTGGAGCCGGGGTGTGAGCACTCCTCTGGAGCCGGGGTGTGAGCACTCCTGTGGGAGCCAGGGTGTGAGCACTCCTGTGGGAGCCGCGGTGTGAGCACTCCTCTGGAGCCGGGGTGTGAGCCGGGGTGTGAGCACTCCTCTGGAGCCGGGGTGTGAGCACTCCTCTGGAGCCGGGGTGTGAGCACTCCTCTGGGAGCCAAGGTGTGAGCACTCCTCTGGGAGACGGGGTGTGAGCACTCCTGTGGGAGCCGCGGTGTGAGCACTCCTCTGGAGCCGGGGTGTGAGCCGGGGTGTGAGCACTCCTCTGGAGCCGGGGTGTGAGCACTCCTCTGGAGCCGGGGTGTGAGCACTCCTCTGGGAGCCAAGGTGTGAGCACTCCTCTGGAGGCGGGGTGTGAGTACTCCTCTGGAGCCGGGTGTGAGCACTCCTCTGGAGCCGGGTGTGAGCACTCCTCCGGGAGCCGGGGTGTGAGCACTCCTCCGGGAGCCGGGTGTGAGCACTCCTCTAGAGCCGGGGTGTGAGCACTCCTCTGGAGCCGGGGTGTGAGCCGGGGTGTGAGCACTCCTCTGGAGCCGGGTGTGAGCACTCCTCCGGGAGCCGGGGTGTGAGCACTCCTCTGGAGCCGGGGTGTGAGCCGGGGTGTGAGCACTCATCTGGAGCCGGGGTGTGAGCTGGGGTGTGAGCACTCCTCCGGGAGCCGGGGGTGAGCACTCCTCTGGAGCCGGGTGTGAGCACTCCTCCGGGAGCCGGGGTGTGAGCACTCCTCTGGAGCCGGGTGTGAGCACTCCTCTGGGAGACGGGGTGTGAGCACTCCTCCGGGAGCCGGGGTGTGAGCACTCCTCTGGGAGACGGGGTGTGAGCACTCCTCCGGGAGCCGGGATGTGAGCACTCCTCCGGGAGCCGGTGTGTGAGCACTCCTCTGGAGCCGGGGTGTGAGCCGGGGTGTGAGCACTCCTCCGGGAGCCGGGGGTGAGCACTCCTCTGGAGCCGGGGTGTGAGCACCCCGACACCAGGACGGCACCCGAGGGCACGCGGCCCTGCCTGGGCGCACCAGGAGGAGGCCCGAGGGCGCGCCAGCAGAGGTCATCCTCAAGGTCACTTCTGTGTGGTACACACATGACTTTAAACTAAGGTGATCAGATGTTAACTTTGGTAAAGCCGGACACCATTGATTGACGGGGGGGGGGGGGGGGGAGGAGGAGGGAGGCATGTTCTTGATTAAAAATTTGGTCTCTATGGAGCAACAAAAACTTTCATAGAACGCAAAAAATAGTATTGTAATATATTTTTTAAAATGTCAACCTAAGTACAATGTACAAATATAATGCATTAAAAATCAAATCATGTATAGTATTATTTTATTCTCTGGCATATTTCTCATTTGAGTGATTTTTTTTTTTAGTAGATTGCTGCTGTTGTTTAAAAGGCCGTGAAAATTTTCACAAGGATGTGTTCAATGACATTCCGCCCATAAAATGGCTTTCAAAGTCTCAACACTTCACTGCGACGTAAGTCGTAAGTGTCGCTTTCAAGGCCGTGCTGGGCTTTTTGCCGCCACCATAAAATATAAATAATGCGAGTACTGTTTGCTGAATTCAAGAAAATCTGTGTATTTATGAAATAAATTACTTGCCTAAACTGTCCGAATGGCTGGTTTGTACTGACACCCCCTGCTTGACCAGCTGGCCAGCACGCAGCAGGACGTGTGTCGTCTGAGAGACGGCGACAAATGTTTTCGTGGTCGCGAGCTTTGATAAGCAGTTCTCCATAATCAGTTCTCAACAATTATTGGTTATCATTAAAGTTGAACGTGATAAAATCAACAAAAATAACATAAAACTCATATCCTGGCTGCATAGCCACCTGGCCGCTGGAAACCGGGTATCCCCTTCCCGTTCTCCGCCGTCCCCTCGCTTGCCGTGCATTCTTCCCCAAAACTGGGACTTTAAAAAAAAAAAAAAAAAATATATATATATATATATATATATATATATATATATATAATTGATTTTTTACAGAGAGGAAGGGAGAGAGATAGAGAGCTAGAAACGTCGATGAGAGAGAAACATCGACCAGCTGCCTCTTGCACACCCTGTACCGGGGATGTGCCCGCAACCAATGTACATGCCCTTGACCGGAATCGAACCCGGGACCCCTCAGTCCGCAGACGGAAGCTCTACCACTGAGCCACACCGGTTTCGGCAAAACCGGGACTTTTTAGAACGCCGGGGGACGCGGACACATTGTTAGAAACCGGGACTGTCCCGCCCAAAGCGGGACGCCCGCCACCTCACGTCAAACGTCCGCAGAGTGGACGGCGGGAGGCATCGGCGCGCAGAGGGCCCCCCCGCCAAGGCGTCAGCGGGCCCGCGCTCGCAGCCAAGGCCTGGACCAGCGACCCGGAGAAACCGTCCCCCCTGCACGGCCGCCGATTGGCCCGGGACGCTGTTCTCACAGACCGTTACTCCCTCGGGATCCCCAGGGCAAACTCTCAGGCGCTGAACTAAACGTTGCAAAGAGTGCTCCGCCTGGTCCTTGTCTCACCAGGCTGGGCTTCCTGCTCCCCAAGTGGAGTTCCTTAGATTGGGCCTGTATCTCTGATCAGCAGTCTCCCCATCCTCCTCTTCTCCCTCCTCCTCCCCCTCCTCCTCCTCCTGCTTCTCCTCCTCCCCTTCCTCCCCCTCCTCCTCCTGCTTCTCCTCCTCCTCCTTCTCCTTCTTCTTCTCCTCTTCCTCCTCCTCCTCCTCCCCCTCCTCCCCCTCCTCCTCCTCCTCCTGCTCCTCCTGCTTCTCCTCCTCCCCTTCCTCCTGCTCCTCCTCCTCCTCCCCCTCCTCCTACTCCTGCTTCTCCTCCTCCTTCTGCTTCTCCTCCTCCTCCTCCTCCTCCTTCTCCTCCTCCTCCTGCTTCTCCTCCTCCTTCTGCTTCTCCTCCTCCTCCTTCTCCTTCTGCTTCTCCTCCTCCTCCTGCTCCTCCTCCTCCTCCTTCTCCTTCTGCTTCTCCTCCTCCTCCTGCTCCTCCTCCTCCTCCTTCTCCTCCTTCTCCTCCTTCTCCTCCTCCTTCTGCTTCTCCTCCTCCCTCTTCTCCTTCTGCTTCTCCTCCTCCTCTTGCTTCTCCTCCTCCTCCTTCTCCTTCTGCTTCTCCTCCTCCTCCTGCTCCTCCTCCTCCTGCTTCTCCTCCTCCTCCTCCTTCTCCTCCTCCTGCTCCTCCTCCTTCTTCTTCTGCTTCTTCTAAATACTTTAATATATATATATATATATATATATATATATATATATATATTATTGATATTTTACAGAGAGGAAGGGAGAGAGATAGAGAGCTAGAAACATCGATGAGAGAGAAACATCGACCAGCTGCCTCTTGCACACCCCCCCACCGGGGATGTGCCCGCAACCAAGGTACATGCCCTTGACCGGAATCGAACCCGGGACCCCTCAGTCCGCAGACCGACGCTCTACCACTGAGCCAAACTGGTTTCGGCCTAAATACTTTTTTAAATTGATTTTAGAGAGGAAAGGAGAGGGAGAGAGAGAAACCTCCCTGATGAGAGAATCATTGATCAGCTGCCTCCTGCATGCTCCCTACTGGGGATCGAGTCCGCAGCCAGGGCAGGTGCCCTGGACTGGAATCGGACCCGGGACCCTTCAGTCCACAGGCCGACGCTCTACCCACCGAGCCACACCAGCCAGGGCAGCAGAGTCCTCTTCTAGGAAGATTTTTTTGTTTGTTTCACTGGAGAGAGAACATGTTTTTTTTGTTTTTTTTTTTAAATGGAAAGCTTTTTATTTTTTTTTATTTTTTAAATATATTTTATTGATATTTTACAGAGAGAAAGGGAGAGAGATAGAGAGCTAGAAACGTCAATGAGAGAGAAACACTGACCAGCTGCCTCCTGCACACCCCCCACCAGGAATGTGCCCGCAACCAATGTACATGCCCTTGGCCGGAATCAAACCCGGGACCCCTCAGTCCGCAGACCGACGCTCTACCACTGAGCCAAACCGGTTTCAGCATGTGTGTTTTTTTAAACAGTGAATTTAAAAAAAAATGTTTTGAAGTGTTACTTTTCAATTTACAGCTGACAGTCAGCATTACTGCGTATTGGCTTCAGGCGTATAGCGCCACCAGCCACGTGGGTGAGCTGGGACACCCGTCCCCAACCCCACGGGCGCCTCCAGAGTCCGCAGCTCTGGCCAGCACTTTGCAGACCCCCCGACTGAGCCCGCCAGGACTCCCCGCTCCGAGCAGCCGTGTGAGGTCATACATGTTGTTTCAGCTGAAACCGGTGTGGCTCAGTGGATAGAGCGTGGCCTGTAGACTGAAGGGTCCCAGGTTCGATTCCGGTCAAGGACATGTACCTTGGCTGCAGATACATCCCCAGTAGGGGGTGTGCAGGAGGCAGCTGGTCAATGATTCTCTCTCATCCATGTTTCTAACTAACTCTCTATCCCTCTCTCTTCCTCTCTGTAAAAAAAATCAATAAAATAAAAAAATAAAATAAATGTTTCAAGCGGCTACATTTTGGGGGCAATTTGTTACGCAGCGATAGGTAACTGATACAGCGTATACTCTTTCCCATTTTCACCAAGTTCCTCTAGGGAAGGCATTAGCAGTACTCTGACCAACAAAGACACAGAGCCAAAACCCATGTGGCTCAGTGGATAGAGCGTCAGCCCGTGAACTGAAGGGTCCCAGGTTCGATTCCGGTCAAGGGCATGGACCTTGGTTGCGGGCACATCCCCAGTAGGGCGTGTGCAGGAGGCAGCTGATGGATGTCTCTCTCTCATCAATGTTTCTAACTCTCCATCCCTCTCCCTTCCTCTCTGTAAAAAAAAGATTATAAAATATTAATTAAAATATATTTTATTGATATTTTGCAGAGAGGAAGGGAGAGAGATAGAGAGCTAGAAACGTCGATGAGAGAGAAACATCGACCAGCTGCCTCCTGCACACCCCCTACTGGGGATGTGCCCGCAACCGATGTACATGCCCTTGACTGGAATCGAACCCGGGACCCTTCAGTCCGCAGACCGACGCTCTACCGCTGAGCCAAACCGGTTTCGGCTAATAAAATATTTTTTTAAAAAAACAACAAAGACACAGAGGGTCCATGAAATGAGAGAATTTCTCCAAGGTGCCTCAGCCAAAAGTGGGAAAAACACTTGACACAAACCGAGGCCCCACACCTGCTATCTCAGAAGAGAAACATCACGTTTCTCCGGCTCACCCTTTACGTTCGTTCCTCTGTTATCTTTGGGGGATTTCAACATCTGGCACTAATAAGAGCGGAGATTATTAAAAATATACCCAGGGAAGCTGTTTGCCTAACCCATACATGTTCGAGGTTTCACGGTCATGATTCTCAAACAGAGAAATGACAACATTGGGAAGGGGAAGGTAGGCTGGGAGGCGGGTGTGGACGCGGCCCTGTTAGAACCCCGGAGGAAGTTTTAGCCGAAGACAGAAGCCCAGGGGGGCGGGGGGCGTTGTCACGTGCTCTCTTCAGAAAGGCAGGACATAGCTGCAGTGATTTCTTCCTGAGAACTCGGACAGGCCTTGGAATTACGGAGCAGGCTTTAAGAACACAGCCCCGCCCGCTGGCAGAGCTCCGGGGGTGAGCGTCGACCTATGGATCAGGAGGTCACAGTTCGATTCCTGGTCAAGGGCACAGGCCTGGGTTGTGGGCTCGATCCCTTGTGTGGGGTGTGCAGGAGGGAGCCGATCCACGATTCTCTCTCATTTTGGATATTTCTAACTCTCTCTCCCTTCCTCTCTGAAATCAACTTTTTTAAAAAAATACACCGAGTGGCCAGTTTACTATGATCTCTGAACACATAATAATCTGGCCACTCCGTGTGTGTATATATGTATAGACATTAGAGGCCCGGTGCATGCAGTTGTGCATGGGTGGGGTCCGGCCAGCCTGGCCAGGGGGAGGGGACATGGGCAGTGGGTCGGCCTGCCTGCTGGTCGAACTCCTGGTTGAGGGGGCCATGTGCATATTAGCCTTTTATTCTATAGGACAGACACGGAGCGGCCAGATGATTATGCGTTCAGAGATCATCACCATCTGGCCACTCAGTGTGTATTTTTTTAAATATATTTTTTATTGATTTTTTATTTTTATTTTTTACAGAGAGGAAGAGAGAGGGATAGATAGTTAAAAACATCGATGAGAGAGAAACATAGATCAGCTGCCTCTTGCACGCCCCCTTCTGGGGATGTGCCCACAACCAAGGTATATGCTCTTGACCAGAATCGAACCTGGGACCCTTCAGTCTGAGTGTGACCCATGGATAACGGAACTGGGGGTGGTGAAGCTCGCTAAACCAAGGTGAGAGGCGGAATCCTCATCCACGGAGCCCTGAGGCAGGGTGGGTGGAGGTTGGTGTGTGAGACGCAGCGCAAGGCCTTGTCATTATTAACAGTTAAATCACTGGCTTTTTCAAGTGATCTATTTATTTTATTTTGTTTAAAACCTGTTTTTATTGATTTCAAAGAGAAAAGGAGAGAGAGGAGAAAGAGAGAGAGAGAGAGAGAGAGAGAGAGAGAGAGAGAGAGAAACATCAATGGTGCTAGAGAATCACGGATCGGTTGCCTCCTGCCCGCCCCACACTGGGGACCCAGCCTGCAACCTGGACCTGTGCCCCGACTGGGAATCGAACCCTGACCTCTGGTTCCTAGCAGGACGCTCAACCCCTGAGGCACGCCGGCCAGGCTGGTGTGTTTTATTTTAAAGAAAATGAATGGGCCGAAACCGGTTTGGCTCAGTGGTAGAGCGTCGGTCTGCGGACTGAAAGGTCCCGGGTTCGATTCCAGTCAAGGGCATGTACATTGGTTGCGGGCACATCCCCAGTAGGGGGTGTGCAAGAAGCAGCTGGTCGATGTTTCTCTCTCATCGACGTTTCTGGCTCTCTATCTCTCTCCCTTTCTCTCTGTAAAATATCAATAAAATATATTACAAAAAAAAAAGAAAAGAAAATGAATGGGAGGACTTGTGGGTGTGAGGTGTTGACGGGTGGGCGTCCGGAGGACATGTGGGGGAGGCAGTGATTTTGTGGACACGGAGGTCAGAGGTCTGTGGGTCTGCCCAGGGACAGCAGAATGGAGTCAGGAGAGGGCTAGGGTGGGGCCCAGAGTTACACCCCACTCGAGACCTTCCCCCATTTGCTCCTCCAGCCACGTCTGCAGCCCTGTCCCCAGCCACTCTGCCTTCTTCTTGCACCCCCACGACCTTCCCTGTGTGTGACCACAGAGTTCCTCGCCACGGAACCCAGTTCAGATGTCACCCATGCGGTGAATCCCTCCTCTCGGAGTGGAAATATGTCTGCTTGGATGTCTGAGTCTCCAGACTCAGGTGAGGGCCACATCTTTTTATTGTTATTATCATCATTATTATTATTGAATTTATTGGGATTCACGTTGGTTAGGTTGTCCTAACCGGTGTGGCAAAGTGGCTAGAGCGTCGGCCTGTGAACTCAAGGGTCCCCAGGTTCGATTCCGGTCAAGGGCATGGACCTTGGTGGCGGGCACGTCCCCAGGAGGAGGTGTGCAGGAGGCAGCTGATGGATGTTTCTCTCTCATCGATGTTTCTGACTCTCTCTCCCTCTCCCTTTCTCTCTGTAAAAAAGTAATAGTATATATATACACACACAAATATATATATTATATAAAAATTAATAATATATATATATATATATATATATATATATATATATATAGCCAAAACCGGTTTGGCTCAGTGGATAGAGCGTCGGTCTGCGGACTGGAAGGTCCCGGGTTCGATTCCGGTCAAGGGCATGGACCTTGGTTGCGGGCACATCCCCAGTAGGGGGTGTGCAGGAGGCAGCTGGTCAATGTTTCTCTCTCATTGACATTTCTAGCTCTCTATCTCTCTCCCTTCCTCTCTGTAAAATATCAATAAAAAAATATATATTTTAAAAAATATAATATATATACACACACAAATATATATATATTTAAAGATTATATAGGTTGCAAGCGCACAGTTGCATGCAGTACATGGTCTGCATGTTGTATTGCGTGTCCTTTTCCTGCGTTTCCCCGACCTGGAGAAGGAGCAGCACCTGACGGTGGAGCGAGGGGGCGGGAACGCCGGGGGCGTGGCCTCCTCCGCGCAGGGGCGTGGCGTCATCCGCACAGGGGCGTGGCGAACAGCCTCCTCCTAAGCCCCGCCCCTCACGTTCCGCCGTCCCTATTGGCTTCGGGGCCGCCCAATGGGGAGCCGGGAGCCGCCCGCTCGCGCTCCTCTCCCGTCGCTCCGCTCTCGTCTCGCGAGCGTTCCGGTGACGGCCGAGGCGCTGGGGGCCGGGGCGCGCGTCCGGCCGCTGGAGACGAGGCTGTCTGAGGCGACCGGGGGCCGAGAGCATGTTCCGCGCGGCGGCGGCGGCGAGGCGGCTGCACGGGGCGGTGAGGCCCGGCGGAGGGCGGGGGCGCGGGGGCGGCCCCTCAGACCGGCGGCGGCGGCGAAGGTCACGGCCCGGGGCTGCCCTTGGCGGCTTCCGGCGGCCGCGGCCCGGGGTCAGCGCGGGGTCAGCGCGGGGTCACCCTGAGGCTCGCGGGGTCACCCTGAGGCTCGCGGGGTCACCCTGAGGCTCGCGGGGCGCTCGGGTCCGGGTGCCCCGGGCTCCCCGGTTCTCCGCCGCCGGGGTGTCTGCGAAGGGCTGGAGACTCGAACGCGGGGCCGGTGGGGGGACCGGGGGCCCCGGGCGCGGGGCGGGCCGGTGCGGGGAAGGCCGGGGCCCGGCCGGCCCCCTCGGTCGCGCGTCCTCGGTTCCGTCCTCGGTTCCGTCCTCGGTTCCGTCCTCGGTTCCGTCGGAGGCGGCGGGCCTCGGGGTCTCCGGCTCCGGCTCCGGCCTGGGGAGCGGGTCTCGGGGCCACGAGCGGCCTGGCCCCGGGCTCCGGTGTCCCCGCCCCGGGACGGGGCTGCCGTCTCCCCCGGACACCCGGGCGAGGCCCGCTTCCGACGGCTCTTGTTCGG
>CAWUQJ010000004.1:155341-232841 GCA_963924515.1 Vespertilio murinus | reverse complement strand
CTTGAGGGCTGCTCGGTGTCATCCGCTGAGGACGCGGCCTCTCACAGGAGAGGAACGGAGCAGCACTCGCAGTGAGTTAGCATTCCTGTGGGGGCAGTAATCCGAGCTATTCCTGTTCTTTTACTCGTTTGCGTGTGGAATTAAGTTGTTGGCTAATAGAATACCAAAGAAACACGTCCTGTGGAGAGTGAAGCAACCCTTTTCAAGGTCGTTGGAGTGTCCCCGAGCCTGTGCTCAGTGCCAGACGAGGGCGTGTCCGTCCTGAAACTTCAGAAGGAGAACGGCTGTTCTCAGAGTCCGTGGCTTAGGGATGATGAATGAGGCTGAACTCTGTAATTCAGGCGCAAATTTCAATTTCTCTCGAAAAGAAAGAGAGCCCATTTTGATGTGGTTCTAAAAAGATTTATGGCATAAGGTGAATGCCATGAAATTATGCTGCCTGCCAGTGTGTCTGCTAAGGGTCTTGTCTGTTTTTAAAGGAAAGTGAATTAACTCATGTGTTTTTAATATTAGAATCAATGTCATATGACATTTCTACTCATGAGTACAGGTGACCATGTTTTATTATGAAAGGTTTAAGTAAGTTATTTAGTTTAAGTGCAGGAATGTACGACATATTTTATTACAAAATAGGTTAAAAAAGACAGGTGATTTTTAAGTATATATTTGTCTTTTTCAGTAGAACTTGAAGAGACTATCGGTTATTCCTGCTTCTACATTTTCAAGTGAAGGAGCAAAAAGATCCTCATACCCACCCCCTCCTCACCATACCCCACTTTCTTTAAAAATATATATACATTTTATTGATTTTTACAGAGAGGAAGGGAGAGGGATAGAGAGTTAGAAACATCAATGAGAGAGGAACATCAACCAGCTGCCTCCTGCACACCTCCCACTGGGGATGTGCCCGCAACCAATGTACATGCCCCTGACCGGAATGGAACCCGGGACCTTTCAGTCCGCAGACCGACGCTCTGTCCACTGAGCCGCACCGGTTTTGGCCCCACGGTTTAAAGCTGGTGGGGGCATGGGTTAAAATTATTCTCACTACTTCCGGTGTTGGGGTGTGTAGGGTGCAGGGGGAGTTAGGTCGGCTCTCTGTGGTCCTCGGACGCTGGGGGAGGCAGGGCCGCAGTCACAGTGTCCGCAGGCGCGCCTGTGGTCACTTCCAGAGAACGAGGAGCGGGAGCAGCACTGGAGCCACTGAGGCTGGCCAGAGGAGGACCACAGTGGTCACCGGGCTCGGGGGACACGCTGCTGGTGACGGGAGAGAGGCCGGGACACGCTGCTGGTGACGGGAGAGGGGCCGGGACACGCTGCTGGTGACGGGAGAGGGGCCGGGACACGCTGCTGGTGACGGGAGAGGGGCCGGGACACGCTGCTGGTGACTGGAGGAGGCCGGGACACGCTGCTGGTGACGGGAGAGGCCGGGACACGCTGCTGGTGACGGGAGAGGGGCCGGGACACGCTGCTGGTGACGGGAGAGGGGCCGGGACACGCTGCTGGTGACGGGAGGGAGGCCGGGACACGCTGCTGGTGACGGGAGAGGGGCCGGGACACGCTGCTGGTGACGGGAGAGGGGCCGGGACACGCTGCTGGTGACGGGAGAGGGGCCGGGACACGCTGCTGGTGACGGGAGAGGGGCCGGGACACGCTGCTGGTGACGGGAGAGGGGCCGGGACACGCTGCTGGTGACTGGAGGAGGCCGGGACACGCTGCTGGTGACGGGAGAGGGGCCGGGACACGCTGCTGGTGACGGGAGAGGGGCCGGGACACGCTGCTGGTGACGGGAGAGGGGCCGGGACACGCTGCTGGTGACGGGAGGGAGGCCGGGACACGCTGCTGGTGACGGGAGAGGGGCCGGGACACGCTGCTGGTGACAGGAGAGGGGCCGGGCAGTGTTGCCGAGAGTGAAGGGGGGAGAGGAGGCAGCAGAGCTGTGCGTGACGGCCGTGTCCCCAAGGAGTTGGCTCCAGAGTGCAGTGGCCCTGACTCCAGCCGCGGAAGTGACCGCGGCGACCGCAGAGGGACTAGCTCAGCCCGTTCCGCAGCAGCGCGGCGGCCTTCCCGTAAGCCGGGCAGCCGCTGGGGCCTGTGTCCCGGCCCCGAGGAAGGCTGCGGCTGTGTGGGAGGGAGGGGGACCGAGGCCGTTTTACTTTTGAAACTCCGTCTGGTCCGTAGTCTAGATAGTTCTCTAGAAGCACGGCGGGCTGCCGGGATTGACAGTCTGCGTGGTGCCCACCCTGGGCCAGGGCCGGTCTCTGTGCTGGGTGTCGGGGGGGGGGGGAGGAGGGAGGGGACGCAGGGCGGGTCTCTGTGCTGGGTGTCCTGGGGGAGGGGGCACAGGGCCGGGTCTCTGTGCTGGGTGTCCGGGGGGAGGGGACACAGGCCTTCCTGACGGCTTCCGACGGCGGGCACCTGAGAAACCTCCGGGGAACTGCGGGGCGGCGGAGCGGAAGGGCCAGCACCATTGCCAGCTGGTTCTGAGGACCCAGAATGGGCAGCGACACCGTCCACACTGCAGTGCTGGGGGTGGTTTTGTGGCTTTGTTAATCCTCACGGAGGATATTTTTGTCATTGCTTTTTCGGAGAGTGAGAGGGAGGAAGGGAGGAGGGGAGAGAAGCATTGATGTGAGAGACACATCGATTGGTTGCCTCCTGCATGCGCTGACCAAGAGCATGTACCAGGGATCAAACCTGCACCTGGTACGTTGCCCTGAACTAGGAATTGAAGTCGAGACCCTTCGTTGTGTAGGCCGACGCTCTAACCACTGAGCACACTGGCCAGGGCTAGAGCTAAGTAGCAGTGTTTTGAAGAGAGAGGGACTCCTTTGGGGGTAGTTAGTTACCTTATCAAGTATTGCAATCATTATCTTTAAATATTTAAGATTTTTGGCTCTTTTTCTCCATAAGAAAGAGGACCCTTGAATGGTGCATAAGGTAAAATAACAGTGACTTTTGCTTAAGAACCTTTTTAGTAATGGAGCTGTACTTTTTATATCTTTTGTTGTTGTTGTACTTTTTGAAGTTTTAGTGGTATTCTATACCACTAGTGCATTTAAAGTAGGATTTTATGGTTATTGGACTTTTGAGCTGGAAAAGGGCCTTACATGTCTATTTTTTTCTTTTTGACTGTGAGTGTAATTGGTAGTAGTTTGTACCCTACTTTGATACTAGCATGTTCTGCTTAAGGATTTTTTTTTAATATATATATTTTTTAATTGAAATTTTACAGAGAGGAAGAGAGAGAGAGAGAGAGAGAGCCAGAAATGTCAATGAGAGAGAAACATCGACCAGCTGCCTCTTGCACACCCCCCACCGGGGATGTGCCCGCAACCAATGTACATGCCCTTGGCCGGAATCGAACCCAGGACCCCTCAGTCCGCAGACCGACGCTCTACCATTGAGCCAAACCGACCTCGGCTCTGCTTAAGGATTTTAAGTTTATATGTACATTGAGTTTCTCATTGAACATAGATTAATGGGAAAGTTATTTTGAAATAATTCTCAAAATTTTCTAAAAGTAGAATACTAATTTTTGCATTTTTGTTTTTATTAGTTATGAATATTAGTAATAGAGTGATAGACACAATAGTCTAGTTTTTGCTACTGTTTTATAAATACACTTAGGAACTGAATATTGTGAATATTTATTTTTTTATTTTTTAAAATTTATTAAGGTATTATCTGTGTACATAGCTTACCATTGCCCCCTCCCTCCCATAAATGCCCTCCCTCCCCAGAGTTCTGTGTCCATTGGTTGTTCTTATATGAATGCATACCAGTCCTTCGGTTGATCTCTTATCTCCCCCATGTACGTTTTCTTTAAAGCACACATGCTTAACAGTGAGTAAAAAAAACGAGTTTTGTAAGATTCTTTTCCGTTTTCTCCCTCTTCTAGGCCACATTGCTCCGATTTCAGAGCACGCTGGTCATAGCTGAGCATGCCAACGACACCATCGCCCCCATCACATTGAACACCATCACGGCAGCCACTCGCCTGGGAGGGGAGGTGTCCTGCCTGCTAGCTGGGACCAAGTGCGACAAGGTGAGACACTTTAAGGTCAATCATAGCAAATGTAATCTCCATCAAGAGACGGGGGAAGACGGCCCCCGAGAGTTATGGGAGGACTGTAGCCCACACTGGGCTCTGATCCTCAGTAAATGGCCGGTGTCACAACATCACCGGGTGCGAAACACTGAGTTTTGCCCACTAAGCATTTTATCTTTGGGATGAGGTGGCATGCTTGATTTAGTTCCACTGGCACCGCCGTGTGCCATCGGGTACCAAGTAGAGTGATAATGGCTGAGTCCCCTTAGAGGTTAATAGCCGATTCCTTTTTTGTGTTGATGAATCTACTTGCTAATTGCTTTTAATTCCTGAAAGTGGTAAATGTGGACAGAGTACCAGGTGAGCTCCTTTAATCGGTGTGAGAACGCAAATGGGAGCAGTACTCTGCTCTCCGGGTGACGGTTGGTGTGAAAGATGTCCTTGGTTTCGGTGGGGGGAGGAAGACAGTGCCCGCTCACTCCTGGTGGGCAGGCCTGGCCGCGGCCGCAGCGCAGGTGAGACTGTGCTTCCGAGACGCGGCTGCGGCTGGGCTTCTGGGGGGCGTCCTCCTGCCCCCTCGGGGTGCAGAGGGCGTGGCTGTGGCCGGGACCGGGAGGACGCGTCTGGAGGGACATTTCCTTTTCTGTTGACAGAACTTACTTTTTAGCAAACGCCCCTGGTCGGTGCGGACCCTGTGGTGTAATGGGCTCAGCATGCCAGTGTCGCTTCTAGTTTCTTCCCTGACCCTGGATCTAACAGAACGGCTTCGGGCGGCCGGGGTTACATGGGGATTTCTTCTCCCAAAGCCTGCTGCCAGCCGCCGGACCTGTGGGGGCCACCCAGCCCCTGGGCCAGCGCGTGGCGAGAGGACTGTGCTACCTGTCTGGTTGCCTGGCTTTCAGATGTGCAAGTCCAGGGTTTGATTGTTTATGTGCTGTGGTTTTAAGTTCTTATTCTAATATCATGTTGAAATATTTGAAATGAGGTCTTATATACCCTATTTTGAGGAATATCGGAGCAGACATCACCTTTGTTCCGTTACAGTTGTGTTATCCTGTCCCGTTCTGTTCTTAAAGAAAAGCAGTCCGTGCCTGCATGCGGGGACTGTTTGTTAGGGGCCTGGGCAGAGTTCAGGTCTGAACCGTTTGACGGCCGCTCATCGGCGGCAGCAGGTGCTTTCTCTGTGGCACCAGCAGCTTTTGCTGGTAACAGAGGCACTTTGCCAGGACAGGGTGGCCCGCCCTGCCAGGGACACCTGACTCAGCAGAGGAGGTTCTTGGCACAGCACCCCCTCCCCGCCTCACCGTCCTTCGAGGGGGGCCAGAGGCACAGCCTTTTATGCCTCCTCATCGGTGAGTCAGCATGGAGGGCAGCCAGCAGACAGAGGCTGGAGCAGGACGGCCGTGTTCCGTTCGAGTGGAAGCCAGCCATGCTGGAATCTCAGAGCCCGAGAGAGGGACTTCTAGCCGCCTTTGTAGACAGGAGACCGGATGGCACAAGGCAGAGCCCGTCCTGATCCAAACAAGACAGTGAGGAATCAAAACCTATATGTTCACGATAGATAACGGCAGCACCTCGGTGGTTGCCAGTGAATGGGCTGACGGAAGATCTCCGTCTTGCCACACTCACTGGTTTTCACATCGGCAAAGTTCCTGTCGCCACGCAAGGGCTGTGGCTGTGACCCTGTGGCTGGCTCTGTCCTGTGCCCCTGGCAGCCCCGAGGGCAGTGTGCTGGCTCTGGTTACTGTGCGAGACGGAGAGAACCAAGTCATGGCCCGTCTCCCCTCTTTCTAAAACGATGGACTTGCACTTGCACGGAACAACAGGTAAAGAGCACAGGGCACAACTACATTTGACGAGAGCTTGTTGGATTTGGGTTTATCAATTAGTACTTTCATTTTTAAGGCAGGAATTTTTGTGTTAGGTCAGTTTGTAAGATCAATTGACACAGGTTTCCTTTGTTAAAGGGTATATGTCTCTGATAAGGATTCTTACAACTTCCCTTCAAGGACCTAGGCTCTGTTGATGCTTGTCGTGGTGGCTGTTTGCATCTTCCTGTAAGATGGATAATTAGCAACTTTTATCACAGGTGGCACAAGATCTCTGCAAAGTAGCGGGTGTAGCAAAAGTCCTGGTGGCTCAGCATGACGCGTACAAGGGCCTGCTTCCAGGTAGGTGTGCCCAGCGGGCAATGTCTCAGTGATGGGTGTGTGCTGTGGAGATAGCACGAAACCTGTTGATCCGATGTGTTTGATTCTCAGAGGAGCTGACACCATTGGTTCTGGCGACTCAGAAGCAGTTCAGCTACACCCACATCTGTGCGGGGGCGTCTGCCTTCGGAAAGGTGAGGGGGCGAGGGGCGGGTGTGCTGTTGCTCGCAGAGGGTTAGGTTTCGCTGTGCGGAAGCTACATCAGACCTCTCTCCATAGCTCATCTTGGCTTTCTGATTAACGTGGTAGTCTTGCTAAAATTTACTTCAACATTTTGTTACAATGTCTGTGAAAACACGGTCTCTATGTTTTCAAATTTTGTCAGAGACAACTCTGCTCTTTTAAGTTTTTGCCATCATTTATTAGAATGCCACTTCCAGATTTTCAAGTTTTGTCCTGGAGGCTAATTAAAAAATTGTTTTTTTAAAAACATGTTGAACCATCTCCGTGTCTGTGAATGCCATTCGTATTTGTAACCCATCTTAGGAATGGCTTGCTCCGGTAGCTGACAGATGTTTAGGAAGGCCGGATGCATCCTCATGGGGGATTGGGAGAGCTGGCGGGCGGGAGACACCCGGGGGTACACGCTGTGGTCCGGTGTGCCTGCGGTGGCCTGAGCAGAGAGTGCGGCCGGCGGGCAGCGTCTGGGGGATTGTTTTTAACGAAGGGAGGGTGCTCCAGGGGGTTTTGTCGGTGAGTCTGTCCTTCTCGCTGGGTCATGGGTGTTATCCTAGGTTCCTTTTCTTCTACCCCCTTTGAGATCTTCTTTTTCAATATATGTATACATACAGTCAGTAGACATAAGCAAGTATAAGTTTGAGAATTTTACTATTCTTCTAAATATTTTCCTGTTTTTTTTCTCATCTAAATTCAGTAATGCATAACTGTCACACTTTGTAAGTGAGGTTCATTAAAGCAGATAGCATCTCATAATTCAACTTGTTGAGTTAATTAAGGTGGGTTATTAACATGTAAAACTCATAAATTCTTAATGTAGTTAGAGTCCTGACGGACTCTTATTTACTACAGAGACTGTACAGAAAGTTGTGCTTCAAGTTGTGTCTACAGGCATATGTGGAATATAAAATACTTGAATTAAAATTTCTATAGAATATGCGTTTAGAGAATGTTATGGCTGGTATTTCGTAGCCATTCATTGGCACGTATGTGTATAACTTTGTCCTTGCTTTGCTTTTAGAACCTTTTGCCCAGAATAGCAGCCAAACTTGATGTCGCCCCAATTTCTGACATCATTGCAATCAAGTCCCCTGACACGTTTGTGAGGACAATTTACGCAGGTGGGTGCCGAAGGAGAGTAAGTAATTTAAGATGGTACACGTTTGTAAATTTACAGGCAGGGATTCATCTCCAAGTCAAGATTTAAAAAAAAAATTTTTTTTCTTGAAAACTCATACGCGTGCTTTGAATGGACCATCTTAAAGGCTCCTGAGATGCACCTTCGCGTGGTAGCTAGACCAGGACGGGACGGTCTCTGACAGCAGAGCGCAGTCTCTCCTTCCTGGGCATTTACGGAGGGAGGCTTCTCCAGTGTCATGAGCACCCAGTGCAGGTGTAAGTGACCTGGAAAAGCAACACTTCCTTTTCTGTTCTTTTTTAAAAGAAATACCAACCTCAGCCTTCTTTGCTGCTTCCCTTCCATTTCCATCTGTGCTAAGAAATTCATTTCAGCCGAAACCGGTTTGGCTCAGTGATAGAGCGTTGGTCTGCGGACTGAAAGGTCCCGGGTTCGATTCCAGTCAAGGACATGTACCTTGGTTGCGGGTACATCCCCGGTAGGGGGTGTGCAGGAGGCAGCTGGTCGATGTTTCTCTCTCATCGACGTTTCTAGCTCTCTATCCCTCTCCCTTCCTCTCTGTGAAATATCAATAAAATATATTTTAAAAAAAGGAAAAAGAAATTCATTCCAGTGTCTCTGTGCTGTGAGTCACCCTGTGCTGTGAGTTCTTTCTGATTGGAGTTGTGTTTCAAGATAAATGGTCACTCTCAAACCAGACCTTTAATCTTTAGTAGTGTTTGAGGGGGAGGATCTGGTCACAGTTTAGGTCATTTTTTTTTTTTTAATATATTTTATTGATTTTTTTTTACAGAGAGGAAGGGAGAGAGATAGAGAGTTAGAACCATTGATGAGAGAGAAACATCGATCAGCTGCCTCCTGCACACCCCCTACTGGGGATGTGCCCGCAACCAAGGTACTTGCCCTTGACCGGAATCCAACCTGGGATCCTTCAGTCCACAGGCTGACATTCTATCCACTGAGCCACACTGGTTTTGGCGGGTCATTCTTTTTTTTTTTTTTTTTTTTTTTTTTAATATATTTTATTGATTTTTTACAGAGAGGAAGGGAGAGGGATAGAGAGCCAGAAACATCAATGAGAGAGAAACATCGATCAGCTGCCTCCCGCACACCCCCCACCGGGGATGTGCCCGCAGCCAATGCACATGCCATTGACCGGAATCGAACCTGGGACCCTTCAGTCCCCAGACAAACGCTCTATCCACTGAGCCAAACCAGTTTTGGCTGGCGGGTCATTCTTTTTAAAAATATATATATTTTATTGATATTTTACAGAGACAAAGGGAGAGAGATAGAGAGCCAGAAACGTCGATGAGAGAGAAACATCGACCAGCCGCCTTCTGCACACCTCCCACCGGGGATGTGCCTGCAACCAATGTACATGCCCTTGACCGGAATCGAACCCGGGACCCTTCAGTCCGCAGACCGACGCTCCACCACTGAGCCAAACCGGCTTCGGCTGGCGGGTCATTCTCAACGTGATTGCTAATTCATAAGAAAAGTCCCCAAACCTTTTAAAATCTATCACACTTCTTACTCTTCTTTTCAAAAATATTTTCACTGATTTTTAGAGAGAGGAAGAGAGAAAAACACCAATGTGAGGGGGCAGCATTGGTTGGCTGCCTCCTGCATGCCCACGATGGGGATGGAGCCCACAACCCCAGGCATGTGCCCCGACCGGAAACTAAACCAGCAGCCTTTGGCGCAGGGGAACATGGCCAGGGCCCCTCCCTGTTGTGTATGCCCGCCATCCTCTCACCTCCCCTCCCTCCGCACGCAGAGCGCTTTGCTCTTCAGGGCTGCGGCTCACACCGCTGGTCACTGACCGCGGTGCTCTGGAGGAGGCGGCTTTTCCTTACACTCCTTGCAGGAAGAGTGTGCCGTGTCTGTGTGGTTTTCTGTCTCATTTAGTTGCTTCTAGGCAGGTCAGCAGCGTGTCCTGTTTTTAAATATATCCACGTTCTGATAGGGTTCTTCGTGTTACGCCTTTCCCCTGCACTCGGTAGAGGTAGGAGACACGTGGCCCCGGCTCTTCCTGCCCCGTGTCTGTGAAGTCAGTTCCGATCCAAAGGAACACGTCTTTGTTATCTTTCCTGGTTGTTGTTGTTGTTTTTAAACAAAAACCTGTATTTCAGGAAATGCTTTGTGTACGGTGAAGTGTGATGAAAAAGTGAAGGTGTTTTCTGTCCGGGGGACAGCTTTTGAAGCCGCAGCAACAAGTGGAGGCAGTGCCAGCTCTGAAAAGGGTGAGTCTGTGTTTCCGGTTTTTCTCTTCACCGATGAGCATAAGCGATGGGCTCTGGTTAAACTTCTAATGCAGAGAACTTGCAGTGATATTCCCAGTCTTACCCAGAAGTAAGACATGTCTGTGACATCTTTTTCATATCATATTCGGTACAAGGATAGCTGCTTTGCTAGATCACAGGGCTGGGGGAGAGAGGGCCCATTAAGAGGAGCGTGCTACGTGGATGTTAGCATTTTTGTCTCCTCTCACTGTTCCTGCTTGGGAGGTCCCGCACAGTGAAGAACGTCATAGTGAACGTGTAGCCAGAGCTACGCTTTAGCAGACACCGCATCTAATTTGAACTGCATAGTTTTATAGGTAAGCTCAGAATCAGCTAACTTCTCAAAGGGCATTCAGCTAATGACATACAGCCGCCAGAATCTAGTCCCTTTAGTCTTTCAAAAAACCGGAGAACAGGGGGGAGCCCCAAAATGTACAGTAACCAACAAACTTACGTTTCATGGAACTCGGTGTGTGTTTCTCTTAAAAACTGTTGTTGTACAACCTGAATTCATAGTCATTGTCTGTTATATGTCACTGTACGCAGCATCGAGCAGTTCCCCCGTGGGGATATCAGAATGGCTCGACCAGAAACTAACCAAAAGTGATCGACCCGAGCTGACTGGCGCCAAAGTGGTGGTATCTGGTGGTAAGTGAGATTTCTAATGCATTGATCTGAAAAGATGGTGTCAAGTTAAATACTTTGATTCTATTGATGTTTATTTTAGAGGAGCACAGATTTTTTTTTTTTTTTAATGTGAAAAGTAGGTAAGTTGTGAGTATTATTTCCATTTTACCAATTAGGAAAATGAAAGCATGGGCTTAGTGCCCCATCTGGGCTTTCTGTTGCAAACCTGTGTCCCTGGCCCGAGGGGAGCCTAGTGCAGAGCGTATCAGCATAACTTCGTGTCTCTGTTCTGTTCACTGGCTTCCAAGTTACTCTGCAGAGCGGCTGGTGTGAGTCACGGGAAGAATTGGAGAATCTTTGGGCGTGTGGTATGATTCTCACCCTTCACACCACTAGTTCAACCTGCTGTGTTTTACACGGTCCTTCTCTATGCAGGACTCTGGAAGGTTCTTCACGTCTAATGTCAAAGCTGTTAACGTTGCACAAGCTTGCTTCTTGTTGTGTATCACGCTCCTGTTGGTAGAAAAACACACACCCCTTTTATAGAGTCTGCTACGATTTTAAAATCTTCCCAAAGTAGACATCAAACAAAAGAAGTAAGCTTCCAACAGCTTTGCACTGACAAGAGGCATTGAGAGGAAATAATTTAACATTTTGAAAAGATGTATCTGACTCATTTTATCCCTTATCTGTTCAATAAGTGATTATTGGCTCTGTTCTTTGCCAGCCGCACGCACAGTGCTGGGGAGAGAGGGAAAGCGGCGTTCTTGCCGGCAACGTGCTGGAGGGCTGGTGGGATGACTTCTCTTCAGATAACTCAGCCACTCAGTGAAGTTTTTTGTTTGTTTTTTAATATATATTTTATTGATTTTTTACAGAGAGGAAGAGAGGGATAGAGAGCTGGAGAAACATCGATGAGAGAGAAACATCAACCAGCTGCCTCTTGCACGCCCCCCTACTGGGGATGTGCAACCACTGTACATGCCCTTGACCGGAATCGAACCTGGGACTGAACCTGGGACCCTTCAGGCCGCAGACCGACGCTCTATCCACTGAGCCAAACTGGTTTCGGCTCACTCAGTGAAATTTTGCTAAATACTGTGCGTATGAATAGCAGTGGCCGAGATAGGGATTCTGCAGCTGAAGAGTTTTTGTTCCAGCGGGAAGACTGGTTGAACGGTGGATTGTACCGTTAGTTAACTGGTTAGCTCATTAGCGGTGTGAAGGCTTCCCAGGAGTATAGGGGCATCCCCCGGGAAGACGGGACAGTTTCTCGGCGGAGGGCGTGCTTACTGTGACTGTTAAGAAATGCAAAGATCGCTCAGGTATACGAAGTTGCAAGATTGTTGTGGAATGGAGTTTATATTTGCCTGTTTGTTTTCTTTTTTAATGAGGTCGGGGTTTGAAGAGCGGAGAGAACTTTAAGTTGTTATATGATTTGGCAGATCAACTCCACGCTGCAGGTAAAGTTGTTTCTTTTCATTGGAAATTTTGTATACCTTATTTCATTTATTTATGTCACTCCAGCCTGACAATTATTTTACTGTTTCCGGTTTTTAAGTTTCTCTCAGTCTCCAAGTTAATGGCATAGCATTCAGCGAGGAGAGGGCGTCTCCACTCTTTTTTATTATTTATGCAACACTTAATCCGCCAAATCTTAGTAGTTTCTTCCATTTTTAAGAGAATTTAAATATTAGCTTCAGTGCCTACTTCAGACTCAGGAATGCCCTTGGTTTTCTCTTTACTGGTGATCTAAATAAATCTCTCACACCAATTGAAATGTACATTTAATGCTATTTTAAAATTGTATTTAAGCATTCATGGACAAGATAGAACATAGGCGAGAAAGACGGGGAATGGTATTGTGGGTCCCAGCGAGGTCAGGGGATTGTTGGCGTGAGGGCCTGAGGGAAGTCAGGTAGGAAGAGGGTCACAGAGAGGCGGGGGTGGAAGCTGTCGGCATGTTGGCAACGGGGAGGGGGGGTCGGTGGCCATGGGGGTGGCTGAGGGAGCTGGGGTGGTGGTAGTGGTGGTGGTGATGGTGGTGGACACAGGTCACTGGAGGAGAGTCGTTTAAGGAACTGAGAATCCAGGGTGTTGAGATCTCCAAAAGTGAAGAGTAGTATTTGAGAACGTGACAATGACCCAGAGCTGAAAACCATAAATTTCTAGCTGTACTGTATCAGTGTTGGGGTTTTTGTTCTGTTTTTTTTTTTTTTTTTTATAATTATCAACGATATCCCAACTAGCTGAATAATCAGGCTTAAAAAATGACCATTTCCCTCCCCCCTTAGTTGGTGCTTCTCGTGCTGCTGTTGATGCTGGCTTCGTTCCCAACGACATGCAAGTTGGACAGACAGGGAAAATAGTGGCACCGGTAAGTATGCAGTTAGACACGCCCCGCGGAGCGATGTGGGGATCAGACCTGTGTGCGTTTGGCAAGCGCTCACCGCAGTGATTGGTGTCCTGGTCCGTGTGCTGAAGCAGCTAGCCGTTACCGTGGTGAGTGTGTTCCTCGCAGGGTCTGGATTCCTGGGACCAGTATGTGCTTGGCTGTCCTTAAATCCACCATTGTTTTTCAGGTTGTTCAAAGAACTCATAACATGAAATATAAAATTGGTAAAATCAGCGTGTCATTGTTAAATGGACGTTATAAGTTCACATTGCCATTTATTTGCTATAAAGCCCATGTATTATAAAATCAGCAAAAGTGATGAGTCCGTAGTAATGATCAGTACAATAAGTGATATAGGGAAGTCCTCATTAACCCTGTGGTTTCACACTGAGTCAGTGAAACACGTAAGGAGCCGAGAACGGGGTGGCTCAGTGGTAGAGCATCGGTCTGTGGACTGAAAGGTCCCGGGTTCGATTCTGGCCAAGGGCATGTACATTGGTTGCAGGCACATCCTCAGTAGGGGGTGTGCAAGAGGCAGCTGGTTGATGTTTCTCTCTCATTGACGTTTCTAGCTTTCTATCTCTCTGCCTTCCTCTCTGTAAAAATATCAATAATATATATATATATATATTTTAAAAATACGTAATGATCATCACATTTCTTAGATGAGTGGTCGGCAAACTCATTAGTCAACAGAGCCGCAGTTTGTCGGCCACTGTCTTAGATGATACAAGTTTTCAGGGAGTAAGATTCTCAGCCACTTTAAATATTCATCGTGTGGAGGGAAATGAGTGAGTGGTCTTAAGGTATTTGAAAACAAGATACTGGTATCTCCTGCTTTTTGAAAGTTTGCATCAAGCCACTTTGCTTTCACGAAAGTCCTATATTATGATTCTGTTTCGCTTAACAAAGAAATCTGAAGAGGATTTATGACTTGGGCCTCGGGGGGGGGGGTAGTGAAAAGCGAGCATCGTATCAGTGTTTGCTGTGCAGTTACAGAGGCCGTGGCGGCCTGACGGCGACCGTGGTGCGGGGTTCGCTGTCACGTGGCGTCACTTCCGGCTCACGTGCCACTTGGTCTTCTGGTTTGGTAGGCTGGGGGGGGGGCGGGTGTGGAGCTCGCACAATGTTGTCCATATGCATTTATGGCAGTTGCTTAGTTTTATGCCATTTGGAAGTTTCCTTGGAACATGCTTTCAGAGCGGAAAACCTGTATTGTCACAGCCATTAAAAATCTCTCTCACCCCAGCGCCCTGTTCAAAATTCCCCAATAGCCAAAATGGTGAGCGTTTTCTTGGAAATTCGTGTGGAAGTGCCTGCTCCGCCTTTGGCCCATTTTAAAGTCGGATGCTTTGTCTTATTGTCTCTTCGTAGGAGTTTCGTATGTAACCCATGTACACATTCTTTGTTACACACGTGCACTGGGAGTATGTTTCCCGTGCTGGGGCTTCCCTCCTCGTTGTCTGTTTCATTGCGTTTTGAATGCACCGTTGGCCGGTGGCTTCCCCCGTCAGGAGGCTGTCCTGTCTGGCCTCCTTTGCTTGGAGACACTTCAGTTTGGTGTTCTCCCCTGTGCTCAGCTTGTTTGTGTGTTTTCCTCGCCAGAGGAGATACATATCAGAAAAATATTGCTAAGGGAAATGTCAGAGATATTATTGCCTATGAGTTCTTTTAGGATTTTATGGTTTCAAGTTTTATATTTCAGCCTTTAATTCATTGTGAGTTTATTCTTGTATATGATGTAAGAATGCGGTCTGTTTTCAGCTTTTGGCATGGTTTGTTCATTTTCCCAGTACCGTTTATAACTAGACTGTCTTTACACCCCAGTGTGCTCTCCCCTCCTTTGTGGTCTGTTAGTTGACCACAGAGGTGTGGGTTTATTTCTGGGCTCTGTATTCTGTGCCGTTGTTCTGTGTGTCTGTCTTCATGCAGTTCCATGCTGTTTTGATTACTGCGGCCTTGTAGTATAGTTTGATGTCAGGTAGCGTGGCCTCCCACTTTGCTTTTCTTTGTCAGGTTTTCTGAGGCTATTCAGGGTCTTTTGTGGTTTTAGGGAAACTTTTGGATTGTGTGTTTTAGTTCAGGGAAAACACCATTGGTGAAAGGCGTATCCTAATAGCCTTTTCAGAAATGGTGGGGATTGTTCTTGAACGGCACGTCAGAACTTGACCGGCAGTCATTTCGGAAAGGCTGTTTCAAGTGGATTCTGAAGCCATTAGCATCTGTCCTGCCGAACCCACTGGTCTGTGTTGCACTTTGAGTGGGTCTTTGCCATCTCACAACATCACGCGTTGTCTATTTAGAACAGCCGTGGGCAAACTACGGCCCTCAGGCCGGATCCGGCCCGTTCGGCTGTTCTGTCTGGCCCGCGGAGCCGAAAGATGGCTTAGGGGCCCCTCACACATGCCTGACGCAGGCACCACCGGAGTTCTGAGCGGTTTGTGCTTCTGTCTGGATTTCCTCCCTCACTCTCTGGCCACAGGTCCGGCTCTGTGTTTCCTCAACTGATGTGACAGCAGGTTCCTACCCACGTGGCTGCGTTCCGACCGGGAACAAGTAGAGGCGTGGTGAGCGTGCTCTTGGCTTCCTCCCCACGAAACGCTGGCCGCTCCCGTGGGCCTGTGTCGGCGGGTCTCCCGCCCGTAACCAGGTCCCGTCCGTGTTTCACCGGGCGTCACAGTGCCCTCCCAGGAGCCACCCTCCGGGCTGCGCAGGAGTCCCGAGTCCCAGAACTGAGCGCATTACTTCACATTGTTCTGACTAGTGCCGATGTGGATTACTACCTCCTGCGTAATGTTTTAATTAATGCTACTGAGTACTGCATTGGGCTCTTGGCAGCCGCTGCGCCGTTGGCATGTGTACACTGTGGACACCGGAGGCTCTGTCTCCTCTCCCCACGCCTCACCGCCTTGTCTGCGAGGAACGCAGGGTTTCTTATGTTTAAACGGAACACGGTGCTTTCTTGTCTTCATTAAATTTTGATCTGTGTTCTCTACTAGAAACCTCTTGTAATAGTTCTCAAAGCATCATCGCAAATAGTAAGAAGTTCCCTGTTTTTTTTAAGTAAGGGGAAACATTTCATTATACTCACAAAATAATTTTCCTCGTATTGCCAAAGTTTTGAGAAAACATGATATCCAAAAGATTCTATGAATTTAGTTACACTTTTTGTTAATCCTCACCTGACGACATTTTTCCTATTGATTTTTAGAGAGAGTGGAAGGGAGGGAGAGAAGGGGGGAGAAGAGAGAGAGAGAGAAAAGCATCAATGTGAGGCCCAGGATCCAGCCTGAGACCAGGCACGTGCCCTTGCCTGGGAATCACACAGTGACCGTGTGGTGCGCGAGGTGCCTCTTTAGCCACTGGGCCACACTGGCCCGCAGGGCTGGTTACACTTTTAAATGTATTTCTGATTTGTCATTCACAGCAGTTCACACACACATACAGAAGATCATTGAACATGTGTATGTGCAACATTTCCTGGCATGTTTATGGGTTCATGCTCCCTTTAAGAATTCCACCCCCGTGATATGGAGCCACCAGTCTCTTGCTTATGTCGCACAAAGGCTTCGTTCCACTATTTGTTAACTAACTTTTCTTTATAAATATATTTTATTGATTTTTTACAGAGAGGAAGAGAGAGGGATAGAGAGTTAGAAACATCGATGAGAGAGATACATCGACCAGCTGCCTCCTGCACACCCCCCATTGGGGATGTGCCCACAACCAAGGTACATGCCCTTGACCGGAATGGAACCTGGGACCTTTCAGTCCACAGGCCGACGCTCTGTCCACTGAGCCACACCGGTTTCGGTAAGACACCAGTTTCTGGGCTATTTCACATTTAGCCATCAGTTGGTGTGTTTCCAGATAGAATGCAGTGGGGGCAGCAGCGGCTATTCTACGGCGCTTTAAAGAGAGTGGGAAGTGAATACACAGTGAGAAGATACACTAACCATGCATGATGAATGCAAACAATTCTTAGCTAATAACCGAGGCCATTTAGAAACAGTGATTTTCTGATTGAGACGTGTGGGCGGACTCGCGCTGAGGTGTGTGAAGGGGCTGAGGTCAGGTCCCCGGAGGTGAGGGGCCGTGTTCCCTGCGTGGCTCCTGGCCTCCGGAAGCACATGCTGTCAATCATTGGGAGCCTCAGATGAAGCAGTGACATTTTAAAATCTCAAACTGGCTGACTTTGGGCTGCTTATGACTGTGGTTATACAGTGTGAACATAAGACATGGTCCTGTCAGGGAAACCGCTGGGGTACAGTGGCTGAGTGGACCACAGTCTCTGTCAGACACATGCGCACATAAGTGTGCACTCATGCAAACTCATTATAGCTTTTTCTTTCATTTGATAGTGACTTCTGTGTTTAAAAAGGACAAGTTGCAGTAATACTTAGCAAAAATTCAAGTGAGGAACATTGGATGTATTAGTGAATTTGGGAAGAGTCAACGTCTTTGCAATATTTAGTCTTCTGTCTGTGACCATGATTTTATTTCTCCACTTATTTAGATGGTATCATAATTTCTTTATAAAGAAATTCCTATTGGAATGCAGTTGATATGTATATACTCTTATTTTTCTGTAGATTCTCTTGAGGTTATACATACACTGTTTGGGAATAATGAAATTTTGTGTGATTTTCTTACTGTGTCAGTTATGGCTCCTAGGATATTATTAGGTAAAGTGGTGATGATAAACATCTTTATTCTTATTTTCAAGGAAATCCCTCTACTAGTACACAACTGGGTATGTTTGCTGTCTGTTTTTGGTAGGCATTCTTTATCAGATTAGAGAAGTTCCCCACAATAGACTGTAGATAATAGTTAAAAAGGTTAAGAGTTTAGACTTTCTAGCCGGGTGCCTGAGTCCAGCTCTCAGTGTTACCACTTGTTTACTGTGCAACCTCGGACAACCGCTTACCTTCTCTGGACCGGTTTTGTCAGCTGTGTAGTGGTGATGATGGTCACTGTTTCTGCCGGCTGGCGTGACTCCGTGGCTGAGCACTGACCTCTGAACCAGGAGGTCATGGTTCAATTCCCAGTCAGGGCACATGTCAGGGTTGCAGGCTTGATGCCCAGTAGGGGTTGGGCAGGAGGCAGCCAGTCAGGGGTTCTCTCTCATCATTGATGTTCCTTTTTTTAAAAAAAAAACTCTTTATTGATTATGTTATCATATAATTGTCCTCATCCCCCCATTCCCATCCCAAACCCCTCCCTACGTATGCCCCTACCCCCCCTGTTGTCCATGGCCACTGGCTAGGCCCATGTGCACGCACACAAGTCCTTTGGTTGATCTCTCCCCCTTACCCCCACCCTCCCCTACCTTCCCTCTAAGGTCTGAGAGTCTGATCGCTGCTTCTCTTTCTCTGGGTCTGTTTCTGTTCATCAGTTTATGTTGCTCATTAATTCCCCTAGATGCGTGAGGTCATGTGATTCAAGAAATACCCTTGTAAGAATCGAAGCTGAGACCAGCCATAATGGTTATGCTGAGAGGCAAATGAGTCAGTCTGCAGTGAGTTCCTTTCTGGGCCAACAGTTCTTTTGAGTCCCCATTTCCATGTCAAACATGTGTACATGCCAGCCATGGTATTTCAGATCTGGTTGGTGGACAAATGGTGGTGATGCAGGTCTGACCGTCTCTGGTTTAGTCCTGGGCATCGTTCAGCGACACGCAGCTGCTGACTGCTGGTGTGGTGAGGCGTCGTCAGCGTCTTCCACCTCTGGACTGGTTCTCTCCGGTCTTCGTGGCTGGAGCAGTCCTGTCCATTCCTCTCTGTTACAAGCATCCATATGGTCTCGGAGTTGTTTTCTGAAAATAGACAAACATATTCTCGACCAAAAGTTAATAAAGGAATATTTTCTATAAATTTAACTTGGTATCCTTTTTCTTTTTCTCCCCTCCCCCCAAATGATTTTCCTCTGGTTTGTTTTGACACCATGTGTGTTTTTCATGGGTATCTTGATGTTAGCATTTCACATGAAAGTTAATTTTCTAAAGTACAAATTTTCTAGATGTAATTTACTCGTAGGATATTTTTCCTTGCATGATATTTTTCCACTATCACCCCCTTTTTAAATTTAGATATTGGGAGGCTTTTGGGAAATTTTATAATGTAGTAAAATAAAATTGTTGTTAAGAGTGTTGAGTCTGACAGTCGAAAAGTAGTCAATTTCTCAGAGGAAATTAAATTGGCAAATTGAAATAAGCGAATATTCTAGAAAAATTGACTGTACTATACAAAAAGCTGTTCCTAAAGTGTTTACAAAAATTCTTATTGGCAGTTCAGCTCATAGTACGATTGCATAATATGTAATGAACCTAAAGCAGACATATTGTAGCGCAAATAACTAAAATGGAAAAGCTATCAAGACTATATCATTGATGTTTCTATCTTTCTCTCCCTCTCCCTTCCTGTCTGAAATCAATTAAAAAAACTCACTATTTCGTTTGGTAGTTATGAAGTTTTGATGAGTTTGGTATTTGTAAAATACTTAAAATTATGCCCAGCAGTTACTATTATAAATCTTCATTTGCTAAGAGACTTCATTTTCCTTTTGAAATAATGAACAGATACTGCTGAATTCTTTTTTTTTAAAATATATTTTATTGATATTTTACAGAGAGGAAGGGAGAGAGATAGAAAGCCAGAAACGTCAATGAGAGAGAAACATCGACCAGCTGCCTCCTGCACACCCCCCACTGGGGATGTACCCGCAACCAATGTACATGCCCTTGGCCAGAACCGAACCTGGGACCCTTCAGTCCGCAGACCAACGCTCTTCCACTGAGCCAAACTGACCTCGGCCTGAATTCTTATTTAACTGATGTCTGATAATGTCATTGGATGTTGTTAGCATATTAATATTTGTTGAGCTTAACACAAGGTCAGGTGTATGCCATGATTAGAGTTAGAATGGCTTTACGCCTGGCCCGGGGAGTTCCCAGGTTACATTTTTTCTGGATTGCCTGCGGGAACCTTCCTTCCTGGCCAGCAGGCTGAGAGCATGCTGCAGGCAGGATGGAGCCTGTTACCGGGTGAGTGCCGGCGGAGGGGTTCACCTCAGTGCTGCTGCTTCGGGCAGTGGGTCTCTGTCTGCATTCGGTGTGTCCCTCACAGCTCTGGGCCCGTTATAAAGCCGATAGGAATCGGTAGTTAGTAGAGGAAGAAGCCATTTGGGGAGAATTTATCAACACAAGGCATTTTGATTCTGGGGTTCTTTTTTGAAAACTCACTAATGTTAGATCATCTGTGTGGGAACAACCTCGATCAAGTTATTTGTATGCAACGGGGAACTGCTGTTCTGACCCGCTGAGAAGCTACAGATGACGGTCCTCTTCATACCGCACTGCTCAGCTTGGCTTTTAACTCCCAGACCCGCGTTCACAAAGCGATGCTTTATCCCTTTGGGTTTGGTGTAGGAGCATTAAACTGTACTGAAATATTCATATGTGAGTGCATTTAGCTGAGAGCAATTGATCTTCCAGTCCCAAGAGGATGGAGAGCATGCTGTGGGGACGCGTCCACAGCGCCCAAGCCGAGCGGCCTTGGGGAGTGCGTGCGGGTGGCCAGGACCCGGAGAGGCTGTGATCCGCGGGGTCAGCTGTGCCGGAGCTAAAACTCATTTGCTAAAACTTAGTTGTATCTTTGACTTCTGATGTTATCTTTGGTTCATTTTCATTAGACTGAATTATCTAAACATTTATTCCCAAGGACTATGTCAGTAACATTTTGATACATTATCATTTTATATACAAAGTTAAAATTTGTAAGTTTGGAGAGTCTATTGAATTCTTTTTACATATAAAGTAACTTTGAAAGCTTCCCACTGATACATATATTGACCTCTCTTGTCAATCCAGTTCAACCACTGACATGAACTCCGTTGTTGTAGCCATCATGGTGTGGTACCTTAAAAGGAATAGAACTAGTCTAAATTTTTATTCTTATTCTAGCTGTATTTTTTGTTCATATTAAAACTAATTTACTTTCCCATGAAGAGCTTCAGATGTAAACATGCACATGAATGTGAGAGAACATGAGATGCGTACTAGAAGGAAACATGTGCTCAGTGGATAGCTGATCCATTAGCGAATGTAATCCCATCCCTTTGATCACTTTAGGGTCCGAGATATGAGTACTAACATCTTGTACAAAAGAATGCTTTAATAACGTAATGAGATTCTTCTAACTCTAGGGTGCTAAAAGGAAACCTTTCTGTAACTTAGACTGAACTTCCCCCATAAACTTTATTGTTGAGAACAGTTTGAGTTACAGAAAAATTTCAAAGATAGGACAGAGAATTCACATAGATCCTGCAGTACCTTTCCCCTTATTGTTGTTGTCATTTTAAAAATATTATATTAATTTTATAATTATCAAAAACAGCAGATTCTAGAATTATGTTTTTTAAAGATGGAGAATTGTGTGAAGTTTTCTGACAGGACTTTCTGGCTTTCTGATGACTTTGTGATTGTTGTGAAATCTAATGAAATAGGTCATTTTTAAGTGTACAGTTCAGTGGCAATAATAAGTCACACGGTTGTGCCACCATCATCACTATACCCCAAAATTTTCATCGCCCCAAACAGAGACACCGCATATCCATTAAACAGTAGCCCCTCCTCCCTTCACCCCAGCCCCTGGTCAGCCCTGTGTGCCTCTGATTTTGCCTGAGCTGGTGGGTATTTCATAAAAGTGGGATCATACATTATTTGTCCTTTCGTGACTGTCTTGTTCCATTTAGCATGTTACCAGACTTCGTCTGTATTATAGTGTGTGTAAGAACTTATTCCTTTTTATGTCTGAATAGTATTCCATAAACATTTTGTTCATTTATTTGTTGACAGACACTTGGATTGTTTTGTTTTCACCTTTTAACCGTTGTCAGTACTGCTGCTGGAAACATTCACATACGAGTATCTGTTTGAGTCCGTTTTCAGTCCGTTGGGTTCTACTCCTAGGAGTGGGTTTGCTGGGCCATATAGTAATTCTATATTAAAGATATTCTTATTGATTTCAGAGAGGGAGGGAGAGGGATAGAAAGATAGAAACATCAGTGATGAAAGAGAATCACTGATCGGCTGCCTCCTGCACGCTCGCTACTAGGAAGGAGCCCACAACCAAGGTACATGCCCTTGGCCGGAATCGAACCCGGGACCCTTCAGTCCGCAGGCTGATGCTCTATCCACTGAGCCAAGCCACCTAAGGCTGATCATACTTTCAGGTTAAACATCAAGAAAGGCTGTGCTTGGGCAGTGGCCTGCTTTCCCAGTAATGTGGGGAAAGGGCAGCGTGGTGAGTGAGGAGAGTGGTCCCTGGAGGCCGGACGGGGAGCTGCGCCGGGCCTCGGTGTGTCTCATGGGAAGAGGAGAGGTGGCCGAGGCGGCCTCGGAGCTCCTTACTCCGCCCGAATTCTGTGTGGGAAACCTTAATGATAAAATATTTGATAGTCAAACTTTCTATTTAACCTGAAATGCAAAGCTTTGAACTAGATTGGTTTTATATCTCAAGTATTTTGGTGTCATTTACCCAAATATTTTAATATAAATTAATTTGAATAATTTCAACAATGTATCTAATAATATACTTGGCTTTCTCTCATTCTAAGTGTACTTGGGAATATTTTCCCACACTGAAAAATCTGTGAAATAATGTAGAAGCTCAAGTTAATATTAAGCACTTAATTGCAAAATAGTTCAATATTTAAAATTATACTTTACTGTAAAAAATTCTCTTAAGAAAACCTTAATTCAGGTCCTATGCACCCTATGTAATCAAAACCCATAATTTAAAAGGTGAAGAGCTGAAATGTCACATTTTCTTCTTCTTTTTTAAAAAAATATATTTTATTGATTTTTTACAGAGAGGAAGAGAGAGGGATAGAGAGTTAGAAACATCCATGAGAGAGAATCATGGATCCGCTGCCTCTTGTACACCCCCACGGGAGATGTGCCCGCAACCAAGGCACATGCCCTTGACTGGAATCGAACCCGGGACCCTTCTGTCCACAGGCTGACGCTCTGTCCACTGAGCCACGCCGGTTTCGGCTGAAATGTCACATTTAATGAGTTACAGTTAAATTTTGGAGTTGTGAGCCACAATATAATGTCCTTGTTTTTGTTTTGTTTTTTTAAGATCTTTTTAACTTTGTATTTGAGCAATGGGGTCATTAGTTTACATTTTGAAAACAATAGTAAAGTCCACGCTAAAGCCTCTGAGCAGCCACTTGCCCTGGGCGTGTCCCCGGTGGCTGGGTTAGGGTGGCCGCAAGGGGAAACCGAGACGCTCACTCCGTTCGGTTTCAGAACGTTCTAGTGTCCAACTAGCCCAGCAGTGGGCAAACTTTTTGACTCGAGGGCCACCATGGGCTCTTACACTGGACCGGAGGGCCGGAACAAAAGCAGCCTGGCCATGCTGGCACTCTCCTCTTGGGCTGCTGGTGAAGGAGCGGAGGGGAGAGCAAGAGAACCCTCCGCTCTTTCGGCTCCGCGGGCCGGAGAGAACAGCCGAACGGGCCAGATCCAACCTGCGGGCCATAGTTTGCCCACGGCTGGCCTAGACCCAAGTCCCCATTCTCTGCCTGAAGAGCACCGGCCTGGGAGCCGTTCCCGGGAGAGCCTCAGAGGCGGGCAGGACGCCGCCCTCCTTCCCAAGGTCCTCCCATTGCAGCCACGGGCCAGGTGCGCGCTGCGCTGACCGCCACGCCCGCGGTCCAGTCTAGAGCGTCAGCTGGTTCTCAGCAGACACCCAAGGTAAAACAACATCAGCCACAGCCAACAGCAGTAAGTTCCAAGTCTGACCGGTGCCGGCCTTGTCGCTGGTGCGAGTGGGGGGGCGGGGAGAAGTGTGCGCTGCCAGGACACAGAGAGGAGCTGCAGGGGAAGGTGTGTCCCTGTCAGCACAAGGAGCCAGAGGCAATGGACCAGCTGGTGCTTCGGTAACACGGGACAGCATCTGTGGCAGCTGGAATTGGTGATACTTTTTATATATAAACCAGAGGTTTTTCCCTAGATAAATACATATACTAGACTTAATAGACGAGTGACTTCAGTGAAAGCTACCAGTCCTGTCACAATATGAGCTATTGCGGTGTAGTAGAGAAAGGACGGAATTTAAAATAAAAAACTTGGTTCAGAATCCTGCCTTTTACTACGTGTATATATCCTCAGACAACTCACCCTGCCCGTGGCTGTGGCTTCTCACCCGTACGACGGGGATAACATCCATTCCTGTGAGTGGCTGTCACCATTGCTGTCATGCATGTAAAGTGCAGTGTGGTTGCCGGCCTTTCTGAGACCGCTCGTGTGCCTGATGGCTCATGTGCTGTCGTGAGAGCTGTTTGGCGGCTGGGACTCACTCTGAGCTTCAGGCCCGAGTGTGGGTCCCTCCCTTTGAGGAGAGCGCGGAGGAGCCACGGCCCTGCCAGGAGGGGGCGGCGCAGCAGGTGCTCTAGACGGAGCTCGCTGTGCTTGGCATTCTGGGGCCTCTTCCAGAAAGGAAGGGGACTTAAACCCATTTTGGCAAACGTGAGAAACAATCTGTCCTTTTAAATGAGCAGCAAGATGAAATATAGCAATATTATCGCGCAGGAGCTTGCAGTAATTAGACACTACAGTTAGGTTAATCTGCTCCTCAAAAGACATTCATTATTTGCTCTAATAAATTCCTTTTAACTCCTAACCTGGCACTTGTCCTGTGTGTGTGTGTGTGTGTGTGTGTGTGTGTGTGTGTGTGTGTTTTAGCCGGGACAGCTGCTGTTGGAGGTTATGCCTCGGCAGTCTTTTGGTTGAGAGAGAGCTCGCCATTCTGTTAAACTGGGCTTCGGTATTGTTTTTGAGAACATAACATTGGATCTCTGAACTGTAGTTAGAATTGCTTAGGATGTCTTTTTAAATTTTTATCTTCGAAGAAATGTAGTTTTTTATATTCCTTCCCCAACTCTGTTAGAAAGGGAGGCTGTTGATAGAAATTTAAAACCTGATCTTGAAAGAGACGAAGCAATATTGGCTTGGCCTTTCTGTGCTTACAGATCCAGATTTAACCACTCCGCTCAAATTCATGTTTCGTGTAAACAGAAAACTAAATGTTTAAATCTTCCTGCTTTGTTTAAAGTAAAGCAGATTGAAATTTCTGCAGGCAGAATTCTGTCCCAGTTCCAGAAAAGGGTCAGTGCATGAGTTTATATCATGGCTTGTGTAACTTTTACCTCTTCCATATTTTTAAGGACGAGAGCGGAGCCCGCTTCCTGCCCCTAAAGGCCTTTGTCTTCTCAGGGTCGGGCTGCCCGTGTCTCCCAGACGGTTCGTCGGTGTTTGTTGTCTCCCTAGAGGCCTGGCCCACGGAACCCGGGCAGGGTGCGGTCCCGGCCTGGCTGCCGCAGCCCACCCGGCTCCGTTCGCCATCGGGGGTGGGTGCCTGCCCCGGGGGCGGGGACAAGAGGTGGCCAACTGGCCCGCAGTTGTTCCCGTGCTTCTGCCATTGGGCTCAGTTTGCATGTCGCCCTTTTATTGCACAGGACTCATTACCTCCGTGGTCAGACTGAGCATGCGTTAGTTGTCTTGTCCTGCCCGGAGGCACAGGAACAGTGCCAACACTGTGAATCGCCGTTCACAGTGCCTCTCAGTCCTCCCCCCCGTGGACACCAGGAGAGGACAGTGTTTGCCCCGGGGATCTGGCCGCCCTGCAAGCCCGCTGATCCAATCCGTGCACCCTGTTCGTATGAATTAGGGGGAAGTGCCCCTTCTCCGGTTACCTTACTGCCATCTGTTGGGAAATTACTGTCATAAAAACGAAGATGAGCAGTGGCTGATGGGAATCACGCTTCCCTCCAGAGACGTTCCGTGTCCGCTGCGCAGCTCTGCACGGAGCTCCGCGGCCAGCACAGGAGCCGCGGCGCCGGGGAAACTCGCCCTAACGCGAGGGGCCGCCAGGGTCTCGGGCAGCGGGGCTCTGAGCTAAGGACCGGCCTCAGGGACCTGTGACGTCGGGCTTCTCATAGCTGAGACTTTTCTACCAGCACGCTGGTCCCGGAGCTAGAGAACGGCCCCGTCACGTGTCTTTCGGGGCCGGGCTGGGGGAACCTGGGCCGCAGATCCCGAGCCTGGCTCGCACCGGTGTCGGTGCTCCCGAGCCTCTCAGCGCGGTGTGGACGGCCCTGTCTGCGGCGGGTCTGCAGCCGCAGCCTCTGTCCATCCTGACGGCGCAGGAGGCAGCTGTGCCTGGTTCTGCCGGCCCTGCCGTCTCTGTTTCAGGGTGACCGTCCTCTTGCTGCCCTGCGCATTCCTCCTCCCCGTCCCGTGCTGGTGCAGATGGGCCCGCCGTGCTGCTGCGGCTGTGTGGGCTGGGCGCGCCCTCTGTCCCCTCCTTCCCGAGGCCGCCCCCTCACCCCCTTCCTCTGTCCTGTTCCCTCTTCATCTTACCACTTTTTGACCTCCTAACTGCTGCTCTCCTTCCCCACATGCCTCTCGTCTCACTCTCTGACGTAGGGGAAGGGCCTCAGGCAGGGGTGGCCCGGTCCCCTGGAGTGCTCCAGCCTCGGGGGAGGGTTTGCATGTCCGTCCCTCTGTACGAGCTGTTGTACTGAAGCACAGAAAGGCGTCCGGCAGCGTTCCCTAACTGCCTCCTTCCGCCGGAGAGCCGATCGCAGGGAGCAGCCGGACCCAGCCTGTCTCAGTGGCTGTGCTGATGCTCTTGTGTCGGTCGGAGCCCTTGTCTGCAGGACGTCAGTGAGGGTCTGTCTGTGCTGCCGGAGGGGGCAGGAAGGGCCCAGAACCTGTCACTGCCCCCGGGACCTGGCTCACGTCACCAACAGCATCTCTTGGCGGGTTAAGGAAATGTCACTTAGACTGTATTTATGCGGACATTTACAGCAATGTTAGTGTTTGCTGATGACATGGAGAGGCTTTTTAAAAATATACTACATTTATTGCTGATACCGGTTTAGCTCAGTGGATAGAGCATCGGCCTGCGGACTCAAGGGTCCCGGGTTCGATTCCCGTCAAGGGCATGTACCTTGGTTGTGGGCACATCCCCAGGAGGGGGTGTACAGGAGGCAGCTGACCGATGTTTCTCTCTCATCGATGTTTCTAACTCTCTCCCTTCCTCTCTTAAAAAAAAAAAAATCAATAAAATATATATATTTAAAAATATATACCGTATTTGCCGGCGTATAAGACGACTTTTTGGCCCTGAAAAATATGCCTCCAAGTGGGGAGTAGTCTTATATGGTGAGTATATAACAAACTCTGTATTTTTAGTGGAAATTTTAGGGGGTCGTCTTATACGCCCAGTCGTCTTATACGCCGGCAAATACTGTACATTTATTGATTTCAGAGAGGAAGAGAGAGGGAGAGAGAGAAACATCAATGATGAGAGAAAATCAATTGGCTATCTCCCCTCCTCTCCCAGTACAACCCCCACTGGTACATCCCCCACTGGAGATCGAGCCCACAACCGGGGCATGTGCCCTTGAGCAGAATCACAGCCGGGACCCTCGAGTCCGCAGGCCGATGCTCCATCCAGAGCCGAACAGCTGGGGCTGGAGAGGCTTTGAGGACTTGCTGAGTTCTAATGTGGATGCGTGTGTCTGAAGGACTCACACAACTGTGACCCTTTCCCATGATGCTTTGCAAATGTGCTTAGGAAGGGTTAGTGAGACAGTTTCTTTATGTTAGAACTTGTTGGCCTGGGTGTCCTGAATGTAAGTGTATTTTGATTAACAACTTAACGAATGTCCTTTCATACAGCATCCTATCTATCTAATAAAAGGGTACCATGCAAATTAACCGTCACTGCCGTCACAAAGCTGGCCGCTCCCAGTCCTCTCATCCCCTCTGGGTGCCCCAGTCCGGGGGGTGGGGGTGGGGCGGCCGCAAAGAGCAGGCGTTGTGAGCGGCCTGGCGGATTGCTTGCCGGCCCCACAGAGAGCTGCTGGCGCTCGGACTGGTATGCACTGACGCTGCGGCCTCTCCTTTCAGGAGCTGTACATTGCTGTGGGCATCTCGGGAGCCATCCAGCACTTGGCCGGGATGAAAGACAGCAAGGTAAGGACACAGCAGCGGTGCTGCGGAGCGGCAGACTGGCCCGTCTGTGAAATGGATCTCCCAGCGTCCCTGTAGCTCTGGGGCCTGCGGGTGCCGGGGGGCAGGGCCGTGCGTGCCTGGGGGGGGGGGCTCGCTCCACTCCCGGGCTGCCGACCTCCGGGTGCGGCCCTGTGCCCGCAGCTCCCTGCCGCCGGGCATTGCTGAGCCCTTTCAGCTCCGGACACCTAGGGTGAAACAGCTTGGTGGGGGTCTGACCCCGCCTCCGCTTCACCCTGCTCCCTACGAGCCCCATGATTAGAAGGCCCTCTTCTGGGTTGGGCTGTTGCGGAGGTGTGGGGGACACATTTTGAGTCTGGGTGTCCTAGTTCTGCAGGGTGGTCAAGGGCAGTGCATGGGGACGCTGATCTCCACGGGCTGCGAGCGTCCCCCAGAGCACGGCGTCCCAGGTCTGGTCTGAACTAGGAACTGAGTCTCCCATGAAGTCAGAAATGCTTCTGACACTCCTGCTCTTATCTGCTCGGCTGGAAGTTGTATATAAAAGGAAATAAAACTTTAACTCGTGCCTCGCACGCGCCACCTTCTGTAACGAAACGCGCTGCCTCAAACCGGGCGGTTTACGGCGGGAGAGGCCGCTGCTGCGCTAAAGGGAACACCCCAGCACCCGCAGCTGTCACTCATACTGTGCGCTGGGCCGGCGCAGACACCCCAGACCCTGCTTCTCGAACCTGCCGCCGCCGCCTGCAGCCGGTCCTGGTGAAAGTGCCCGCGCTGGCCGGGGAGAGGGACCAGATGGTCCACGCCCACCAAGAGGGGCAGCGGCAGTGAGGGGACCGGTGGACAGTCCACGGAATCAACCTGAGCCGAGAAAGACGCCGCCTGTCCGTGCAGTCGGCAGACATTTCTCCAGCGCGGGCCTGCACTGCATGCTGGGTGCTCGCTGAGACACAGCCCTGCCACCTCTGCTGTGGGAGACAGTAGGCGGGCTGTCTTTTGGTTAAGCTCTGACACGGGACTTCAGTGATTGGCTTAAAGCTTACAGCTGCTTTCATAAATCCGATCACTGCAGTTTTAATTAGCATTGTGGTTTAGTTGAAAGAATATGAGATGTGTTATATCGAATCAATATAATGAAAGCACTTTTGAACAATGTGCATATTGAGATGGTTGAATACAATCTGTGCTTTTGAAACTAAGGAAAAAGAGCATGAGTTTTTAAGGACATAAAAAGAAAGCTCTAGGGCAGCCGTGGGCAAACTACGGCCCGCAGGCCGGATCCGGCCCGTCCGGCTGTTCTCTCCGGCCCGCGGAGCCAAAAGAGCGGAGGGTTCTCTTGCTCTCCCCTCCGCTCCTTCACCAGCAGCCTAAGATGAGAGTGCCAGCATGGTCAGGTTGCTTTTGTTCCGGCCCTCCGGTCCAGTGTAAGAACCCATTGTGGCCCTCGAGTCAAAAAGTTTGCCCACCCCTACCCTAGGGTGTAAGCAGATTTTACCATAGTTGTGTACAGTTGGTAATTCAGGAGTATTCTTTTAGTAATATGAAAAACTAACCAGCCCAAATCCTTTTCTTAAATAGTTCTGTGGTTCCTTGCCCACAGTTATGTGCTATTTCTTTAAAAGTAACTTTGAGCCCTAGCTGGTGTGGCTCAATGGATAGAGCACTGGCCTGTGTGCTGAAAGGTCCCAGTTTAATTTCAGTCAAGGGCACATGCTCAGGTTGTGGGCTCGGTCCCCAGTAGGGGGCATGCAGGAGGCAGCTGGTCCATGGTTCTCGTTCATCGTGGATGTTTCTATCTCTTTCTCCCTCTTCTTTCCTCTCTAAAATATATATTTTAAAAGTAACTGTACCATAACCGGTTTGGCTTGGTGGATAGAGCATCAGCCTGTGGACTGAAGGGTCCCAGGTTCGAGTCCGGTCGAGGGCATGTACCTTTGTTGTGGGCACATCCCCGGTGGGGGGTGTGCAGGAGGCAGCTGATGGATGTTTCTCTCTCATCATTTTTCTAACTCTATCCCTCCCCCTGCCTCTCTGTAAACAATCAATAAAATATATCTTTTTTTAAAAAAGTAACTTTGCTACAGAGTGATGGAAAAGCTCTCAGACGGTTAAACTGTCGGATGCTGAGCAGGGAAGGCGGTTTCCCAGCGTCACTCAGCGCCGCTGCCAGGGGCGGGTCCGGCTCTCCGCCCAGAGGAGGCGCTCACCGGGTCGGAGCCCGTGGCAGAGGCGTTTGTCGTGTGACTTTGGGTTCGAGGCCCAGAGGGGGGCCCTGGTTCACGTCCGCCCCATTTCCCCTGCGGCACATTCCTGGTATAGTGTCTTGGATCGCTGAGCTCCGGGTCCTGGGGGTGACGCCGTCGCTCTGAGGGGCTCCTCGGGGCCTGTAGGTTATGTCAGACCCTACAGTCCCGTTCTCTTGTCACTGGGGAGGGAGCATAGAACTCTGCTTACAAAGCCACACTTCCTGTTTCTCTCACAGACCATTGTGGCCATTAACAAAGACCCCGAGGCGCCCATCTTCCAGGTGGCGGACTATGGGATCGTCGCAGACCTCTTCAAGGTGAGCGGGCTCTGGGCTCTGAGCGAGGTGACTGGCATCGCCCTGGCATCGAGCGCCTCTGAGTTATCGGGGGGAAGCTGCCGCAGGGAGACAGTGTATGTGTGTGTGTGTGTGTGTGTGTGTGTGTGTGTGTGTACACACGTATGGACATAATTTTGAACTGCTTCAGGGGAAGTCCTGATACACACGCGATGCTACAGAGCATGGTGATGTTCCCTTTAAGAGATCTGCACTGCCGGTGACCCACCCATCTGGCTCTTGGCGGCTCACGGCCCGGAGCCTGGGCGGCTGGTTCTGTAGACATCGCCTCAGCCTCCGGGGGCCAGGAGATGGGCGCTCGGGCCAGCTGTCCCCACGAGAACACGCTGCGAGCTCTGCCGAGTTCCCGCCGTCCCTCCTGACATGATGAGTGGGCGGGGACGTGACCTACACTCACGCCCTCCACGTGTTTGGTTTTCTCTGCTGCCGCGCCTCCCTGTCAGCCCGCCCCGTGAGGGTGACTTCGGTGCTGGGAGCGCCTGCTCTCGTTCGGCCACGTGGGAAGATCCCAGTGCGCTGACCCTGTGTCTGGCCTCTCTGTGCCTCGGGGCTGCCCGAGCTTCTGGGTCATGGGGCAGAGGTGGCTCCTGCGGGCCCGGGGCTCCGAGAGCAGGTCCAGCCGGGGAGCTGCCGGGCCTCAGTGACCAGCTGCAGCCGAGGGCAGAGCCCGCTGGTCCGCCAGCAAGAGGGCGGCTCCTGCCGGGCGTGGCCGGCCAGTGCTCCCTGTGCGCGGTGCGCTGTGTACCCCCCGGTGCACTGTGTACCCCGAGGTGTACTCTGTACCCCCGTGCACTGTGTACCCCGCGGTGTACTGTGTACCCCGAGGTGCACTCTGTACCCCCCAGAGCACTCTGTACCCCCCCCCCCGGTGCGCTCTGTACCCGCGGTGCACTGTGTACCCCCAGTGCACTCTGTACCCCCCAGAGCACTCTGTACCCCCCAGAGCACTCTGTACCCCACCCCCCGTGCGCTCTGTACCCCCGGTGCACTGTGTACCTGAGGTGCACTGTGTACTCCCCTCCCCCGTGCACTCTGTACCCCCGGTGCACTGTGTACCCCCTGTGCACTGTGTACCCCAAGGTGTGCTCTGTACCCCCAGTGCACTCTGTACCCCCGGTGCACTGTGTACCCCGAGGTGCACTGTGTACCCCGAGGTGCACTGTGTACTCCCGGTGCACTCTGTACCCCCGGTGCACTGTGTACCCCGAGGTGCACTGTGTACCCCCGGTGCACTGTGTACCCCGAGGTGCACTGTGTACCCCCGGTGCACTCTGTACCCCCGGTGCACTGTGTACCCCGAGGTGCACTCTGTACCCCCGGTGCACTGTGTACCCCGAGGTGCACTCTGTACCCCTGGTGCACTCTGTGTGTGTGTGTGTGTGTGTGTGTGTGTGTGCGCGCGCGTGCGTGCGCACAGGGTCTCTCCCATGTGGGAGGAAAGGCTGAGGGGGCAGCGCTCCGGCAGGGGCGGGTGGCACGGGCACAGGAGGCTTCCGAGGAGGGACCAGGTCCATGAGCCCAGTGGCCTCAGTGCTCTTTCTTCACTTGCAGGTGGTTCCTGAAATGACTGAGCTGTTGAAGAAGAAGTGAGTCACGCTCACGGGTGAAGAATTATGAGTATTCCGCTGAAATCGTAGAATTCACGGCTCGTATAACAATCACGGGGAAGCTGCACTTCACACGGGGAGGATTCTAACCGGTGCCAGGATGCTTTTTTACGGGGTATTCTGTTTCTTTTTAACTGTGGCTCTAAACCGTTATTTTTGAAATTTTCTAATTCTGTAAAAAAATATAATAAAGTCTTTCCACAGCTTTAAAACTACTACAGAAATATCCTCGCTTCGTAGAGAGAGAAAACTGAAGAAAGGTGGTAAAAATTTGTTTTTTCGTTGCCCGACTTGTTCCCTGAGGGCTGTCTGTGGGTGTTGCCGCCACCCTGACCCACTGGGCCTGCTGCCCAGAGGACGAGATTGGCCAACGGGGCGCTGAGCAGGCCCGGCCGCGCCGGTGGCTGTCACGTAACCGCCCGGCCCTCGGAAAGCCACAGCCGGCCCCCGGGCGGACGTGCTGCTGAGGGAGGTGGGCCCGCAGCTGTGAGGCTCCCTGGCTGCAGGCCTCGTCTGTGCGGGTGGAGGGGGCGCTTTCTGACGGCTGCAGTGGGTTATAAGCTAGAGGCCCTGCGCACGCGACGGAATCCATGCGGGTGTGGGGGGAGGGTCCTCAGCCGGCCTGCGCCCTCGCAATCTGGGAGCCCTCGGGCGATCGGGCTGTTGGGGCTTTCAGTCCCTGGCTGCCGGCAGCCGGCCCTGCCCTGCTGCTGCCCCCTCCACCCACCACCGCCTCTGCCGGACAGGCGTGAGGTGCCATCGCTCAGCTGGCCTGGCCCACCTCTGCAGGGCGGTCGCTGGCCAGTGGCCTGAGCCTCCCCCTGCGGGTGATGGATCGTGTGGTGGTCCATCACGGGCTCTGTGCTCAGCCTCCTGGGGTCCCAGCCGCCTGCAGCCCCTCCGGCCCCCCAGCACCAGGCGAGGTGGAGGGCCCTGCCTGGTCAGGAGGCAGAGGCTGTAGTCACGGGCACCTGGGAGTCAGCCTGCCCCGGCGGTGGGGGGAGGGGCCGGTGTGGGGGGCCTGGGCACAGCAGCACCTGCGGCGGAGGCCCACACCCGCCCCCGGGATGTCCTCGGAGCCCGGCTTGTCTGTGTCACCCGAGCTGTTGTCGGCGCCGGAAGGTGGGCCCTGCTCTGGCCCTTCCCCTCGCGGGCCGGGGGCACCGCTGGGCGGGGAGCAGCCTTCCCGGCCGAGGTCGTCACGCCACGCCGCCAGTTGCGTGGTCCGTGCAAACCCAGCCCGTGGGCCTGGTCTGGAGGCCAAGGTCTGGGGTAGAGGCCTCGGCCCTGGTGTCACTGGGGAGGGCAGGCTGGGTGCTGGCCACCAGCACTGCTGGCTCCGACCTTGCCCCTGCGGCCAGGGTCGGCATGTCCGGGCACCCTGGCCACAGGAGGCCCTGCAGCTGCCTGGGCACGAGGCCGACCTCTGTCCGGCTGTGCCAGCGGCTTTGGTCCAGGTGCCCACTTCTCCACGTGCAGGTGACACGTGGCCGGCAGACCTGGTTTGTGTGTGTGTGTGTCCAGTTTAGTATGTTGCCGTGTGCCCTGGGCTGGGCAGTGCCTAGTCACCTGCCCCTGTGCCCACTCTGCAGCGCCCGGCACAGCGGCTGGGGGAGGCTGGGAGCCATGGCCGCCCCCTCCCTCCTGCTGGCCGCCGGGAGCCACTGCCGCCAGCCCCCCTCCCTCCGTGTAACGAGGCAGTGACGCCGTCTCACAGGGACGCGGGAGTAAGGCCCAAGCGTAGAGCCTTAGGGCGCTTCGTGGGAGCTGACCTCCTGCTGTTGGGGGCCAGAACGCCTCAGGGGACACCCCAAAACCGCTCAGCTGGACAGACTCCTTTGGCGGGGAACAGCTGCTCCTCTCCCTGTGGCTCAGGAGTGTGCTTGGCCTCTCGTGCTTCCCACACCCCGTCTTCCAGCTCAGCCATCTGCCCCAGCGGGGTGGCGCCTGTGGCCTGTGCAGGGTTCCAGGCTCGGGGTGCAGGGAGGCAGGTGCCAGCAGCCTGGGAGGGGGGGGACTTCCTGGGGCCACAGGGGCCTGTGGACACCCTGACCTCCTGGGGGGTGGAGGGGGTGATGGGGTGCATGTGACACACAGAACAGCCGGGACAGGGACGGGGGGCGAAGGGCGGCCACACGGGCAGGTGAGCCAGTTCACGGCGGGGCTGGCCATGCCAAGGAGTTGGGGCGATGGGTCTGAGGGCGGAACGGCCAGGGTTGGCGGCTGCCTTTGGAGGAAGAGGAGGGAGCCGGACGGGGCTTGAGGGTGGCGCTCAGCTTTGCCCCGAGATCCCAGGGCGGGAGCCCCAGGCTGGGGAGCTACGCCTGCAAGGAAGGGGGGATTCTGGCCTCCTGGGGTGCGGTGGGGTGGGGTGGGGGAAGAATTAGTCCGGAGCCACGGGCCTAGCACTCTCTCCTCTGAAAATGCCTTGGGGCTGCGGGGGTGGGGGGTGGGGGTGGAGTCTCGGCAGCAGCCCCCTCCGGTGAGCACTGCAGAGCCATCGAGGCAGGACCCAAGGAGAACGCCTGCCAACCCGGTCTGTGCAGCTGGCTTTTATTAGAAAGCTGGTGTGCAAAATGGCGTCCCTCCCCAAGGACACCCCCCCGCCCCCATCTCCAAACTGCCCCCTTACGTCCTGTGGGGGGCCAGGGTTTGTGTAAAAACACTCCCAAAGGCTCATGCGGAAATGAGGACAGGGATGAGGGCTCCACCCGGGGGTGGGGCGGGCGGGGCGGGCGAGCCCCTCACAGTGCTGCTCCCTCGGTGGGAGGAAGGCGTGCGGGCTGGGCCCGGCTGGTTCTGGTAAAAACGTGTGAAGCCCCAGCCGCCGGCGCCGCCTTCCCCCGATGTGCGATGTGCGATGTGCGGCGGCGGCGGCACCGGCTCCGGGCTGTGAGGTCTGAGGCCTGGCGTCCCGCCCGCCCGGGAGGCTCCTGGTCCCTGGGTGTCCTCGGTTCTCCCGGCGCACGGGGCCTAGGCTTCCGGGACCCTGCGCAGCGCCGGCTCGTTGGACTCGAGCGAGGAGAACCTGTGCAGCGCGGGCTTGAGCGGCAGCCCGGGGAAGGCGGCCTGGTTCCTGCGGCCGAGCAGGCCGGCCCTGCGCTCCGGCTCCGGCTCGGGGCTGCTCTGCGGGGCGCCCGCGGGGCGGGGCAGGGCGGGGTCCTCCGACAGGGAGGACAGCAGGTCCTGGACGCTGGTCTCCGCCCCGTGCTGCGGGGGGCTGGGGGTCGGGGGGCCGGGGCCGGGCTCCGAGGACGGCTCGGGGGCCGAGCTGCAGGCGCGGGAGGAGCACAGGGTCTGGCTGCTGTCGCTCCGGGCGCCGGAGCTGCCGCTGCCGGTGGAGCCAGACGCGCTCTCGGAGCCGGAGCTCGCCCAGGCGCCCTGGCCGCGCCGCGTCGGGGGCACGTCCCCCGAGAAGAGGTCGGAGGACAGGCGGGGCCGGTGGATGTCTATGGCGGCCGTGGTGACCACACACGCGGCCGGGTCCGGGGCGCTGCCGTCTGCGAGAGGAGGGCGCCGTGACCGGGGGTCCGTCCGCCGGAGGGCGGGTCCGCGCCCCCCAGCTCTTGGCGTGGATTACTGTCAGGGTTCCGGAGACACGCACACGTATGTGTACACATGCACACAGGAGCACTGACTCACCGCGCTCTGGATGGCCGCCCTCGGCCCCGCTCCCGTTCCTCCCAGCGTGCCCCCAAGATCCCCTTCCTTTACCCCCTACTTACCCTCCATTTGCCCCCCACCCCCCCCACAGATCACCCCCCAGCTGCCTTCCCACTGCGGTCCCGCTCCGGCTCCAGAGCCTTCTGTCTCCATTCCGCTCCCCACACGGCCAGCCACCAGGGGGCTCCCTGGCTCCCCAAATCACCGGCCCCTGCCCCAGCCCCATGTTCTTGGCTGTTCCCAGATCCCCACTCACGTTCACCCCTCCAAACCGCCCTCTGAAAGGCCTGCTAACTCCCCGCTCCAATGAGACCGTGTATCCCCCCCCACCGCCCCCCGCCCCCCGCCCGCCGGGCCCACAGCTCCCACGCTCACCCCACAGCCTCACTCCACACTGGTTGGCCCCGGACCTCACCCCCTGGGTCCCCCCTGACCCGGCAATGTGTCTCCCTCGAGGTGACCACTCCGGAGCCCCTCCAGCCTGCGCCCTCCACTGCCCGCTCAGCTCGCCTCCATCCCTTCCCCAGCTCCCCCTCCAGCTGGCCTTGCCTTCACCGCCACCACCGTCCCTTCCAAGTGCAGCTCTGCTGGCCGGGGAGGGGGTGAGGCTGAGGGGCGCGGGGATGGACAGTGGAGACAGAGTGATGGGGAAGCACGAAGACCAATGCGCGCGGGAGGAAAGCTTCACGGCTCCACCGTGGACCTGGCAGCCCGGGCGCTAAGTGACTTGTGCCATGTGACAGGCGAGGGTGTGGCCGTGACCCCTGCTGAGAGGCAGGCACCCCGCCCGGGGGTCCGCCCCTGCCCCTGTGACATCTCGGGTCTGTAGGTGAACCCCGGTGGTGTGTGCACCCTGTGACGTGCCGCCCAGCGCCTCGGGCTGGCCTCGGGCCACCGTTAGCGGCACACGCTGCCCTTTCCCATCTCCGGGGGCCCAGGCCCTGCGTGTCCATAGATCCTCCCTCGACCCCCTCCTGGGCAGAGACCAGCTGGGCACCCTGTCCCCTCGAGGGCGGGACCTGCGTCACATGCGGCCCCCTGGCTCCTGCCCGCTCCGAGGCCGTGCTGCCCCCCGGGGCTTCCGACACGGACACGGACCGGGGCAGGTGCCCCTCTGGGGAGCCCCAGGAGGTGGTGTCGGGAGGTTCAGGAAGTGGGGGGCTCCAGGGCTGGCCGGGGGGGCACGTTTGGCACATCTGTGGGAGCCCTGCGCCTGTTCAGACCCGTCACCCCCGCTGGTGACACAGCCAAGTCAGCTTCCAGCCTGGCCCCGCTCTGTCCCTTCTCCTCCCGCCTCCGACCTAGTCCTGGGCGTTCCCGCCACGGGGGCTGCAGAGGACAGACGGTGGGACGCAGAGCGCCCAGCGCTCCTGGGTGCTAGGTTTATTGTAAGGCCTTCGTCACTCTGCAGCCCAGACTGGACTCCCGGGCCCCATCGTGGCATCGGGGTCAGGGGTCAGAGGTGACTGGCGGAGGGACAGTGGCCACGCTGTCGCCTCCAGAGCTCCGGGCCCAGAGCCAGAAATGCTCGCCTGAGTCCGGTGACCGACATGGGCACCGGGGCTTCCTGTCCCGGTGGTGGAGCAGCTCAAGGCCGTAGCTCGCCCACCAGCGGGCTCCAGCACCCTGCGGCCTCCCCGCCGGCCTCCGCCACACCAGGTGACACCCAAGTACAGAACGACCAGCCTGAGCCCCCCGTCACCGCCCGAGCCCCAGCCGTCTGGCTCTGCGCACAGGGCACCTCGGACTGAAGGGTCAGGGTTCGATGCCAGTCGAGGGCACGCACCTACAGCAAAGGTCCAGGTGCGTGTGGGAGGCAACCATGGATGTCTCCCCTCCCAGTTCCTTCCACTGGTTCTATAAACCAATGGGGAGGATTAACAACAGCGAGAAGTAAAAAATAAAATAAAATAAAAGCAGTCTTTCTGAAAAGAAAAATAAAGCCATTGAAAAAGGACCACCTGAGGACCAGCTGACCAGAGCTCCGATCACTAAGGACACACACAGAGGAAGCCACGCAGAGACGTGGACAGGCGGGGCCACACCACGGGTGGCGGGGAACCATCAGCAGGGAGGGATGTCTCAGCTGCAGAGCCCCCCGAAGGACCAGGGAGTCAGACCCACGGGGGTTCCCCGGCCCTGGGTTCCAGCGCCCGAAAGAGAGAGAGAAGTCGCCACAACTTCTTGCTTGGAAACCCAGTGGAGAGTGTGTGTGAGGGGGCGGCGGGCTGCCGGAGTGCCAGCAGCATCCTAGAAGCCCACGTGGCTTTTCCACCTGGTGGAGCATCGCCTAGAGCCAGAGGTCACATCCCGTTCCCGGCTTGTGGACTGATCCCCCGTGAGGGGCGTGCAGGGGGCAGCCAATCCGTGGTTCTCTCCCTCTTCCTTTCTTCCTAAAACCAGTAAATAAACGAATACACATACACTGGAGGCCCGATGCACAACATTCGTGTAAGGGCAGGCCTTCCTCTGCCCGGCTGCCAGCACCAGCCCCCTCGCAGCCCTGGCTCCGTCCAGAGGACTTCTGGTCTAATGAGCATATTACATATTTATCAGCATATATATATATATATATATATATATATATATATATATATGTATATAAATGGCTTTAGAAAGCACCGGGACGTGGTCAGGGCTTCAGGCAGCTTCCTCGCAGGCGAAGGTGCCGGCAGAACCTGGGTGACCCAGAGCCGTGGCAGCTCTGCCTGACGCAGACGCCGAAGGCAGCCAGTGAGGAGGAGAGGGAACGCCAGCCGGGGTGGTGGAGGGCACGGGGCTCCCACGGGCAGCCTACCTGGCGAGGGCTGCAGCGGCCCCACGACGCCCTCCGTGGCCGTGGCCTCCACCACGTGGTAGCGGCCGCGTGGCCGCAGCACCGGCGGCGCCCTCAGCGCCTCCTCCCGCTCCGCCGTCAGGTCCAGATCCTGCTGGGCCAGGTGCGCCCGCAGCTGCCGGATCTCAAACTGCAAAGCAGAGGGGGTGGGTCGGGGCCGCCTGAGGGGTCAGGGGGAGGGGGGGGAGGGGGCGAAGGTGGGGTTTGCAGGGGGGTACAGACCAGGTCTGGGCACTCACTGCTCATGGGGTTCTGAGTACCCAAAGGCTGGACTGCGCCAGAGCCGCCTCTAGGCACTAGGTGTGTCCCCTCCCCTGTGGTCCGTGCCCCCCCTCCCGCCCTGGGCCCTGCCCCCCCTGGGCTTTACCCCCCCATGTGGACCTGCCCCCCCCCCCACTAGGGGACCGGAAAGAGCTGTGCTTGTGGGAAACCCCTGCAGGCCTCGGGGGCCTGGGTTTGAGGCCGCGTCAGGTGTCTGTGCTGAGCCAGGACCCTCCCCAGCGCTGCCCCCCACCCGCTCACAGGTGAGCCCCCCACCCGCTCACAGGCTGCGCCCCGGCCCCGGTCTCCGATGAGGCCACGCTCTGGACCTCACAACCCGGCACTAAAATGGGGGCGTCGGCCTCAAAGGGTGAGAAATCGCTGAGTGCGGTCAGTGGCCTGGTGGCCCCTCTGGCAGAGACTCCGAGGTCCCTGAGGGGTGGGGGGCCTCCTGCCGGGCCGCTGGGAGCCCCCCGTGGGCACACCCAGCCCTTCCTCCCCCTGCCCTGGGCGGCAGCCCAGCTAATGGCTCGGGCGCTCGGAGCAGCTGCATTATTGATAACGTGTAATCGATAGCCAGCTGCCCTGAGTCCCCCTGGAACTGAGGCCAGACAGCCACGTGGTGACATGGCACGGACACGGGGGGGGGGGGGGGGGTCTAGGCGAGGGATGTACACGCGTATACGGTGCTCCTTCCTCCCCCTTCTCCCCCTTCTCCCCCTCCCTCAGGAGATGAGGGAGCTTGCCAGGAGCTGTTGAAAAGTCTGTGACAGTCTCCCTCCTGCTGTGGCTGCGGGGCACCTGCCTCTGGGGCGGGGCAGGCCTGGCGGTGAGGTGTGCCCACGGGGGGCTCCCAGCGGCCTGGCAGGAGGGCCCCCCCACCCCTCAGTCAGGGGGCTGCCTGTGGGCCTCTGGGACCTCGGTGGAGACCACATGGAGGCGTTCCGTGGGGACGGGAGGTGCAGCCATTAGTGAGCCTCCCACCAGAGCCACAGGGCAGCCAGGCCCATGGGAGCCGCACCATTACCACCGTTACCACCGTTACCGGAGGGAGGGCCAGGGCCGGGCTGTAATGCTGGGCAGGGGCCCCTGCGGCTGGGGGTGGGGGGGGAGACGGGGGGGCGGGCAGGACTCCCAGGCTCTCTGCCCCCGGGGTCTGGGCTGAGGGCACCTCAGCGGCAGCACTCCTCCCTCCGGCAGGCCGGCCCCGGGAGCAGCCAGGAGATCCCATCGGCCGGGGCGGTGGGAACAGATCAGGAGGAGCCCCTCGCCTCCCCGCGGAGGGGACTTGGGGACGTAAGTGACGGGAAAGGACGAGAAGGCACTGCTCTGAGGGCCTCAGTGAGCTCTCGCTGTGGTACAAATCTCAGCGAGTTTAAACACACGTGACACCGCAGGGAGACCTGAGTGACCCGGGAGAGGGCGTGCCGCCTCTGGGGAAGAGCCAGCACCAGGTGTCACCGAGGCCAGGCAGCACCCTTTCCTGCTGATTCTGGACCCCCCACTCCCTTTTGACTGCAGGAGCCCCTCCTCCCCCCAGACCACTGAGCTCCACCCACCCTCAGGCCCAGCCGGCACCCTGTCCACTCCATCCCGGGCTGAGGGACCTGGGCCTGGGGGAAGCCTCCACCTGGAGGTGCTGGAGGCAGGGAGGGCGGGAATGGCCCTCCGCCCTGAGCTCCCTCCCCGGCAAATGGGAGGCTGGGGCTCCAAACCACGGAGCGGCAGCTCTGACCACCCAGCTCCACAGCACCCACCCGGGTGTGCACTGTCCATGGTCACAGTGACTTAGCCACCCCCTCCCGCGTACATCTTCTGAGGGCTCCAACGAGCCAAACTGTAGAGATAGAGATAGAGAGACAGAGACAGAGATAGAGACAGAGACAGAGCTAGAGCTAGATACAGAGATAGAGATAGCAATAGAGACAGAGATGCAGAGATGGAGATACAGATAGAGACAGAGACAGAGATGGAAATAGAGAGACAGATACAGAGATAGAGATGGAGATAGAGATAGAGAGACAGAGATGGAGATAGATTGAGAGACAGAGACAGAGAGAGAGAGGCAGAGGCAGAGACAGGAAGGAAGCGTCCTCTGTCCTTCCCACGGGACCACGGGGAGGCCCAGGCCTGTTCTGGCCGAGGCGGAGGCGGGTCTCCCGGGCGAGGAGCAGACAGGCTTGGGAACGTTCCACCCGAGGGGGGAGGACGCGCAGGCCCCACAGCCCGGGACAGGGCGGGCTCCCGTGGGAAGGCTGCGGCACGGGGGCGAGGCCACTGGAGGCTGCAGACCCGCCGAGGAGCATCTGGATCGCCAGGCCTGCCACTGTGAGCCCCCAGCCCCGAGGCTCCCCCGCCAGGACGGGGTGAGGCCGGCCCTCAGAGCCTGTCTCCCTGCGGGACCCATTCCCACCGCCTCCTGGTGCTGGGATGGGCACGCCCACCCTCTCTGGCCCGATTCCCAGGCGCCCCTCCCGGGCCTGCAGGTGGCTCTGGGACGTGGGGCACAGCCGTGGTGAGACGTGAAGACAAAGTGCACGCGACGTGTATGCAGGAAACAGGCAAACCGAGTCACCCCAGGGTCCAGGCCTCAGCTTTCTGAGCAAACGACGACAAACAAAGACTTCACAGTGGAGACCCCTGAGCAGGTGGCCACCCCAGGACCAACAGCGGTGTCACGACAACAGCACCCCTGTGGTCACCTCTGGTTCCCCCAAGCCCAGGACTGCACCCCATCCTGAGAAGCACCAGACAGACAGCCCCCCAACAGCCTCACACCACCAGACAGCCCCAACAGCCTCAGACACCACCAGACAGACAGCCCCAACAGCCTCAGACACCACCAGACAGACAGTCCCAACAGCCTCACACCACCAGACAACCCCAACAGCCTCAGCCACCACCAGACAGCCCCAACAGCCTCAGACACCACCAGACAGCCCCAACAGCCTCACACCACCAGACAGCCCCAACAGCCTCAGCCACCACCAGACAGCCCCAACAGCCTCACACCACCAGACAGCCCCAACAGCCTCAGCCACCACCAGACAGCCCCAACAGCCTCAGCCACCACCAGACAGCCCCAACAGCCTCAGACACCAGACAGCCCCAACAGCCTCAGCCACCACCAGACAGCGCCAACAGCCTCAGCCACCACCAGACAGCCCCAACAGCCTCAGACACCACCAGACAGCCCCAACAGCCTCAGACACCACCAGACAGCCCCAACAGCCTCACACCACCAGACAGCCCCAACAGCCTCAGACACCACCAGACAGCCCCAGCAGCCTCAGACACCACCAGACAGCCCCAACAGCCTCACACCACCAGACAGCCCCAACAGCCTCAGCCACCACCAGACAGCCCCAACAGCCTCACACCACCAGACAGCCCCAACAGCCTCAGCCACCACCAGACAGCCCCAACAGCCTCACACCACCAGACAGCCCCAACAGCCTCAGCCACCACCAGACAGCGCCAACAGCCTCAGCCACCACCAGACAGCCCCAACAGCCTCAGACACCAGACAGCCCCAACAGCCTCAGACACCACCAGACAGCCCCAACAGCCTCAGCCACCACCAGACAGCCCCAACAGCCACCACCAGACAGCCCCAACAGCCTCAGACACCACCAGACAGCCCCAACAGCTCAGACACCACCAGACAGCCCCAACAGCCTCAGACACCACCAGACAGCCCCAACAGCCTCAGACACCACCAGACAGTCCCAACAGCCTCACACCACAGACAGCCCCAACAGCCTCACACCACCAGACAGCCCCAACAGCCTCACACCACCAGACAGCCCCAACAGCCTCAGACACCACCGGACAGACAGCCCCAACAGCCTCAGACACCACCAGACAGCGCCAACAGCCTCAGCCACCACCAGACAGCCCCAACAGCCCCAGACACCACCAGACAGCCCCAACAGCCTCAGACACCACCAGACAGCCCCAACAGCTCAGACACCACCAGACAGCCCCAACAGCCTCACACCACCAGACAGCCCCAACAGCTCAGACACCACAGACAGCCCCAGCAGCCTCAGACACCACCAGACAGCCCAACAGCCTCACACCACCAGACAGCCCCAACAGCCTCACACCACCAGACAGTCCAACAGCCTCAGACACCACAGACAGCCCCAACAGCCTCAGACACCACCAGACAGCCCAACAGCCTCAGACACCACCAGACAGCCCCAACAGCCTCAGCCACCACCAGACAGCCCCAACAGCCGGCAGCCACCACCAGACAGCCCCAACAGCTCAGACACCACCAGACAGCCCCAACAGCCTCAGACACCACAGGCAGCCCCAACAGCCTCACACCACCGGAAAGCCCCAACAGCCTGAGACACCACCAGACAGCCCCAACAGCTCAGACACCACCAGACAGAGAGCCCCAACAGCCTCAGACACCACCAGACAGCCTCAGACACCACCAGACAGCCCCAACAGCCTCAGACACCACCAGACAGCCCCAACAGCCTCAGACACCACAGGCAGCCCCAACAGCCTCACACCACCGGACAGCCCCAACAGCTCAGACACCACAGACAGCCCCAACAGCCTCAGACACCACCAGACAGACAGCCCCAACAGCCTCAGACACCACCAGACAGCCTCAGACACCACCAGACAGCCTCAGACACCACCAGACAGCCCCAACAGCCTCAGACACCACCAGACAGCCTCAGACACCACCAGACAGCCTCAGACACCACCAGACAGCCTCAGACACCACCAGACAGCCCCAACAGCCTCAGACACCACCAGACAGCCCCAACAGCCTCAGACACCACCAGACAGACAGCCCCAACAGCCTCAGACACCACCAGACAGCCCCAACAGCCTCAGACACCACCAGACAGCCCCAACAGCCTCACACCACCAGACAGCCCCAACAGCCTCAGACACCACCAGACAGCCCCAACAGCCTCACACCACCAGACAGCCCCAACAGCCTCAGACACCACCAGACAGACAGCCCCAACAGCCTCAGACACCACCAGACAGCCTCAGACACCACCAGACAGCCTCAGACACCACCAGACAGCCCCAACAGCCTCAGACACCACCTGACAGTCCCAACAGCCGGCAGCCACCGCCCCCTCCCACCACAGCCCGGCCCTGAGACCAGGCGGCGAGGGGCTCTCCAAGGAGAGGACCTGGAGGCAGACGCTGTGGCTCCTGGACGCGACCCTGGGCCCAAACCCAGCCCCCGCCCCCATGCTTGCTACAGCCTCTCTCCTCAGGGGCCCTCAGCGCCAGCTCCTCTGGACCGTCCACTCTGCCCAGCACAGGCGCTGCCTGTCCTGCTGGGGACCTGGAGCCTCGTGAGAGCAGCAGCCAGTCCTCCCGGGGTGCGGTCCGGGCCCGGCGGGCGCCTGATGCGCTGGCTGCCCAGCACGGTGGGGGGGATGGAGCCGTGCCTCCCACGGGCTGGACACTGTCTTCCCGCCCGGGCCCGCAGTGTGCTCCCCGACACCCCTGGTCACCCCGTCCCGTCACCTCCCTCTGGTCACCCGCAGGCACGGGTGTGACCTGAAGGCGTGGCTCTGGAGGAAGACCCGGTTCCGGGACAGTGTCGCGAGGGCGCTCAGGAGGGACGTGGTGCTCCTGGGGACAGTCCACGGGCTGCCCACCTCCGGGTCCCCTCCGGGGAGGGCCGCCGGGAGTGGGCTCGCACCTCCCTCCCCTGCGCGCTGGTCTGGGGTCCTCAGGGCATGCGCCTTGCTGCCCCCCCCCCCCCACTGAACTCCCACAGGAGCAGCTGCCCGCCACGGCCACAGACGCAGGACATGCGGGCCAGGGGGGCGCGCCGTGGCTGACGTCCCGGGGCCAGAGCCCTGAGCCCTCACTGCGACCCTCGGGAGGGTCTGGCCCCGGAGTGGGTGCCCAGAAGCCCCGGCCGAGCTGCCGGCCGGCAGTGCAGGCGGAGAGCCGAGTGGGCGCCACGGGCCAACGCCAGGGACCTGGGCCGGCGTGGGGGCCGAGCCAGCCTGGCTGGGCCTTTGAGACGCCCCCCCCCATCTCAGACCCCCTGTAGCTTGGGGCACCCGCCCCTCGCGCCGGGCCAGACCCCAAAGACCCCGCCGGGCCCGTTACCCCCTGCTCCTGGCAGATCTGCGTCAGCCTCTCCAGCTGCTCGTCCTGCACCAGCTTGGCCTTCTCGTACTGCTGGATGACCAGCTCCAGCTCCACCTTCACCGGCAGGACGTACGCTGCGGACAGAGAGCCCGTGAGGACCGGGGCCGGGCTGGGGCGGGAGGAGGGACCGGCGGCGTTCCCCGCGGGCCCGGCAGCCCCGAGAGCTGTCCTCCGAGGGCTGAGGGCTCCGCAGCCTCCGCCGCGCCCGCCCCCTGGCAGGAGGGGAGCCAGCCGTGTGCGTGCTGCGTGCCCAGCCCCTGTGCGGGCCAGGAGCGGAGCCCAGAGACCTCTGACCTCTGACCTCTGACCCCAGGGTCTGCATGTGAGTGGTTCCCGACCTGACCCTGAGGGAGCAGCGACAGGCTTGGCTCTCCCGCGAGTCCCCCCCACCCCCCACCCTACCCCCCGAGGACACACACACACACACACCCCGCTCACCGTCGATGACCCTCTTCACCCGCCAGATGCGCAGCAGGATGAGCAGGCTGATGGCGTCCCAGGGGCTCCGCGGCCCGTTGGCCACCGTGGAGGCCACCATCGGGGCCAAGGACAGGACGATCACGGCCCCGTCGAACACCTGGGGAGCCGTCCGGGGCCGGGTCAGGCGGGGGGTGGTCACACTGTGGCAGCCGGGCCTCCCACCTCGCCCGCCCCGGTCTCCGCACGGGTGGCCGCCCGCAGCGCTCTGCTCAGCCCCCCCTCGGGGCCCCGGGCTCACACGTTTCACGACGCCTCGGGATGTGGGGCCTGTTCAGCCCCCCCTCTCCTGGGAGCTCCCAGGTCCCTCCCGCCCACCTCGGGCCCGGGTCCGAGGAGGAGCAGGTGTGACGGGGCCTCGGGCAGCGGGCTCACCTCGATCTTGTTCTCGATGTAATCCCAGAGCCCGAGCACCACGATGCGGAGGACGGTCTGGGGAGAGAGGGGGGCCGGCCGGCGTCCTGTCTCCACCGCCCTCGGTGCCACGAGGTGCCCGCCCCTCGTGCGTGTCCTCCGGCCCGGCCCCCCAGGCTCGGAGCCCGCAATGCGCTCCCGCGAGCCCCTCCGGCGGCAGCCCCGCTCCGCCATGCCGCCCGCACAGGCACAGACGGCAGCCCTCCCGGACGCCCCCCAAACTGAGGCTGCGGGGGCACGTGTGGTGCGGGCGTCTCCCAGGGGGAGTGTGCCGGGCCCCCGTCCCAGCTGCCAGCGCCCCGGCCCCCGGCCGCCCTTCCCGGAGAGGCAGAGGCCGCGGGTTCGGGTGCTGGCGTCCTGGGGGCGGCAGCTCGGCCTACGCCCCCTCCTCTCCCCAGGGAAGGGCCTCTGCCTCCGGCCCCGGCTCCATGTCACCCGTGGGACCCAGGTCATAGCCTCCCTCAGCACCCCTGGGGTCCTGGGAACCTCGCCCGCCCCCGCCCCAGCACCTACGTGGCCCTTCTCACCAGAGGGGCCCACGCTGGGAGCATGTGGGCCCCACGCACCAGCCCCTCTGCTCACGCAGGACAGGGTGCAGGGGGCAGGGCTCCCCGTGTGACCGGCTGCTGCTGCACTCCACCCTGGCACCGACCAGGCCCACATCAGGGGTACCGACCTTCTCCTGGAGCCGGTGCGGGGGGGGGGGGTGGGGGTGGTGGGCCTGTGTCAGGGGGCCCAGCCGAGGCAGGGACGGGAGGGAAGGCAATGGATCGGCAAAGCCAGTGAACCCTGGCAAAGCCAGTGAACCCCGGCTCAGGGGCCGCAGCCGGGACCTCAGCAACTGCTGGCACAGGCACCTCCTCTGAGGCCGCATCAGGCGACCACCTGCCACCACCCAGGAGCCGGTGGGCGCGGTGGGGGAGGGCAGGGCGGGGAGGGCCGGACCTCGGGCAGCAGCTGGGAGCCGCACTTTGAGGCTGCGGCGCCTCCAGAACAGAGACCTGAGAGCTGCTGGGACCCCGGGGATCTGACCCCCAAGTCTGACCCTCGGCCCTGGGGTTACCTGTTGATTCCACGGGCTGCAGGAGAGCAATCTGATCCACTGATGCCGCCCACAGGTCCCACCCACACCCAGGATTCCGCACGCCAGAGAGACAGAGACAGAGACAGAGACAGAGACAGAGACAGAGACAGAGACAGGAAGAAGCAGAGAGAGAGGCAGGAAGAGAGAGACAGAGACAGGGAGAGAGACGTAGACAGGAAGAGACAGATAGAAAGGGAGAGATTGGGAGAGACAGGGAGAAAGGGAGAGACAGAGAGACAGAGAAACAAGGACAGAGACAGAGACAGGGAGAGACAGAGACAGGGAGAGCGAGGAGGCAGAGGTGAGCAGACTGGCGAGAACCGGATCCGTGTGTGCTCCAGGCCTGCAGACCGCCTCGCCCACAGCAGGAAGGCCAGTCCTCCCTTCCCTGGGGGACCCTGCCTGCGGCCCCCGGAAACGCAGGCCAGGTGACAGCCTGGGAATGCCCGATGGAGCGCAGGCAGAGGGAGGCTGGGTCCTGGCGCCCACACACCGGTGCCCTGGCCGGCTCCCCCCCCCCCCCCCCCGCTCCCAGAAGCCCCCCCCAGGGGGGGGGCGGAGCGCCAGGCCCACCTCGGAGAAGAAGGCGGAGAGGATGAGCAGGCTGACCCAGTGGATGGCCCCGGCGAACTGGAAGGCGCTGGGAACTGCAACACAAGGCAGCGAGGTCAGGGGGGGCCGGGCAGGAGCAGGCGGTCCGGACGGAGCCAGGCCGAGCCGCCCAGGGGGGGGTCTGAGAGAGGGGGGCCGCCCGGCCCTACTTTCCTCTACAGCCCCCTGCACCCTGTCCCCTCGCCAGGCTGCCTCTTGGGGCTCCAGCCCAGCCCCGCGGTCTCAGGGGCTCTGTCTCCGAGGGCTCAGGGACCCCGGGCTTGTCGGGCTGGCCATGCCGTGGGGACGCCCCACCAGCCTTCCCGCAGCCCCCGCCCGGCCCCAGCCCCAGCGGCCTTTTACCCAAGGGGCCAGGGGTCCGCTCCGGCCTAAGGGCACATCCACCAGGTGGCGGACCCAAAGCAGGGGCCAGGCCGGGGCAGGGCCGGGGGCTCCGACAGAGACGGGGTGCAGGTGCTCCGGGAGGACAGGGCGGGGGCTCCGACGGAGACGGGGTGCAGGTGCTCCGGGAGGACAGGGCGGGGGCTCCGACGGAGATGGGGTGCAGGTGCTCCCACAGGACAGGGCCGGGGGGCTCCGACGGAGACGGGGTGCAGGTGCTCCCCACAGGACAGGGCCGGGGGGCTCCGACGGAGACGGGGTGCAGGTGCTCCCCACAGGACAGGGCCGGGGGGCTCTGACGGAGACGGGGTGCAGGTGCTCCCACAGGACAGGGCCGGGGGCTCCGATGGAGACGGGGTGCAGGTGCTCCCGGAGGGCAGGGCCGGGGGCTCCGACAGAGACGGGGTGCGGGTGCTCCCGGAGGGCAGGGCGGGGGGCTCCGATGGAGACGGGGTGCAGGTGCTCCCCACAGGACAGGGCGGGGGGCTCCGATGGAGACGGGGTGCAGGTGCTCCCGGAGGACAGGGCGGGGGGCTCCGACGGAGACGGGGTGCAGGTGCTCCCGGAGGACAGGGCCGGGGGGCTCTGATGGAGACGGGGTGCAGGTGCTCCCGGAAGACAGGGCGGGGGGCTCCGACGGAGACGGGGTGCAGGTGCTCCCCACAGGACAGGGCGGGGGGCTCCGATGGAGACGGGGTGCAGGTGCTCCCGGAGGACAGGGCGGGGGGCTCCGATGGAGACGGGGTGCAGGTGCTCCCGGAGGACAGGGCGGGGGGCTCCGATGGAGACGGGGTGCTCCCACAGGACAGGGCCGGGGGGCTCTGACGGAGACGGGGTGCAGGTGCTCCCACAGGACAGGGCGGGGGGGCTCCGACGGAGACGGGGTGCAGGTGCTCCCCACAGGACAGGGCCGGGGGCTCTGATGGAGACGGGGTGCAGGTGCTCCCACAGGACAGGGCCGGGGGCTCCGATGGAGACGGGGTGCAGGTGCTCCCACAGGACAGGACCCGGGGCTCCGACGGAGACGGGGTGCAGGTGCTCCCACAGGACAGGGCCGGGGGGCTCTAATGGAGACGGGGTGCAGGTGCTCCCGGAGGACAGGGCCGGGGGGCTCTGATGGAGACGGGGTGCAGGTGCTCCCGGAGGACAGGGCGGGGGGCTCCGACGGAGACGGGGTGCAGGTGCTCCCCACAGGGCAGGGCCGGGGGCTCCGATGGAGACGGGGTGCAGGTGCTCCCACAGGACAGGGCCGGGGGCTCCGATGGAGACGGGGTGCAGGTGCTCCCACAGGACAGGGCGGGGGGCTCCGATGGAGACGGGGTGCAGGTGCTCCCGGAGGACAGGGCGGGGGGCTCCGACGGAGACGGGGTGCAGGTGCTCCCGGAGGACAGGGCCGGGGGCTCCGATGGAGACGGGGTGCAGGTGCTCCCACAGGACAGGGCCGGGGGCTCCGATGGAGACGGGGTGCAGGTGCTCCCACAGGACAGGGCGGGGGGGCTCCGACGGAGACGGGGTGCAGGTGCTCCCACAGGACAGGGCGGGGGGGCTCCGACGGAGACGGGGTGCAGGTGCTCCCACAGGACAGGGCCGGGGGCTCCGACGGAGACGGGGTGCTCCCACAGGACAGGGCGGGGGGGCTCCGACGGAGACGGGGTGCTCCCACAGGACAGGGCGGGGGGGCTCCGACGGAGACGGGGTGCAGGTGCTCCCCACAGGACAGGGCCGGGGGCTCTGATGGAGACGGGGTGCAGGTGCTCCCACAGGACAGGGCGGGGGGGCTCCGACGGAGACGGGGTGCAGGTGCTCCCACAGGACAGGGCGGGGGGGCTCCGACGGAGACGGGGTGCAGGTGCTCCCCACAGGACAGGGCCGGGGGCTCTGATGGAGACGGGGTGCAGGTGCTCCCACAGGACAGGGCGGGGGGGCTCCGACGGAGACGGGGTGCAGGTGCTCCCCACAGGACAGGGCCGGGGGCTCTGATGGAGACGGGGTGCAGGTGCTCCCACAGGACAGGGCGGGGGGGCTCCGACGGAGACGGGGTGCAGGTGCTCCCACAGGACAGGGCGGGGGGGCTCCGACGGAGACGGGGTGCAGGTGCTCCCCACAGGACAGGGCCGGGGGCTCTGATGGAGACGGGGTGCAGGTGCTCCCACAGGACAGGGCGGGGGGGCTCCGACGGAGACGGGGTGCAGGTGCTCCCACAGGACAGGGCGGGGGGGCTCCGACGGAGACGGGGTGCAGGTGCTCCCCACAGGACAGGGCTGGGGGGGGCTCCGATGGAGATGGGGTGCAGGTGCTCCCACAGGACAGGGCCGGGGGCTCCGACGGAGACGGGGTGCAGGTGCTCCCACAGGACAGGGCCGGGGGCTCTGATGGAGACGGGGTGCAGGTGCTCCCGGAGGACAGGGCCCGGGGCTCCGACGGAGACGGGGTGCAGGTGCTCCCACAGGACAGGGCGGGGGGCTCTGATGGAGACGGGGTGCAGGTGCTCCCGGAGGACAGGGCCGGGGGCTCTGATGGAGACGGGGTGCAGGTGCTCCCCACAGGACAGGGCGGGGGGGGGCTCCGACGGAGACGGGGTGCAGGTACTCCCACAGGACAGGACCCGGGGCTCCGAGGGAGACGGGGTGCAGGTGCTCCCGGAGGACAGGGCGGGGGCTCCAATAGAGACGGGGTGCAGGTGCTCCCCACAGGGCAGGGCCGGGGGCTCCGAGGGAGACGGGGTGCAGGTGCTCCCGGAGGACGGAGACGGGGTGCAGGTGCTCCCCACAGGACAGGGCCGGGGGCTCCGACGGAGACGGGGTGCAGGTGCTCCCGGAGGACAGGGCCGGGGGGCTCTAATGGAGACGGGGTGCAGGTGCTCCCACAGGACAGGCCGGGGGCTCCGACGGAGACGGGGTGCAGGTGCTCCCACAGGACAGGGCCGGGGGGGCTCTGATGGAGACGGGGTGCAGGTGCTCCCGGAGGACAGGGCCGGGGGCTCCGACAGAGACGGGGTGCAGGTGCTCCCACAGGACAGGGCCGGGGGGCTCCAATGGAGACGGGGTGCAGGTGCTCCCACAGGACAGGGCCGGGGGCTCCGACGGAGACGGGGTGCAGGTGCTCCTCACAGGACAGGGCCGGGGGCTCCGACGGAGACGGGGTGCAGGTGCTCCCGGAGGACAGGGCCGGGGGGGCTCTGATGGAGACGGGGTGCAGGTGCTCCCCACAGGACAGGGCTGGGGGGCTCTGATGGAGACGGGGTGCAGGTGCTCCCCACAGGGCAGGGCTGGGGGGCTCTGATGGAGACGGGGTGCAGGTGCTCCCCACAGGACAGGGCTGGGGGGCTCTGACGGAGACGGGGTGCAGGTGCTCCCCACAGGACAGGGCGGGGGGCTCTGACGGAGACGGGGTGCAGGTGCTCCCCACAGGACAGGGCGGGGGGCTCCGACGGAGACGGGGTGCAGGTGCTCCCCACAGGACAGGGCGGGGGGGCTCCGACGGAGACGGGGTGCAGTGCTCCCCACAGGGCAGGGCGGGAGATGCTGGCAGCACATCCTGGGCAGGGCCTGAGGGCACTGGAGCCGCGGGAACACTGCTCCCCTCTGGGCCGCACCCAGCGCAGTGCCGGCTGAACGTCGATGCCGGGGTCACCGCAGGGCAGGCGGACCACAGCCCCCCACGCTCTCAGGCTGGGAACCCCGGGTGGCAGACACCGGTGTGGGACGGGGAGGGCTGCGGCCTAGGCTCCAGGTGGGGGGCTCGGGGTGCCCTGGCGCTGGGCCCACATGGCCCTTAGAAACGGGCCGGGAGGCCGAAACCGGTGTGGCTCAGTGGTGGAGCGTCGGTCTGCGGACTGAAAGGTCCCGGGTTCGATTCCGGTCAAGGGCATGTGCATTGGTTGTGGGCACATCCCCGGTGGGGGGTGTGCGGGAGGCGGCTGGTTGATGTTTCTCTCTCATCGACATTTCTTTCTCTCTATCTCTCTCCCTTCCTCTCTGCAAAATATCAATAAAATATATTTTAAAAAAAAACAAACAAAAAACGGGCCAGGAGGAGCCGGAGGCTTCCACCGCGGCCGCCCCGTGAGGAGCAGTGGGCAGGGCGAGGCCGCGGGCTCAGATGTTTCCGGAAACGTGAACTCCCCGTCCTTCCTCCCAGGACCCGGGGCCTCTTCCCGGCTGCGGCTGCGTCATTGGAGCGGAGGGCTCTGGCTGTGCTTGTGGGAGGCGGGGTGCCTGTGGGAGCTGCTTCGGACACCCCCCAGTCCCTCCTGCAGGTTTCACTGAGCCCCATCCCGGCTCAGCCAGGCCCCGCACCTCGGTGCCAGCGGCTCCCCAGAGAGGGGCTCTGAGGGGCGGGGGGCCGGGGGCCGGGGCAGACCTTATAAAACGCAGATGGGTGGGCTCGGGAGGGAGGGCCCCACGTGGTTGGCTGCAGACAGGCCACGTGCACAGTGTGGGCACCCAGGGAGCTGGCGGCCCCCTCTGTGGGCGGCTGGTGGCATCTGGGAAACCTCCTGGACCCGCCCGGGGTGGGGTCTGCGGTCCGGGGTGGCCCCGGGCGGAGAGGAAACCCCGTGGCGGGGGGTGGGGGGGGGAATAATCTCCTCTCTTTTGTCTCTGGCCTTGAACTGGGGACGTGTGAGCGAGCACCCGGAGTCTACAGAACCACCCCTCGGGCAGAGCGGAGTCTCAGCCCCCGGCCCCTGCAGCCAGGATGTCAGAGACACGCGTGGGTGGGCCTCCAGCGCCCGGACCGGACCAGACCAATGGCCGGGACCTGGGCTCCCAGCGGCACCATGAGGCCCAGGCCTGCCCTCTGGCTGCCCGCCACGGCGATGACCGCAAAGCGCTTTGTGGGCGGCGGCTGGGGTGACGGGGGAGATGCCCCCACGTGGGAGCCTCTTTAGGCCACAGAAACTGCAGCCAGCCGGTCCCAATGGGAGTCACAGCATGCGGGGCCCCCGACACGGCTGACCTGGGTCTCGGGTGGTGGGAGGCGGGAGGACCTGGGGCGGCCACACGGGGGCGGGGGGGGGGGCACCGATGCCGGGGTGGCGGCTGCCCCGTGTCCTCCCGGCGGCGGGGGGGCCGCTGCGCGGGGACCCCTGGCGGGCGCACAGTGAATCGGAACAAGTATGGCACAGCCCCCCTGGCTACTCACACTGGAGGAGCTTTATATCTATTAGCAGCTCCAGGGTCAGGAGAATCACCACCAATATTACACAGGCTACCAGGACACTGTTGAGACTGGCACTGAGCAAAAGTACCTGCCACACGGCCGCTCTCTTCCCGCAGCACGGCCTCAGCCAGGTGGACCTGGGGGGACAAGAGGGGGAGAGGTGCTGGGAGGGGCCCCGGGGCCGGCTCTCACCCCCGCGTCCCCTTCCCGCTCCCGCTCCCCGAGGAAACGCCATCTTAGCCAGGAGGCTGCGGGGTCCAGTTACAAAGACCCACTCCCGTCAGGGCAAGGGGTGCCTGGGGGGGGGGGGGAACTCGGAGGTCGGTGAGCCCTGCCTTCAGCTCCGGTTCCTGACGCTCCGTAGCCCCAGTCACGGGCCCAACGAGAGGCTGTAGCTGGTCCAGAAGCAGCTGGAGCCGGCACGGGCCGATGAGGAGGAGGCGGCGGCCCTCACACTGGGCACCCCTTCCTTCCGTCCCACGGGGCCGACAGTGCGCCCAGCCCTGAGGTCCCAAGGCCTCCTCACAGCCGCCCAGCGCAGCCCGGAGCCCGCTGAGGCACGGCTCCCGGCGCAGGACCCGGCTGTGGCACGGCTCCCGGCGCAGGAACCGGCTGTGGCACGGCTCCCGGCGCAGGAACCGGCTGTGGCACGGCTCCCGGCGCAGGGACCAGCTGTGCCACGGCTCCCGGCTCAGGGACCGGCTGTGGCACGGCTCCCGGCGCAGGACCCGGCTGTGGCACGGCTCCCGGCTCAGGAACCGGCTGTGGCACGGCTCCCGGCTCAGGAACCGGCTGTGGCACGGCTCCCGGCTCAGGAACCGGCTGTGGCACAGCTTCTGGCGCAGGAGCCGGCTGTGGCACGGCTCCCGGCTCAGGACCCGGCTGTGGCACGGCTCCCGGCTCGGGAACCGGCTGTGGCACGGCTCCCGGCTCAGGAACCTCAGGAACCGGCTGAGGCACAGCTCCCGGCTCAGGAACCTCAGGAACCGGCTGAGGCACGGCTCCCGGCGCAGGAACCGGCAGCAAAGGGCTCAGCCTGTCTTCCCGGGGTTTTCTCGGTCTCTGGGCGTGGAGGCCCCATGCTGGGCTCTGGTGGAATGCCGAGACTGGGGTTCGATCCCCGCCTCGGGATGCGGGTCCCGGGAAGGCGGCACTAACCGGGGGACACGGGAGCGGCCACCAGGGCGGGGCCGGCGTGTCCGTCCGGGCGGCAGAAGGACGAGGCGGGAAGCCCACCTCCCGCTCGGAGGGGCGGCTCCGCCACCGGGCAGGGGCCTGGCGCTGTCAGCTGCCCTGTCCTGTGCCCGCAGACCCTCGACCATTCAGAAGGTGGCTGTCACGCTGAAGGCTCTGCTGACCCAGCCTCCCACCCCTTCCCTCCCCCCCCCACAAGGCCATTCCTGCACCTTCCGCCCTATTGTCGCCCTTCACACCTCTCACCCTGTCCCCAGCCCACAGGCCCCTCTCCCTCCGCTTCCTGCCAGCTCCTCCGCGGCCACAGGCCCGCAGGCCTCAGAGGAGAGCTCCAAGCCCGTGCCCGCTGAGCCCAGGTTAGCCGCCGCCCCTGAGGGGTGAGCCCAGCACCTCCCGGTCACGGCCGTGGAGGTCGCCATGAAGGTGGCATCGCGCTGTGCAGCCAGGCTGGGTCCGGTGCCAGGGTTTTCCTGGCTGCAGCCATTTGGGGGCAGGACGGGGACCCCGAGGCTCCGGCTCAGAGCCGGGCGGAAGGAGCAGACGTCTGGCTGCCGGGTGTCTGGACATTCCAAACTGACACCCAGAAGAGTCCGACATTCCGAGGAGACAGTGTTTTAGCAGAAAAGCAGGATGTGTCTCATTTCAAAATGTCCAACTGATTGCCGAGACTGGTGTGGCTCAGTGGATAGAGCGTAGGCTTGTGGACTGAAGGGTCCCGGGTTCCATTCCGGTCAAGGGCATGTGCCTTGGTTGCGGGCACATCCCCAGTAGGGATGGTGCAGGAGGCAGCTGGTCGATGATTCTCTCTTGTTGATGTTTCTAACTCTCTATCCCTCTCTCTTCCTCTCTGTAAAAAATCAATAAAAAATATTTTTTTAAAAATAAAATGTCCAACTGATTAAATAACAGCTCGAGGAGCTTCGTGGGCGAAAGGGAAGTCGGCACTGACTGCGGTGTTTCTTCGTCCTCCGCGGGACCTGCGTTTCATTCGGCTTTTTCCTTCTCGGAGCGAGAGGAGGGGAGGAGGAGAAACACCAGCGTGAGAGAGACACACACTGGTGCGGGACGATGCTCCGAGCACGGCTGACTTCAGTTCCTGTTGTTGATTTCCAGGAGGAAGGGAGCGGGGAGTGGGAGCCTCCATGAGAGCGAGGACGATGGGTCCCGCACGCCGGCACCGGGGACGGAGCCCGCCCGGGCCTGGCAGACTTCTGTTCCGGGAGATTCTGTCCTTCCACCTCCTCAGCATCGGCCCATCCCTCGGCGCTGGTCGGGGCTCAGGCAGTGCTGCCCGGGCGGGCGGCCACCAGAGGGCAGGAGCGGCCGCCCCAGCTCCTGGGCTGCCGAGGAGCAGATGGCAGGCCCGCAGGGGCCGTGTTCCATGTGCTGCGGTCCCACCGGTGGCTCCGGAGCCCAGAGATCCCGGCTGGGGGGGCACCGGCCGCGGCCGCCTCTGTGCCGTGTACGCAGGCGTCCCGGTAAGAGCTGGAGAGAGCGGCTCCAGGACACCCGGTGAACTTGGCCAAGTGTCGGATGGCTCCTTCCCGGAGGCAAGGCCACCGGAGTCGCTGCTCCCTCAGGCCGCGTCCCCACTCGGGGCGCTGAGCAGCCCTTTCGGAGGGGCTGGTGCCCGGACCGCGGGGCTGGGCCGGCTCCTGTGGGGCCCGGGCTCCGGCTGCAGACTGTGATGGGCTGGTGCTGCCAGGCCTGCGAAGGGGAAGGTGTGCCAGGGGAGGGAGCAGCACTAGGGGGCGCTGTGGAGACCCTCCAGTCGTCCCAGCCGGTGCTCACAGGCCAGCGGCCAGGGGGCCACAGCGAAGCCCCTGCCCCGCAGGCAGCCTGGCAGCCCGCCCTGTCAGCCCGCCCTGAGAAGGTCCCCAAAGAAGGAATGAGGGAGGCCCAGGAAGTCGGAGCCACCTGGCCGCAGGCACGGAACGAGGTCAGAGCCCCGGCTGGCCTCCTCCTGCCGCTGGCCGTGGAGGCACGGCTGGGCCAGAGGCCAGAACCTTCTGGCTGCAAAGCTCTCCCACAGGGATGCCACTACAGCCCTGCACCCCCCTGGAACGCACCCCCTCACAGCCCGGCAGGCACTCGAGGAGCGTGTGGCCACCTGAGCACACCAGACCCCAGGGACAAACCCGGGACCCACGTCCCCAAGACGCTCCCCTTCTGTGGTGCAGGCGGGGCCCGGGCGGCTCACCTGGGAGCGCAGCAGCCCAGAGCCCACCTTGCGGCCACTGCTGTTTGTCCACCAGAATGAAGGCTCCAGCGTCTGCCCCTGCCCGGCCTCGGGTCTGCGGACGGACCGGCGCCGTCAGCACTCAGGACGGACGGCCCGCGCTGCGCCGGGCGCCTCACACGTCACCTCGCCGCCCTCCAGAGACGGCTCCTCGGCAGCTGCCTCCTCCGTGACAGCCCGACTTCCCCATCTGTCCCCACCTCCCGCCTGGGGACCCTGGGACACCCCACCGGGAGCAGCCGCCTGTGCGGGGCTGTGGCTCTGAAACATTCAATGACGTGCGGCCAAACCCGGCGTGGCTCAGTGGACAGAGCGTCGGCCTGCGGACTGAGGGGTCCCGGGTTCGATTCCCGTCAAGGGCATGGGCCTTGGTTTCGGGTGCATCCCCGGTGAGGGGCGTGCAGGAGGCAGCTGGTCGGTGTTTTTCTCTCATTGATGTTTCTGGCTCTCTGCCCCTCTCTCTTCCTCTGTAAAAAAAAAAATCAATAAAAATGTATTTAAGCCAAAACCGGTCTGGCTCAGTGGTAGAGCGTCGGTCTGCGGACTGAAAGGTCCCGGGTTCGATTCCGGTCAGGGGCATGTACATTGGTTGCGGGCGCATCCCTGGTAGGGGGTGTGCAGGAGGCAGCTGGTGGATCGATGTTTCTCTCTCGTCGACGTTTCTAGCTCTCTATCTCTCTCCCTTCCTCTCTGTAAAATATCAATAAAATATATTTTTTAAAATAACAAAAAAATGTATTTAAAAAATAAATAACACGTGAACTCAAGCAGCTTACCGGGCAGCTGCCACATCCGTCCCGGGCGGGACGCGGGTTCAGGGGCCCCCGGAAAGGGGCTCCCCGTCTCCGGGTGGGAGAGCCGGCGTTCATTCCGCCCGCCTGCGGGTCCGTCGCTACTACACGGCCCCTGACCCCGCCACGTGGGTGCTGAGCGCCCAAGGGTGGCGGCCTTGCCTCAGGGAGCCTGGGTCTTGGGGGGGTCCTGACGCCCTGCGCCCGGGGAAAAGCACAGAATAAAGGGGACGAGCAGGGGGGTAACAAGCTCCCGTGTGCAGACGAGGATCCGCCCGAAGGACCGGCCCGCACCCACAGGCCCGGGCTGCCTGTCCGCCTGGGTGGCTGCCTCCTCAGCCTCCGCGGGAGCCGTGACACAGCCCGTGCTGGGCAGCACCCTCTCTGAGCCAGGCCAGGAGGAGGCGGGGCCAGGCAGCATGGCCCGGGGATCGGCTCACGCGCTGCCGGGAGCTCCTGGGCTGGGCGAGGGGCCGCACGGCCTGGGGGACTGGAGAGAGGAAGTTTCCATCGATGTCAGCCCTGGGCCCGCCCGGAGGGAGGGGCGGTGGGTCAGAGCCTGACATTCGCTTGTTTCTTGCGTCCTCAGAAAAGACGAGCTCAGGCCGGGAGGTAGGAGCTGCCACCACCCTTCCGGGGGGCAAACCCCAAACCCCTTCGGGGGCACAATGGCCGGCACGCCCGGTGGGGGGTCTGGGGCATTGCCCACACGTCGCTGAAGAGCCTGACTGGGGAGGAAGGAGTCCTCGGTGTAGGGAACTCCTCCCTGGGCTCCGTGCCTGCAGGGCTGCCTGGAGGAGGCGGTTTCCTAACAGGTGGGTGTGGGGGGAGCAGGCGGTTTCCTAACGGGGTGGGAGTGGGGGGAGGAGGCGGTTTCCTAACGGGGTGGGAGTGGGGGAAGGAGCCGCGGCGAGTTTTCGGGCTTCTCTGTCCAGCTCTCAGTTCTCAGCTGCAGTTTGGCAAATCCGGGGCTGGCCACGCTCCCCTTCCTGTTTAGCCAAAGTCCAGATCCAAGGCGCCTCCAGAGATGACGGGGGGCTCCAGAACCCCTAAATTCAGCTCACTTTCCGTGGGGGACCTGACCTTGCGTTTAAATTGCTCCCCCTCCCTCCTCCAGGCGGCGCTCAGAGGGGCTCTGCTGCCACCCCGTGGTGGCCAGGGGTGCGCCCGTCCCCGGGAGAAGGGGGGACGAGGGGTCCTCCTCCTCAGCCAGTGAAAGTCCTGGCGGTTCCTGGCCTCGGAGAAAGAGGCTGACCGAGCTCGTCAGACAGAGCCTGGTCTGCACGGGCCTTTACCACCGTGCGGTCGGGCCGGCAGCCGGTCCCTGTGCGGGGGGAGATCCCGACGGCCCAGAGCCACGCCCTGGGCGCCTGGAAGGCTGTGCTGACACGAATGGGTCCCCGTGGCCTCCCACGGACCAACAAAGCTCATTCTTAACTTTGTTCTCCTTTGGGGGGAAGAATGACGCAAAGAGTTCACAGGGCAGAGCGTCCAGTCTTCACCCTTGGAGAAGGTCCTGCAAGACAAACCTGCCTCTGAACCCTGGCCCCAGACCCGGGCGGGTCCAGGACGGCCGAGGGCCCAGGTCCAGGCCAGAGCTGGCGACGCTGAGCTGGCGCCACACCCTCCATAGTCACCCTGAGGAGACGGCTTCCCCTCCGGGCTCCGGGCTCCGGGCTCAGGGCTCAGGGCTCAGGGCTCAGGGCTCAGGGCAGCTCTGTGTTCTTTGTGAGGAAGCAGGTGGGAACGCGGGGACGCGCAGGGGGTGCAGCGGGAGCCAAGAGCCCTTGATCCACCCCACAGCGTGCTTCTGCTCCGCTTCCTCCCTGGCCTCCGTCCTGCTGGCCCTTCCTGCTCCGGGAAGCCCTCTGGCTGCCAAGGAGCCCGCAGAGCCCGCAGGACACACACCCGCTCCCCGCCGACCCCGCCGCGGTGGCAGCCGCGGGCCGAGCGAGCAGGCGCGACCGGCAGGCACAGAGTGGCCAGCAAAAGCCCAGGCGCCCCCCACGGCCGTGCAGCCGCAGGGACTCTGCCCCCAGGGGCTCCCCCCTCGCACGCCCGGCCAGGCCCCGCGGACCCCGGTCTCCCTCCCGAGGGGCAGCATCTCCTCCTCACGCTGCAGCCCAGCCCGGCCCGACAGCTAAGCCCGGGCCGCCCCCTCAGGCCAGGACCCGCTGCGCTGACGACGGCCCCTGCCCTGTGCCCACCCATCGGCGGAGACCACCCCCCCGAGGACACACCTGGAAACTGCTGCATGCCCCACTACTCTTCTCCTGGGACCCCACCCTCCCCACCGAGAGCCCTCGGACGGGGACCAGCCTCTCCCCTCCCCCTCCCGCCCGGGCACTGACCATTAGCTCCCTCCTCCCTCCCTCCCTCCCACCTCTGAACTGTCCCCTCCGCCCCTTTCTCCGAGGAATGAGCTCTGGAACTGGGAGATCTACCGAATGAATGTTCTCGTGCACTCTTCCCGAGCCAGAATCCAGCCCCAAGGTGGCTGAACCCAGGGTGGTCTGACCCCACCGGTAGGCGGGCCAGACACCGCTGCTATCCCGCTGCCTCCGTCCCACCTCCGCCAGGAGAGCCGTCCTGGCGCACCTGGACGCTCAGGTCGAGCCGAGAGCCTCTGCCGTGGGCGCCTCCCCGTAACCTCCCCGGCGGGAGGCGGGAGAACCTCTGCAGAGGCCAGCTCAGAAGCAAATGCAATGGCGGCGTAGATTTGCCAAGCTACCGCTGAGAACAGAGAGAGAGCTGACGGTCCTGGTCCACGTTCCCTCCGCCTGCCCACTGGGTGCGCCCCCTCTCCCCCTCACCTCCCGTCCAGACGCCCGCAGGCTGGTGCCCCTTGCCCAACCCGCGTCCTTCGAGGCCCTTCCAGGTGGAGACGCTTGGACCCTGGAGGCTGGAGGCTGTACTGCCGCTTCTGACCACCAGAGGGCAGCACGCCCCCGCTCGCTCCTGCCTGCCCGGCCCTTTCCTGTGTCCAGCTGAACCTGTGCGCAGCGCTCAGAGAAACCTGCGTTTCCAGAGAAAGCCACTGGGTGGCGCTTTTAAAAAAGGCCCATGGTTTCCCAACTGGCGGGCAATTTCTCTCCGAAAAACACTCCTTTTGTTTGGAAAACAAGCAGAGGGGCTCCATGCTGTAAACATGCCATTCTAACCAATACTTCTGTGAACGAAAACAGCCACTTGCTGACCTGAGGAGCTCAGGGGAGGCCTGCGTGGCAGTCTTGCAGACTGAGAGACCTGAAGTAACCACAAAGGATGGTTTGAAAATTAAATATCTTACTTCCAATAGTGGGTTATAGTGGGCAGTCATTTTCTAGGCCAATGTTTCCCAAAGATCAGCTTGATCTTTACTGAGCCCATCTGCCTTCCTGCCTCTAAGATAACCTATCTGTGAGATGTCTGAGTAACCCGTAACTTCCCTTTTCTCTGGAGCCCCTGGGGTACAACCAAATGTGGTGGGCACCAGGACAGATGCCTCAAATTCCTTCGTTATCATGTTAATTGTTCCTGCACTCACCTAAGTAAGCGTCCATCGTTTTACTTTTTATCCAATCCCAGGGCTTTCCCACCGGCTTGCTTTCTCCCGCCTCCTTACTCCATCACCAATGAATTTCATGTAACCCACCTATGTCCCTCCTTTGATTTCTATGTATAAATACAGAAATGTAACCCGCCGTTCTTCGGAGCATTATCTCAATCCGTTGAGGTTTTCTGCTTCCCGGCAATTGTCGACAGTTTGGCTCAAATAAACTCACAAAATTCTTTACAGGTTTCAATGGTTTTTTTTCGTTAACACTTCTCACTAGCTCCTAAACAGCCCAGCAACCTGCGTTTCTAGACCCACAGCAGATGTGCTGGCCAGGTTCAGCGCAGTCCGCGCCTCTGCTCAGGGCGGCCCCGCTCCCTGCGGCCGATGCCCAGCGTGCGGCGCGGTCGGGCCTGAGGGGGGTGGCCGGTGCTTACACAGACGCTGTGACCGGGCGCTGCGTCCAGCACCGGCCGGGGTCCTCCAGGGGAAAGGCCTGCGTGGCCCCCCCCCCCCCTCGGCACCTCGGCCGTAGCTCCAGGGAGGTATGCCCAGCACCTACCCTTCTCTTTGGTAATCCTCGTCCAGGTCAGACAGGAGCTGCGAGCCCGCCGTGGAGAGGTCGCCCGGGGCCAGGGGCAGGTCCCGATAGGCAAAGCTGGCCAGCGGCCCGGCGGCCGCGCTCCGGGCGTCCTCGTCCGCGGGCTGGGAGATGACCTCCACCTCGGGAAGGCCTCCTCCGGCGGCAGGCCTGCGGAGACGACAGCGGCCTCAGCGCGGGCCCTCTGCCATCCGAGGAGCCGCGGGCCTCTACTGGCGGGTCTCGGCTCCCACCACTGAACCGACCGGCCACGCTCAGGGCGGAACCCCTACTTCTCTCCAGGTGAGCGAGGGGAGGGCGGGGTCCACGGGAACACCACAGGGGGCGCTGCCTGAGTGCTAGTCCACCAGGTGGGTGCCCCGCCCGAGTCCTGTCTGTGGTCTGCCTCCAGCCAGGCTGTGGCTCCCTGTCGGGCTCAGGCACCCGCCCCTCACCGCGAGGCTTTCACGAAATGACTCGGGTCCTCGGACGGCACAGCCCCGGGCGCGAGGCCCCTCGAGCCCCAATAAACAAAACGACGGCGTGGGTGTCTATGGGGAACCCAGCCCTGCCAGGGGTTTTCAAAAAAGTTTCCGGCGGAAACCGGTGTGGCTCAGTGGTAGAGCGTCGGCCTGCGGACCGAAAGGTCCCGGGTTCGATTCCGGTCACGGGCATGTACCTTGGTCGCGGGCACATCTCCAGTAGGGGGTGTGCAAGAGGCAGCTGGTCGATGTTTCTCTCTCATCGACATTTCTAGCTCTCTAGCTCTCTCCCTTCCTCTCTGTGAAATATCAATAAAATATATTTAAAACAAAAAAGTTTCCGACGTTCTGGGTTGAAGCTGTTCTCCGCCGGTCTCAGGAAACTACGAGTTATGAAGTGGACACACAGAGCTTTCTGGCCAGCGGGTATTCCGGGGTGACAGGTTCTGAGGCTAATACTATTTGGCTCTGCTTGGCCGGTGTGGCTCAGGGGTTGAGCGGTGACCTGTGAACCAGGAGGTCCAAGTTCGATTCCCGGTCAGGGCCCAGGCCCAGGTTGGGGGCTCCATCCCTCGTGTGGGGTGTGCGGGAGGCAGCCGATCTGTGATTCCCTCTCATCATGGATGTTTCTCTCTCTTTCTCTCTGAAAGCAATAAAAATACATGATGATGGTGGTGATGCAGCTGGCCACCTGGCCGACTGAGCCCCGCTCAGCACCGGGAGCAGCTCAGGCGACTTACCGCGGGTTGCTCATGGTGAGAGGCGCGGCCAGAGCCACGGGCTCCGGGGTCTACAGGGGCCCGGCTGCCTGGACGCCTGTGGTCAGCATTTCCGGCGTGCCTTCGCCAGGCCCCAGGCCGGCACCCTGCGGACAGACCATTGGAGGAGCGTCACACGCAGCCACCTGAGAGTGGAAGTTCCTCCCCGAGAGCTGGACAGGCTCCTCGGGCTGTCCTCTGGGGACCACACGCAGGAGCGCCCGCTGGCTGTGAGATGAAGCAGCAGGCTTGTGTGACAGCGGCTCCCTGTCACACACACACCGAGGGCGAAGAGCCAGGAGGGTGGGCCAGGCTCTTCCCCCACCACCCGTGCTCAGGAAACCCGGGTAATGTTAGGTTTCAGCTGCAGGAATCGCAATGATAAGGCCATTCCTGCAAAAACCTCAAGTGGATAGAGAGAAACCAAGATGGCAGCATAGGCAAACACATACACTGCTGCCTCGCACAACAATTTCAAAGCTGCAGCTGGAAGACAGAGCAGACATTGTCCGGAACCCCAGAAAGCTGGCCGAGTGGAAATTCTACAACTAGAAGGAAAGAGAAAAGGACGCAGACTCAGAGGAGCGGTGGAGGTGCGGAGACCCGTGCGCGGAAAGGGCGAGCGGCTGAATACACAGCCGGCTTACTCGCGGCGCAGAGAGGGCGGGCAGCAAGCGCGCGGCTAGCTTTCTCATTCAGGAGGGAAACAAAACCAGGAGGGAAAATGCACAGAAATCCAGCTCTGGGCGAGACGTTGGGAACCAGACTCATTCAGGGAGAAACTGGACTGTCTGGCAGCGGGAGAAACCCGAGAGCAGCCTTCTCTCCGCGGTGCGCGCAGCCAGTGCTGCAGGACACTGAGACACAGGCCCTTGTGGGTGGGGCTGATGGGAAACCAAGGCTGTCGGCACTGCCCCGAGACTCCGCCCCATCCAAGCTGAGCACAGAAGCCCTCCCAGTGGAGACACTGCTGATCTCATAGCCAACTGGCCTGGAGGTCAACTCCCCCCAGTGACAGCAACAACAGTCAAGGCTTAACTACAACAAGACTGCACACACAGCCCACAAAGGGCTGCACCAAGAGTGTCCACGGGGCCCTGTAGGACACCTAGCGCACAAAGCAACTCCATTCGCTCAGGGGAGCAGCTAAAATGCGGAGACAAAGAGGCAGGCCACACAGGAAGGAAATGGAGGAAAGCAAATACTGGATATAGAGTTAAAAACCACGGTTGTAAGGGTTTTCAAGAATATCCTAGAAAAGGCCGGTACATTTAACGAGACCCTCGAGGATATGAAAAAGGACCAACTAGAAATTAAGCATACACTGACTGAAATAAAAATTATTATACACAGACCTAAAAGCAGACTAGAGGATCATAAGAATCAAGTCAAAGATTTGGAATACAAAAGAAGCAAAAAAATAATCTTCCAGAAAAACAAAAAGAAAAAAGAATCCAAAAAGTCGAAGATAGTCTAAGAAGCCTCTGGGACAACTTCTAGTATACCAAGATCCGTATTTATGGGTGTGCCAGAAGAGAGAGAGCAAGATACTGAAAACCTATTTGAAGAAATAATGACCAAAAACGTCTCCCACCTGGTGAAAGAAATAGACTTACAAGTCCAGGAAGTGCACAGAACCCCAAACAAGAGGAATCCAAAGAGGACCACACCAAGACACATCATAATTAAAATTCCAAGAGCAAAAGACAAAGAGAGAATATTAAAAGCAGCAAGAGTAAATCAGTTTATTACCTACAAGGGAGCACCCATACGATTGTCAGCTGATTTCTCAACAGAAACTATGCAGGCCAGATGGGAGTGGCAAGAAATATTCAAAGTGATGGATAACAAGAACCTACAACCAAGATTACTCTACCCAGCAAAGCTATCATTCAGAATGGAAGGTCAGACAAAGAGCTTCACAGACAAGAAAAAGCTAAAGGAGTTCATCACCACCAAACCAGGATTTCCTCAAATTTCCTTCATTTGTGGCCTGCCTCTTTGTCTCTGCATTTTAGCTGCTGAAAGGTATTCTTTAAGAAGAGGAAGAAGAGACGAAACCGGTTTGGCTCAGTGGATAGAGCGTCAGCCTGCGGACTGAAAGGTCCCAGGTTCGATTCTGGTTAAGAGCATGTACCTTGGTTGTGGGCACATCCCCAGTAGGGAATGTGCAAGAGGCAGCTGATCGATGATTCTCTCTCATCGATGTTTCTAACTCTCTATCCCTCTCTCTTCTTCTCTGTAAAAAATCAATAAAATATATTTTTTTAAAAGAAGAGGAAGAAGATAAAGATAAAAATTATGAACATATACATATCTATCAACAAGTGAACCTAAAAATCAAGTGAATTAAAAGTCTGATGAACAGAATAAACTGGTGAGTATAATAGAATCAGGGGCATAGAAAGGGAGTGTACCGACAATTCTCAGGGGAAAGGGGTGGGAGGTGCAGGAAGAGACTGAACAAAAATCTTACACCTATGGATGAGGACAGTGGAGGGGGGGGAAGGGCAGAGGATGGGGTAGGAAACTGGTGGAGGGGAGCTATGGGGGGAAAAGGAAGAACAATTGTAATACCGTATTTGCCGGCGTATAAGACGATTTTTTGGCCCTGAAAAATACCGTATTTGCCGGTGTATAAGAGACTGGGCGTATAAGACGACCCCCTAACATTTCCACCCAAAATACAGAGTTTGTTATATACATGCCGTATAAGACTACCCCCCACTTGGAGGCATATTTTTCAGGGCCAAAAAATTGTCTTATATGCCGGCAAATACGGTAATTTGAACAATAAAGATCTATTAAATTTAAAAAGCAAAAACAAAAAACCCTCAAGTGTTCCCACAAACGTCTTTCTGTTTCCATGTGGAGACTGCCTCTCTTCCCGGGCTCCCTCTCCTGGGGTCTCCATGAGGGGAGGGGCGGGGCCTGGCTCCCGTGCTGGCCCGGCCTCTGTTCCCGGGGGTCAGCGTGATGCCCTCACACGGCACGTGGGGGGAATCACACGGCGTGGCTCTATGCGCCTGGGTGCGTCAGCTCGACACCCTGTCTGTGAGTCCACCCGGGCTTCTGCACGGCAGGACTGCGCTCCGGGGGGCCGAGTGGCACCGATCCCGCGGAAACCCCACCGTTTGTAGGCGAATGCACCTGGGGACGGACGCTGGCGGCTCCCAGCTGTGGCTCCGAGTCCCTTTTACCCTCGGTGTGTGTGTACTCAGGGTCAGGTGAGCAACTGGTGGCAGCACTGCCAGCTTCCAGGAGCGGGTGTCTCACCTCCTAAGAAATTGCCACAGCGTTCAGAAGTCTTTTTATTTTATTTATTTTTTAAATATATTTTATTGATACTTTTACAGAGAGGAAGGGAGAGAGATAGAGAGCCAGAAACATCGATGAGAGAGAAACATCGACCAGCCGCCTCTTGCACACCCCCTCCCGGGGATGTGCCCGCAACCAAGGTACATGCCCTTGGCCGGAATCGAACCCGGGACCTTTCAGTCCGCGGGCCGACGCTCTACCCACTGGGCCACACCGACCTCGGCCAGAAGTCTTTTTAGAGAGGCAAGCCCATCGCTGGCTCTCTCCAGACCTGCCCCCTTCCACAAGAAGTGGCAGGCCTCCGGGACCTGGGTCCCAGCTGCCAGCCCGGCCACACGCTCCCCCACCCGCCACACCGCCTCCCTCCCGTCACACCCGCCTCGCTCACTCCCCACCCGTCACACCACTTCCCTCACGCTCCCCCACCCGTCACACCCGCCTCGCTCACTCCCCACCCGTCACACCCGCCTCGCTCACTTCGTCACACCCGCCTTGCTCGCTCGCACACACTGGTTCCGTCTCAGCTTCCCAGAAGCCCGTCCCTGGGCCACACACAGCCCCCTTTCCTCCCCGTGTGCACAGCGGACGCTGCCGCTGTTTCTGGAGGTGCTGGCCGATGACTTCACACCCGCACCCGCACCTGTGACCTAGCTGCTGGGTTCGGTGCCCTCTCTCTTCGCACGAGGTGTGACTCCATTATCCTCACCACCCGCCCCACGCAGGAGACACGCGCTTGCTTCTCTCCACCTGACCGCCCCCTCCCCCTGCTCCCCCCGCGCACAGAGCGAGGGCTGAGGGCATCGGTCCCTGGGCCGCGAGCGCAGGCAGAGGGGAAGACGGTCAGGTCGTGACCCCCGACATGGGGTCAGAGACCCCGTCTGTGTCTGTCCGGCTCTGACACCTCGCTGGTGCATCAGCAGGATGCAGAGGGGCTGCCCTGAGGACACTGCCAGGGGCGGCCACCAGGGGAGCTGTGCTCCCTCCAGGAGGGGGGGACCTGGGCTGGACAGAGAGAGGAGGCTGGTGGGCTGGGGTCCGAGGCGAGGGCGAGGGCTGGGCCCGGGACAGAACAGCTCCTGCGAAGGGTTCTTCACTGTCTTGCTTGAGAGGAGGAGTGGAGCTGGTAGTGTCCTCTCTGCCCACCCCTCACCGTATCCAAAGCATGAACGTGCGCAGAAGAAAGACCTCTGCCGACCCGATGGGTCTCAGCCATGTCTGTGAAGTGTGCGGCTGAGGGAGGGCTGAGGGAGGGCTGAGGGAGGGCTGAGGGAGGGCTGAGGAGGGCTGAGGGGCTGAGGGAGGGCTGAGGAGGGCTGAGGGGCTGAGGGAGGGCTGAGGGAATGAGGGAGGGCTGAGGGGCTGAGGGAGGAGCTGCAGGGCTGCGGGGCTGAGAGAGGGCTACAGGAGCTGAGGGAGGGCTGAGGGAGGGCTGAGGGGCTGAGGGAGGGCTGAGGGGGGCTGAGGGAGGGCTGCAGGGATGAGGAAGGGGCTGCAGGGATGAGTAGAGTGAGGGCTGCAGGGCTGAGGGGCTGGGGGAGGCACACCCCCGGTTTGCTGAGGGCAAACGGCCAGCAGAGATGCGGAGTGACCGTGTGAAGCTGACACAGGAGCCAGGGCCAGAGTGCAGGCGGCCGGCCCAGAAAAGGAAGAACAGCCTCCGAGTGGAGGACGAGCAGGGCGGGGAGGAACAGAGAGAGCACGCCACCTGGAGGGGGGGGCGTGGTGGTGGTGGCCGCGTGGTTTGGGGCCCGTTTCCCCGACTCTACACGGTGCCACCGGCCGCCACGGGCTGCCCGTGGGCCGTGGATTCTGCCCACAGCACAGCGGACGGGCTGGCGCAGGAACTGTCGCTGAGTGTTTACCATAACTTCCAGGTGTACGTGTCAGTCCCAACTCACGGAGACGGTGCAGCTCCCAGAGCAGGGCTCGGGAGGTGGAGGAACGGCCAGCAAGCGGCGGCCGGACCTGACCCGTCCCTCTGACGCCCCGTGTCCTGCCCGGCACAGCCCGGCCCGGCGGGGGCAGTGAGCGGGGCCAGGAGGGAGCTCGGGCCCCGGACAGGCTTGTCCTCCGACGGAGGAGGGAGGACAGAAGGAAACCCACACAGGCGTGCGTCACGGTTCGCCCACTGAGGACCGGCACGGCCTCCACCGTGTCCCCGCGGCGGCCAGTGACGCCGGGCTGCCGGGAGGGGTGGAGGAGCAGCCGTGGAAGAGCCGGAGGAAGGGGCTCCGGAACCATCCGGTGTCCGTGGGAGCCACACGCTGGGAGGGCGGGGCCGGGGCCAGGTGGCCGCGCGGCAGGGACAGAGGGGCCATCCGCAGGCCGGGCTACGGTGATCTCAGCCCGCGGCGGCAGGAGGTCCGTGGCGGGCGGGGAGCTGGAGCGGTGCCTTTGGATCAGACCAGGACACCCCACCGCGATCCCGGCTGCCCCGTGTGTGTCCCTGGACGACAACCAAGGCCTCGGCGTCTCACGGCGCTGGCACTCGCACCGGCCCGTGGTCAGTCGGGCTGCGGCTGACTCCTGTGCCTGGGCTCTGCCCCGGAGCGCTTTCTCCATCTCAGGAGGCGCAGTGGCTGGGTGCTGACCCCAAGTCACAACCTCGGGACGGGGCTCTCCTGGGAGGCCGACCCGGTCATCGGCGAGACGAGGTCGTCCCGGACTGGGTGGGCCGCAGGGAGTGGCCACCTGGGGGCAGACGCCGCCCGGAGCCGAGGACCGCTGAGAGCCCAGGGGGGGGAGGGAGGGTCCCCCTCGTCTCCAGAGGGCCTGTGGCCTGCCCCCCCCCCCCGACCTCGCCCCTCTGGCCTCCAGAACGGCAAGACAATGCGCGTCTGCTCTTCAAACAGCCCCGTTGGAGTTCTGGGCTGCAGAAGCCCCCGGGAACCTACACGGGCGCTGAGCGTCGTCCCCCTCGTCACACGGCAGGAGCCCTCCAGCCAGAGACCCCCCCACGTAAGTGCCAAGAAGAAATTCTGTGGAACAAGAGCACCCCAGATTTCAAATGGAGAGAGAAGCATGATGTCCCGACGCTGTTTGCCAAGAAGGCTCAGGCATGGCCGGAGCTCGGCACGCTTACCACGGGTCAGGAAGAGGCCTCGAGCTCTCTCCCTCTCCACGGCGAGTCGACCTAAGCGCGATCCCTAAATCTCGCTAAGCAAGCTCACCGGAAACAGAAACCTGCCACACACGTGTGCGAAGGAGAGAAAGCTTCTCCTCCTCTGTCCCACACGTCAGGCTAGCGTCACAATCAGTTATAAGGGAGCCAGGGGGGAGCAGGGCACCGCCCAGCCAGCGCGGAGGGGACGTCCCTGCTCCGCCACAGCCATCTCCGGCGCCACCAGGCCAGGCCACACAGAGCGAGGGAGCCATTGCACCCTGTGACGCTTGTGGATAATGCGTTAGGCAACAATAGTAACGTAACATGCCCATCAGCGTGGCTCCGTGGTGGAATGCCGACCCAGGAACCAGGAGTCACAGTGCGATTCCTGGTCGAGGGCACGTGCCCGGATTGCAGACTCGACCCCCAGCAGGGGAAGTGCAAGGGGCAGCCAATCCCTGGCTCTCTCTCGTCACTGATGTTTCTTTCTCTCTCTTTCTCTCTCTCCCACTTCCTTCCTTTATAAAATCAATAAAAATATTTTTGGAAAAAAATATATATTTTTGAAAAAAATGGTGACCATACCATCCCAATTAGAAATGTTAGCCTGTCCCAGGGGGCTGTGTGCCCTGGGTGAGCTGTGTGTCCCAGGGGAAGCAGTGGGACCCAGGGGAAGGGGCGGTGAAAACCAGAGGAGGAGCGGACTCTATTCGTGTGGTCCTGAGATAGTCACCATAAAACAAGCAGATTGTTAAATGACAGCGGGGAGGGGAAGGAGACCTGGGGGGAGATAAGAGAACAACCGAAGGTCTGGTATGCATGAACATAAGTACAACCAACGAACACAGAACTCTGGGGAGGGAGGGCATGAATGGGAAGGGGGGGGCAATGGTAAGATATGTACACATATAATACCTTAATAAAAAAAATTGGGGGGAAAAAGAAATGTTAGCCTGACTGAGATATTAAAATGAGGAACGAAACAAACAAAAAGAAACGTACACCTGGAATGGTGGCAGTGTTTATACGTAGAATGGGGGGGGGGGGGCGCCTGGCCCCGGGCCGGGGCTTCCCGCGGGGTGTCGTCCATTCAGAGACCTCGTGTCCGCAGGAGCCCTGGGCTCCAACGCGGACGCGGCTGACCACGAGGGTGCTACCTGCCCGGCCCAGGCCAGTCTGCCAGGCGAGCCGCGGGCACAGACACTGCCTCTGTCCGGGACGTGACGCTGACCACGCTGCGGCCCGACTCAGGCCTCACGGGAGCTGCCGGCTGACCCTGATCCTCCCTCATCGTAACGAAGGGTTCGGCTGCCCCGGGCTTTCCCCCGCCAGACGCCATCCATCTAGCTTGACTTTTCCCGCAAATCCCGCCGAAGCACAGTGTGCCCAGCACGCCGCCGCCGGGGAGTTACTCTCCCTGCTGGTGTGGGGCGCGGCCTGGTCTGCGGCCTGGTCTGCGGTAGAGGAGTTATCCTGAGACCCCCACACCACAAAGCCAGCCCCGCCTCTGAGCACGAAAGGGCGTCGGGTCCGGGAGAGCAACGTGCCTCGTCCGGGGCAGGACTCCGTCTGGGGAGCCGCTGGGGCTGGGCGCCAGGAGCCCCGATGCCCAGGGCGAGGCTTTTCCCCAGAGCTCGGTGTGAGCTTTGAAGAGGAGATTAACAGCCGAAACCGGTTTGGCTCAGTGGATAGAGCGTCGGTCTTCGGACTGAGGGGTCCCGGGTTCGATTCCGGTCAAGGGCATGTACCTTGGTTGTGGGCACATCCCCGGTAGGCGGCGTGCAAGAGGCAGCTGGTTGATGTTTCTTTCTCATCGACGTTTCTGGCTCTCTATCTCTCTCCCTTCCTCTCTGTAAAATATCAATAAAATATATTATAAAAAAAAAAAAAAAAGAAATGAAAGAGGAGAGTAACAGGAGATAGCCTGGATGCTTTTCAGGACGTGAAGGAGATGGTTGCTTTCAGTCTGTAGGAATGCTCCTGCCTTTAGAAAGAACAGACTGTCCGTTGGAGGTGGGAGGGGGTGGGGGGTGTTTGTTTTAATCCTCACCCAAGGATATTTTCCCAGTGATTTTTAGAGAGAGTGGAGGAGAGAGGGAAAGACACAGAGAGAAATATCGATGGGAGAGAGACACACTGATCAGTGGCCTCTGGCACGCACACTGACCAGGGAGTGGGCCGGGGAGGAGCCTGCAACCAAGGTACATGCCCCTTGACCAACATCAAACCCATGACCCCTCAGCCCACAGGCTGATGCTCTATATACAGAGCCTGCGGTCGGCAAACTGCGGCTCGCAAACTACATGCAGCTCTTTGCACACACACCCCTTTTTCTTTTAATATATGTTTTATTGATTTTTTACAGAGAGGAAGGGAGAGGGATAGAGAGTTAGAAAGATCGATGAGAGAGAATCATGGATCAGCTGCCTCCTGCACACTCCCTACTGGGGATGTGCCCGCAACCAAGGTACACGCCCTTGACCGGAATCGAACCTGGGACCCTTCAGTTCATAGGCCGACGCTCTATTCACCGAGCCACCCCGCTTTTGGCTCTTTGGCCCCTTGAGTGTAGCCCTTCCACAAAATACCTCGGGGAGCAGGGGGTGGGTAAGTCTATTTGGAGAAATGGTGTTAGAAGAAGTTTAAGTTTAGCCGAAACCGGTTTGGCTCAGTGGTAGAGCGTCAGTCTGCGGACTGTAAGGTCCCAGGTTCGATTCCAGTCAAGGGCATGTACATTGGTTGCGGGCGCATCCCTGGCAGGGGGTGTGCAGGAGGCAGCTGGTCGATGTTTCTCTCTCATCGACGTTTCTAGCTCTCTGTCTCTCTCCCTTCCTCTCTGTAAAAATATCAATAAAAAATATTTTTTTAAAAAAGAAGAAGTTTAAGTTTAAAAAATGTGGTTCTCCAAAGAAATTTCAATCGTTGTTCTGTTGATATTTGGCTCTGATGACTAATAGCGTGCCGGCCACTGCACTGAGCCAAACCGGCGAGGGCTGGTGATGGGTTTTAAACCACAAGTTCACAGGTAAACTTCCTAACAGCCACAGACCCGTGAGCACTGTAGTGGGGGCCGTTCCTACCTCACACCCACAGCACCTGGGTGCCGGAGAGCCCCTGGGGGTGCAGCCGGCCCCCTCCAACGGTAACCAACCAGTCTGTCCCCAGAAGTGTCTTTTTGGAATAACACACGCATTGCCAAAGCCGCTGTGGGAGGATCCGGGCGCTTAAATAAACACCGGGGAGGACCGACCAGCCCGGCACGTGCCACTGCGTTCAGACCTGAGAACTTCGGGGGGAGACGGTCTAGCTTCTGTAACTATTTTTTTGTTTTGTTTTTTAATATATTTTATTGATATTTTACAGTGAGGAAGGGAGAGAGATAGAAGGGAGAGAGATAGAAGGAAGCTAGAAACGTCGATGAGAGAGAAACATCGACCAGCTGCCTCTTGCACACCCCCCACTGGGGATGTGCCCGCAACCAAGGTACATGCCCCTGACCAGAATCGAACCCGGGACCTTTCAGTCCGCAGACCGACGCTCTATCCACTGAGCCACACCGGTTTCGGCTTCTGTAACTACGTTAACGGCGCACATCTCCTTATTTCCGACGTCGTCTTCAACTGATGAGAGGCACTACGCTTTAAAAAAGCAGGCAAGTCCCTCCTTCGATCTTCATCCGATGTCCTCTGTGCACGGTGGGAAGAGGAGAGAAGGCAGGCCCAGGGCCCAGCGGCTCAGGACCAGGCCTGTGGCGAGGTCTGAAGCGTGGAAACATTTCCCACGACATCCTCGGAGCTCACGTTACTGGGAGCACCGCCAGGAGAACAAGGGAAAAGCTCCGGATACGGTACAAAACCCCAACAGCTTCACAGCCTGTTAGCCCTTCAAACTCCTTTCTAAAAGCGTCACATCACTCCCTGCGCTCCTATTTTATTTTTTATTTTTTTTAATATATTTTATTGATATTTCAGAGAGGAAGGGAGAGAGATAGAGAGCTAGAAACGTCGATGAGAGAGAAACATCGACCAGCTGCCTCCTGCACACCCCCCACTGGGGATGTGCCCGCAACCAATGTACATGCCCTTGACCAGAATCGAACCCGGGACCTTTCAGTCCGCAGACCAACGCTCTATCCACTGAGCCACACCGGTTTCGGCCCCGCGCTCCTATTTTAAAATGATGTCTACGTCTCCCTCCTCGTTCCAGAATTCACCGAGGCGGTCCACTCTCCTTGGGGGCTGACTCCGCTTCCCCACAGAAACCTTACACACGGGCTTTCGGACGGGGCGACACCTACAAGGCAATGGGGCTTGTAAGGGCCAAGGAGAGCGATGGTTGGCGGCTGAAAGGTCCGGGTTACACTCCTACTGCGTGTCAAGCGCAGTGTCAATGCTGAGGAGGATATTCTAAGACGTGTAAATCACAGCTGGCGTCCCGAGATAACTTATTTATAAACGTCCTGAGCCGGGCGAGGGCGTCTCCTCACACACCTCCTGGCTGTCTCCGCGGGCCAAGCCTCGGCATCCGCCCTCCCCGCCAGGGAGGGGCGGGGCAGGAAGGGGTGGAGGTGGTCCAGAGGGGGCTGCGTGGGCAAAGGCTCAGGAGGGGCGGAGGTGGTCCAGAGGGGGGCTGCGTGGGCAAAGGCGCAGGAGGGGCCCGCACTGGGAGGGGCCGGGGAGTAAGACACTGAGAGCGGCCTCAGACGGTGTCTGAGGAGGATGCTGCTGACAGGTGACACCTGACGTCGTCGCTGGGGTTCGGCCCTCTTCTTCCCACCGCACTGAGGAGGAGACTGAGGCACGGGGAGTGCTGAGTCACTCGGACTCACACCACTACAAGCGCTCCAGTCAGGATTCAAACCCCTCGGGGAGGGTCCAGCCAGTTGGCTCAGGGCTGAGTGACAACCGTGAACTAAAAGATTATGGTTTGAGCCGAGACCGGTTTGGCTCGGTGGTAGAGCGTCGGTCTGCAGACTGAAGGGTCCCGGGTTCGATTCCGGTCAAGGGCATGTGCATTGGTTGCGGGCATATCCCCGGTGGGGGGTGTGCAGGAGGCAGCTGGTCGATGTTTCTCTCTCATCGACGGTTCTAGCTCTCTATCTCCCTCCCTTCCTCTCTGTAAAAAATATCAATAAAATATATTTAAAAAAATAAAAGATTATGGTTTGATTCCCTTCCTGGTCAGGGCACACGCTCGGATTGCTGACTCGATCCCCATTGGGGGGCGTGCAGGAGACAGCTGAGCCATGATTCTCTCTCATCATGGATGCTTCTCGCTCCCTCCCCACTCCCTTTCCCTTCCTTCTGAAATCAATGAAACATGGTGCAACCACTGTGGAGAACAGTATGGAGCTTCCTCAAAAAACTGAAAATGGAACTGCCATTTGACCCAGTAATCCCACTACTAGGAATATACCCCAAGAAACTAGAAACACCAATCAGAAAGGATATATGCACCCCTATGTTCATAGCAGCGCAATTTACAATAGCTAGGATTTGGAAACAGCCTAGGTGCCCGTCAGCAGATGAATGGATCAGAAAACTATGGCACATCTACACAATGGAATACTATGCTGCCATAAAAAGGAAGGAATTCTCATCATTTGCAGTAACCTGGAGGGAATTGGAGAGCACCATGCTGAGTGAAATAAGCCAGTCAATGAAAGAGAAACACCACATGACCTCACTCATTTATGGATATTAAAGAACATTATAAACGAATGAACAGAAAGATAGATATAGTGACAGTAAAACAACAAGCAGACTGCCAAATGACAGCGGGGGGGGGGGGGGTAGGGAGATCTGGGGGAGATCAACCGAAGGACTGGTATGCTTGCATATAAGAACAACCAATGGACACAAAACTCTGGGGAGGGAGGGCATCTATGGGGGGGGGGCAATGATAAGCTATGTACACAGATAATACCTTAATAAAAAATATTTTTTTAAAAATGAAATCAATGAAACATATAAATATACACACAAATGTAAACATACACGCATATGCGTATGTACATACATATTCACATACACATATCTACACGTACATTAAGCCAACACCCCTAGGACAGCCCGAGCACAGCCCCTTCGCGCACGCCTCCCCCCAGCTCAGGAAGGACGCGCAGAGACCTCAGGAGGAGCGACCACGGGGAGCATTTCAAGGAGCCGCAGTCGACGGGGCCAGGCCTGCTGAGCTGTCAGCAGTGAAATCTGAGAAACAGCCAAGGACCCAAGGACGGGGTTCGGCCACCCCCGGCGACCTTCAGGTGTTCCGTGTCAGCAGACGGTGGGAGGGACGGGGTTCCTGGTAGGACATCCGGGCGGCGGTGACAGCGGAGAGAGCCGGGCAGACACTCAGTGAGAGGACAGGAGGGGCGTTCCGAGGCCTCTCCTCTGAGGGAGGCCCGAAGCGATGGGCGCTGTCACGCTGGAGAGACCACACGGTTCTCTCTTCTGTTCGGAAGGACGGGGCGAGCACGCTGTGGTAGCCGTGTTCAAGGGAGAGTTGGCACGCGTGCCGGAGCTCATTTTTTAAAGCACTGCATCTAATTCACTGCATCTAATTCACTGCATCTAATTCACTGCATCTAATTCACTGCATCTAATTCGGAAAGGCAGTCACTGCATCTAATTCGGAAAGGCAGTCACTGCATCTAATTCGGTAAGGCAGTCACTGCATCTAATTCGGTAAGGCAGTCACTGCATCTAATTCACTGCATCTAATTCAGTAAGGCAGTCACTGCATCCAATTCGGTAAGGCAGTCACTGCATCTAATTCACTGCATCTAATTCAGTAAGGCAGTCACTGCATCCAATTCGGTAAGGCAGTCACTGTATCTAATTCGGAAAGGCAGTCACTGCATCTATTCAGTAAGGCACTCACTGCATCTAATTCGGTAAGGCAGTCACTGCATCTAATTCGGTAAGGCAGTCACTGCATCTAATTCGGAAAGGCAGTCACTGCATCTAATTCGGTAAGGCAGTCACTGCATCTAATTCGGTAAGGCAGTCACTGCATCTAATTCACTGCATCTAATTCGGTAAGGCAGTCACTGCATCTAATTCACTGCATCTAATTCACTGCATCTATTCAGTAAGGCAGTCACTGCATCTAATTCGGTAAGGCAGTCACTGCATCTAATTCGGTAAGATCCAAGACCTATTTCAAGGGAAGCCACGGAGGGAGGGCTCTCATTCACCTCACTTGAGGCATCACCTGGACAAAAAGGCAATTCTGGAATGGGGGTGGGCGGCTGAGGGGATGGGAGGAAAGAACTTTTCGGCTTTTGAGGTGTGCTTTTTTTTTTTAGCCCGAAAGCAGCCGAAAGTCCGTGCTATGACGTGAGGCTGAAACGCAGAGAACAGCTGCCCAGTTGCAGCCTGGACTCCTGACCCCGGGGCGGCGGAGGGCCCACGTACAGATTTCCGTTCTCCGTTCTGACGAGCCAGGGGCACGCCTGCCCTCCCGCCTGGCCGCTGCCTGATCCCGGAAGCCAGCCAGGAGAGCCCCCTCCCGGGAGGCTGTGTTTTCGAAGGGAAGCCTCTCCTGCTTCCAGACCACCTGTGATCCGGGGGTCCGGAGCAGCATCCACGCCGCAGGAGAGAAAAGGGGCAGCCGAAACCGGTTTGGCTCAGTGGTAGAGCGTCGGCCTGCGGCCTGAAAGGTCCCGGGTTCGATTCTGGTCAGGGGCATGTACATTGGTTGTGGGCACATCCCCAGTAGGGGGTGTGCAAGAGGCAGCTGGTTGATGTTTCTCTCTCATCGACGTTTCTAACTATCTATACCTCTCAATTCCACTCTGTGCAAAATCAATAAAATATATTTTTTTTTAAAAGGGGGGGCAGAAGGAGGTCTTCCCGAGGCGGAGCAGCAGTTTGGGGGGAGACTTCACCCCAGAGCCGTTCCTCCCTCCAGCATCTGGGTCGTGAGTCTGACAGTGCCACGTGAGCCCGCGGGTGCCATCGTGTGTGCAGCTCCCGGACCACGCAAACAGCAGATCACCGGGCCAGGGCCAGGCGCCGGGGCTGCTGGGGCCAAAAGGGCTCAGGCCGGGATGCTCGGGCGCCGGACCTCACACGCCGGCTCACACAGGGAGGCACTCACGGCGTTTCATCCCGCAGCACGCCGCGGTTAACCTGCCTGGGAAACGCTGAAGCCTCCCACTGAACCCTGTGCAGGAGGAAAACCAAACCAAACCAAACCACAGATTTGGGTTCCAGGCTGCTCACTCACATGAAAGGGCCGAGCTGGGCCCTGGCCGTGTGGCCTCAGCGGGCTGGGGGCGTCGCCCTGTGCCCACCCCCCCAAAAAAAAAGGCT